>CM026390.1:44734734-44932556 GCA_014843695.1 Archivesica marissinica
CTCTCGTCCACTACTGGTGTCTGATGCCATTGAAAGTACGGACAGTGAAACAGATAGTGTGAAGTATTCTCTCGTCCACTACTGGTGTCTGATGCCGCTGAAAGTACGGACAGTGAAACAGATAGTGTGAAGTATTCTCTCGTCCACTACTGGTATCTGGTGCCATTGAAAGTACGGACAGTGAAACAGATAGTGTGAAGTATTCTCTCGTCCACTACTGGTGTCTGATGCCACTGAAAGTACGGACAGTGAAACAAATAGTGTGACCTATTCTCTCGTCCACTACTGGTGTATGATGCCACTGAAAGTACGGACAGTGGAACAGATAGTGTGAAGTATTCTCTCGTCCACTACTAGTGTCTGATGCCATTGAAAGTACGGACAGTGAAACAGATAGTGTGAAGTATTCTCTCGTCCACTACTGGTTTCTGGTGCCATTGAAAGTACGGACAGTGAAACAGATAGTGTGACGTATTCTCTCGTCCACTACTGGTGTCTGATGCCACTGAAAGTACGGACAGTGAAACAGATAGTGTGAAGTATTCTCTCGTCCACTACTGGTGTCTGATGCCATTGAAAGTACGGACAGTGACACAGATAGTGTGAAGTATTCTCTCGTCCACTACTGGTGTCTGATGCCATTGAAAGTACGGACAGTGAAACAGATAGTGTGAAGTATTCTCTCGTCCACTACTGGTGTCTGATGCCATTGAAAGTACGGACAGTGAAACAGATAGTGTGAAGTATTCTCTCGTCCACTACTGGTGTCTGATGCCACTGAAAGTACGGACAGTGAAACAGATAGTGTGAAGTATTCTCTCGTCCACTACTGGTGTCTGATGCCATTGAAAGTACGGACAGTGAAACAGATAGTGTGAAGTATTCTCTCGTCCACTACTGGTGTCTGATGCCATTGAAAGTACGGACAGTGAAACAGATAGTGTGAAGTATTCTCTCGTCCACTACTGGTGTCTGATGCCATGAAAGTAGGACAGTGAAAGTAGTGTGAAGTATTCTCTCGTCCACTACTGGTGTCTGATGCCATTGAAAGTACGGACAGTGAAACAGATAGTGTGAGTATTCTCTCGTCCACTACTGGTGTCTGATGCCGCTGAAAGTACGGACAGTGAAACAGATAGTGTGAAGTATTCTCTCGTCCACTACTGGTGTCTGATGCCATTGAAAGTACGGACAGTGAAACAGATAGTGTGAAGTATTCTCTCGTCCACTACTGGTGTCTGTTGCCATTAAAAGTACGGACAGTGAAACAGATAGTGTGAAGTATTCTCTCGTCCACTACTGGTGTCTGATGCCGCTAAAAGTACGGACAGTGAAACAGATAGTGTGAAGTATTCTCTCGTCCACTACTGGTATCTGATGCCATTGAAAGTACGGACAGTGAAACAGATAGTGTGAAGTATTCTCTCGTCCACTACTGGTGTCTGATGCCATTGAAAGTACGGACAGTGACACAGATAGTGTGAAGTATTCTCTCGTCTACTACTGGTGTCTGTTGCCATTGAAAGTACGGACACTGTAACAGATAGTGTGAAGTATTCTCTCGTCTACTACTGGTGTCTGATGCCATTGAAAGTACGGACAGTGAAACAGATAGTGTGAAGTATTCTCTCGTCCACTACTGGTGTCTGATGCCATTGAAAGTACGGACAGTGAAACAGATAGTGTGAAGTATTCTCTCGTCCACTACTGGTGTATGATGCCACTGAAAGTACGGACAATGAAACAGATAGTGTGAAGTATTCTCTCGTCCACTACTGGTGTCTGATGCCACTGAAAGTACGGACAGTGAAACAGATAGTGTGAAGTATTCTCTCGTCCACTACTGGTGTCTGATGCCATTGAAAGTACGGACAGTGAAACAGATAGTGTGACGTATTCTCTCATCCACTACTGGTGTCCGATGCCGCTGAAAGTACGGACAGTGAAACAGATAGTGTGAAGTATTCTCTCGTCCACTACTGGTATCTGGTGCCATTGAAAGTACGGACAGTGAAACAGATAGTGTGAAGTATTCTCTCGTCCACTACTGGTGTCTGATGCCACTGAAAGTACGGACAGTGAAACAAATAGTGTGACCTATTCTCTCGTCCACTACTGGTGTATGATGCCACTGAAAGTACGGACAGTGGAACAGATAGTGTGAAGTATTCTCTCGTCCACTACTAGTGTCTGATGCCATTGAAAGTACGGACAGTGAAACAGATAGTGTGAAGTATTCTCTCGTCCACTACTGGTTTCTGGTGCCATTGAAAGTACGGACAGTGAAACAGATAGTGTGACGTATTCTCTCATCCACTACTGGTGTCCGATGCCGCTGAAAGTACGGACAGTGAAACAGATAGTGTGAAGTATTCTCTCGTCCACTACTGGTGTCTGTTGCCATTAAAAGTACGGACAGTGAAACAGATAGTGTGAAGTATTCTCTCGTCCACTACTGGTGTCTGTTGCCATTAAAAGTACGGACAGTGAAACAGATAGTGTGAAGTATTCTCTCGTCCACTACTGGTGTCTGATGCCGCTAAAAGTACGGACAGTGAAACAGATAGTGTGAAGTATTCTCTCGTCCACTACTGGTGTCTGATGCCATTGAAAGTACGGACAGTGAAACAGATAGTGTGAAGTATTCTCTCGTCCACTACTGGTGTCTGATGCCATTGAAAGTACGGACAGTGAACACAGATAGTGTGAAGTATTCTCTCGTCTACTACTGGTGTCTGTTGCCATTGAAAGTACGGACAGTGTAACAGATAGTGTGAAGTATTCTCTCGTCCACTACTGGTGTCTGATGCCATTGAAAGTACGGACAGTGAAACAGATAGTGTGAAGTATTCTCTCGTCCACTACTGGTGTCTGATGCCATTGAAAGTACGGACAGTGAAACAGATAGTGTGAAGTATTCTCTCGTCCACTACTGGTGTCTGATGCCACTGAAAGTACGGACAGTGAAACAGATAGTGTGAAGTATTCTCTCGTCCACTACTGGTGTCTGATGCCACTGAAAGTACGGACAGTGAAACAGATAGTGTGAAGTATTCTCTCGTCCACTACTGGTGTCTGATGCCATTGAAAGTACGGACAGTGAAACAGATAGTGTGACGTATTCTCTCATCCACTACTGGTGTCCGATGCCGCTGAAAGTACGGACAGTGAAACAGATAGTGTGAAGTATTCTCTCGTCCACTACTGGGATCTGGTGCCATTGAAAGTACGGACAGTGAAACAGATAGTGTGAAGTATTCTCTCGTCCACTACTGGTGTCTGATGCCACTGAAAGTACGGACAGTGAAACAAATAGTGTGACGTATTCTCTCGTCCACTACTGGTGTATGATGCCACTGAAAGTACGGACAGTGGACCAGATAGTGTGAAGTATTCTCTCGTCCACTACTAGTGTCTGATGCCATTGAAAGTACGGACAGTGAAACAGATAGTGTGAAGTATTCTCTCGTCCACTACTGGTTTCTGGTGCCATTGAAAATACGGACAGTGAAACAGATAGTGTGACGTATTCTCTCGTCCACTACTGGTGTCTGATGCCACTGAAAGTACGGACAGTGAAACAAATAGTGTGACGTATTCTCTCGTCCACTACTGGTGTCTGTTGCCACTGAAAGTACGGACAGTGAAACAGATAATGTGAAGTATTCTCTCATCCACTACTTGTGTATGATGCCACTGAAAGTACGGACAATGAAACAGATAGTGTGAAGTATTCTCTCGTCCACTACTGGTGTCTGGTGCCATTGAAAGTACGGACAGTGAAACAGATAGTGTGAAGTATTCTCTCGTCCACTACTGGTGTCTGATGCCACTGAAAGTACGGACAGTGAAACAGATAGTGTGAAGTATTCTCTCGTCCACTACTGGTGTCTGATGCCGCTAAAAGTACGGACAGTGAAACAGATAGTGTGAAGTATTCTCTCGTCCACTACTGGTATCTGATGCCATTGAAAGTACGGACAGTGAAACAGATAGTGTGAAGTATTCTCTCGTCCACTACTGGTGTCTGATGCCATTGAAAGTACGGACAGTGACACAGATAGTGTGAAGTATTCTCTCGTCTACTACTGGTGTCTGATGCCATTGAAAGTACGGACACTGTAACAGATAGTGTGAAGTATTCTCTCGTCCACTACTGGTGTCTGATGCCATTGAAAGTACGGACAGTGAAACAGATAGTGTGAAGTATTCTCTCGTCCACTACTGGTGTATGATGCCACTGAAAGTACGGACAATGAAACAGATAGTGTGAAGTATTCTCTCGTCCACTACTGGTGTCTGATGCCACTGAAAGTACGGACAGTGAAACAGATAGTGTGAAGTAATCTCTCATCCACTACTGGTGTCCGATGCCGCTGAAAGTACGGACAGTGAAACAGATAGTGTGACGTATTCTCTCATCCACTACTGGTGTCCGATGCCGCTGAAAGTACGGACAGTGAAACAGATAGTGTGAAGTATTATCTCGTCCACTACTGGTATCTGGTGCCATTGAAAGTACGGACAGTGAAACAGATAGTGTGAAGTATTCTCTCGTCCACTACTGGTGTCTGTTGCCATTAAAAGTACGGACAGTGAAACAGATAGTGTGAAGTATTCTCTCGTCCACTACTTGTGTCTGATGCCGCTAAAAGTACGGACAGTGAAACAGATAGTGTGAAGTATTCTCTCGTCCACTACTGGTATCTGATGCCATTGAAAGTACGGACAGTGAAACAGATAGTGTGAAGTATTCTCTCGTCCACTACTGGTGTCTGATACCATTGAAAGTACGGACAGTGACACAGATAGTGTGACGTATTCTCTCGTCCACTGCTGGTGTATGATGCCACTGAAAGTACGGACAATGAAAAAGATAGTGTGAAGTATTCTCTCATCCTCTACAGGTGTCTGATGCCGCTGAAAGTACGGACAGTGAAACAGATAGTGTGAAGTATTCTCTCGTCCACTACTGTTGTCTCATGCCATTGAAAGTACGGACAGTGACACAGATAGCGTGAAGTATTCTCTCGTCTACTACTGGTGTCTGTTGCCATTGAAAGTACGGACACTGTAACAGATAGTGTTAAATATTCTCTCGTCCACTACTGGTGTCTGATGCCATTGAAAGTACGGACAGTGAAACAGATAGTGTGAAGTATTCTCTCGTCCACTACTGGTGTATGATGCCACTGAAAGTACGGACAATGAAACAGATAGTGTGAAGTATTCTCTCATCCACTACTGGTGTCTGATGCCACTGAAAGTACGGACAGTGAAACAGATAGTGTGAAGTATTCTCTCATCCACTACTGGTGTCTGATGCCGCAAAAAGTACGGACAGTGAAACAGATAGTGTGACGCATTCTCTCATCCTCTACAGGTGTCTGATGCCGCTGAAAGTACGGACAGTGAAACAGATAGTGTGAAGTATTCTCTCGTCCACTACTGGTGTCTGATGCCATTGAAAGTACGGACAGTGAAACAGATAGTGTGAAGTATTCTCTCGTCCACTACTGGTGTCTGTTGCCATTGAAAGTACGGACAGTGAAACAGATAGTGTGAAGTATTCTCTCGTCCACTACTGGTGTCTGATGCCATTGAAAGTACGGACAGTGACACAGATAGTGTGACGTATTCTCTCGTCCACTGCTGGTGTATGATGCCACTGAAAGTACGGACATGAAAAAGATAGTGTGAAGTATTCTCTCATCCGCTACGGTGTCTGATGCCGCTGAAAGTACGGACAGTGAAACAGATAGTGTGAAGTATTCTCTCGTCCACTACTGTGTCTGATGCCATTGAAAGTACGGACAGTGACACAGATAGTGTGAAGTATTCTCTCGTCTACTACTGGTGTCTGTTGCCATTGAAAGTACGGACACTGTAACAGATAGTGTGAAGTATTCTCTCGTCCACTACTGGTGTCTGATGCCACTGAAAGTACGGACAGTGAAACAGATAGTGTGAAGTATTCTCTCATCCACTACTGGTGTCTGATGCCATTGAAAGTACGGACAGTGAAACAGATAGTGTGAAGTATTCTCTCGTCCACTACTGGTGTATGATGCCACTGAAAGTACGGACAATGAAACAGATAGTGTGAAGTATTCTCTCGTCCACTACTGGTGTCTGATGCCACTGAAAGTACGGACAGTGAAACAGATAGTGTGAAGTATTCTCTCATCCACTACTGGTGTCTGATGCCGCAAAAAGTACGGACAGTGAAACAGATAGTGTGACGCATTCTCTCATCCTCTACAGGTGTCTGATGCCGCTGAAAGTACGGACAGTGAAACAGATAGTGTGAAGTATTCTCTCGTCCACTACTGTTGTTTGATGCCATTGAAAGTACGGACAGTGACACAGATAGCGTGAAGTATTCTCTCGTCTACTACTGGTGTCTGTTGCCATTGAAAGTACGGACACTGTAACAGATAGTGTGAAGTATTCTCTCGTCCACTACTGGTGTCTGATGCCATTGAAAGTACGGACAGTGAAACAGATAGTGTGAAGTATTCTCTCGTCCACTACTGGTGTATGATGCCACTGAAAGTACGGACAATGAAACAGATAGTGTGAAGTATTCTCTCGTCCACTACTGGTGTCTGATGCCACTGAAAGTACGGACAGTGAAACAGATAGTGTGAAGTAATCTCTCGTCCACTACTGGTGTCTGATGCCATTGAAAGTACGGACAGTGAAACAGATAGTGTGACGTATTCTCTCATCCACTACTGGTGTCCGATGCCGCTGAAAGTACGGACAGTGAAACAGATAGTGTGAAGTATTCTCTCGTCCACTACTGGTATCTGGTGCCATTGAAAGTACGGACAGTGAAACAGATAGTGTGAAGTATTCTCTCGTCCACTACTGGTGTCTGTTGCCATTAAAAGTACGGACAGTGAAACAGATAGTATGAAGTATTCTCTCGTCCACTACTGGTGTCTGATGCCGCTAAAAGTACGGACAGTGAAACAGATAGTGTGAAGTATTCTCTCGTCCACTACTGGTATCTGATGCCATTGAAAGTACGGACAGTGAAGCAGATAGTGTGAAGTAATCTCTCGTCCACTACTGGTGTCTGATGCCACTGAAAGTACGGACTGTGACACAGATAGTGTGAAGTATTCTCTCATCCTCTACAGGTGTCTGATGCCGCTGAAAGTACGGACAGTGAAACAGATAGTGTGAAGTATTCTCTCGTCCACTACTGGTGTATGATGCCACTGAAAGTACGGACAATGAAACAGATAGTGTGAAGTATTCTCTCATCCACTACTGGTGTCTGATGCCGCTGAAAGTACGGACAGTGAAACAGATAGTGTGAAGTATTCTCTCGTCCACTACTGGTGTCTGATGCCACTGAAAGTACGGACTGTGAAACAGATAGTGTGAAGTATTCTCTCATCCACTACTGGTGTCTGATGCCGCTGAAAGTACGGACAGTGAAACAGATAGTGTGAAGTATTCTCTCGTCCACTACTGGTGTATGATGCCACTGAAAGTACGGACAATGAAACAGATAGTGTGAAGTATTCTCTCGTCCACTACTGGTGTCTGATGCCACTGAAAGTACGGACAGTGAAACAGATAGTGTGAAGTATTCTCTCGTCCACTACTGGTGTCTGATGCCACTGAAAGTACGGACAGTGAAACAGATAGTGTGAAGTATTCTCTCGTCCACTACTGGTGTCTGATGCCACTGAAAGTACGGACAGTGAAACAGATAGTGTGAAGTATTCTCTCGTCCACTACTGGTGTCTGATGCCATTGAAAGTACGGACAGTGAAACAGATAGTGTGAAGTATTCTCTCGTCCACTACTGGTGTCTGATGCCATTGAAAGTACGGACAGTGAAACAGATAGTGTGACGTATTCTCTCATCCACTACTGGTGTCTGATGCCACTGAAAGTACGGACAGTGAAACAGATAGTGTGAAGTATTCTCTCGTCCACTACTGGTGTCTGATGCCGCTAAAAGTACGGACAGTGAAACAGATAGTGTGAAGTATTCTCTCGTCCACTACTGGTATCTGATGCCATTGAAAGTACGGACAGTGAAACAGATAGTGTGAAGTATTCTCTCGTCCACTACTGGTGTCTGATGCCATTGAAAGTACGGACAGTGACACAGATAGTGTGACGTATTCTCTCGTCCACTGCTGGTGTATGATGCCACTGAAAGTACGGACAATGAAAAAGATAGTGTGAAGTATTCTCTCATCCTCTACAGGTGTCTGATGCCGCTGAAAGTACGGACAGTGAAACAGATAGTGTGAAGTATTCTCTCGTCCACTACTGGTGTCTGATGCCATTGAAAGTACGGACAGTGACACAGATAGTGTGAAGTATTCTCTCGTCTACTACTGGTGTCTGTTGCCATTGAAAGTACGGACACTGTAACAGATAGTGTGAAGTATTCTCTCGTCCACTACTGGTGTCTGATGCCATTGAAAGTACGGACAGTGAAACAGATAGTGTGAAGTATTCTCTCGTCCACTACTGGTGTCTGATGCCACTGAAAGTACGGACAGTGAAACAGATAGTGTGAAGTATTCTCTCGTCCACTACTGGTGTATGATGCCACTGAAAGTACGGACAATGAAACAGATAGTGTGAAGTATTCTCTCATCCACTACTGGTGTCTGATGCCGCTGAAAGTACGGACAGTGAAACAGATAGTGTGAAGTATTCTCTCATCCACTACTGGTGTCTGATGCCGCTGAAAGTACGGACAGTGAAACAGATAGTGTGACGCATTCTCTCGTCCACTACTGGTGTATGATGCCACTGAAAGTACGGACAATGAAACAGATAGTGTGAAGTATTCTCTCGTCCACTACTGGTATCTGATGCCATTGAAAGTACGGACAGTGAAACAGATAGTGTGAAGTATTCTCTCGTCCACTACTGGTGTCTGATGCCACTGAAAGTACGGACAGTGAAACAGATAGTGTGAAGTATTCTCTCGTCCACTACTGGTGTCTGGTGCCATTGAAAGTACGGACAGTGAAACAGATAGTGTGACGTATTCTCTCATCCACTACTGGTGTCTGATGCCACTGAAAGTACGGACAGTGAAACAGATAGTGTGAAGTATTCTCTCGTCCACTACTGGTGTCTGATGCCTCTAAAAGTACGGACAGTGAAACAGATAGTGTGAAGTATTCTCTCGTCCACTACTGGTATCTGATGCCATTGAAAGTACGGACAGTGAAACAGATAGTGTGAAGTATTCTCTCGTCCACTACTGGTGTCTGATGCCATTGAAAGTACGGACAGTGACACAGATAGTGTGACGTATTCTCTCGTCCACTGCTGGTGTATGATGCCACTAAAAGTACAGACAATGAAAAAGATAGTGTGAAGTATTCTCTCATCCTCTACTGGTGTCTGATGCCGCTGAAAGTACGGACAGTGAAACAGATAGTGTGAAGTATTCTCTCGTCCACTACTGGTGTCTGATGCCATTGAAAGTACGGACACTATAACAGATAGTGTGAAGTATTCTCTCGTCTACTACTGGTGTCTGATGCCATTGAAAGTACGGACACTGTAACAGATAGTGTGAAGTATTCTCTTGTCTACAACATTGACAGAGAGGTGAGTCCACACAACGTTGACATACACGTACATCCGTTATAGTTTATAGCATGGTAAATATGTAGCATGGAATATGCATTGTGTCACTCCATATCATGCATACATAACGAAACGACGTTGCTTCCAGGCGAAACATATATACCAGAGGATAAGACATGCTCTACTACGTTTTCCATCTGGTCCAAGCGTACACACAGGACGATAAACGATTCACAGCCAGCAGGTTCGATACCCCGTCTGACCATAATAAAATTAATACATGTAGTCTTTCAGATGGGACTTTAAACCGATGGCTCGTGTCGGTGCTTTACACCGTGTACGTAAAAGAACCAGAGGAGACCATGGAATGGGTCTCTGTCTGTATCATTGCACTATCCTCCACACAATTAAAATGACTACTCTCTTCAGGAGGCATCGTTCATATGGGCAACCGGTAGCGATGATAAATAAACGTAAAACGCACACACAGCCAGCCGATTAGGTCACACCAATCCTATCTGTTGGTATCCCAACCAATGGTTACGTGTATACAATATATGTGTGTACTATGTAGTAGTAAAACCCAGACGTTACATGCAAACATCCTTCTGAATTTACTGTTCCCTATTCTTGGAAATAAAGTTCTGGAATGATTCCCCGTTTCTCTCTGTTCATATACCGTATTATATATAGTATTGGTTGTTAAAGTGTTTGTTTATTATAGTGAGCCAGCCATTTCTGACTTATGAGACACCTCATTTTATAAACATCAGTACTTCCCGAATCATATGCTTGTGGTCAGGCGGCATTATTGATATAGTGGTCTGAGATTGGTTGAAAAGGTGTAGGGAAGCCCTTAAGAGTTATTGATATATGAACTGATTGGCTAAGTAGGTATTGTTACAAATAGTGAAAATGACTTCTAAATATTAAAATACAATATATGAGCTGCATTTTGGAATATTTAAAAATATGTGTAGACTATTTGGTGACAAATAAACAGCATATTATAAATGCAGGTGTCAGTGCAACATTCACCACCACATTACCTTCAGAGTAGGGGGTGGGTGCCTTTAGGGGGAAATAATAAAAAAAGGCCAGTCTGTTGAAAACTACTGTATTTTGTGCCAAACTATTTTGGGGGGAAATATAATGGCACTGTGTGTTATAATGGTGGCCTATGGAAATTGCAATAGCGGTGTGACCTAAAGTATGCCAGGCGCCAGGCTGTTATATGTAAGCCATATATATTATTGACGTAAACTTGTAGTTGTCTACCATACTAAAGAGATTGACTTTATAAACGACGAATATACATTGCAACAACGTTTGTAATCTGATGTATAATATGTTCATTGTTACTATATGAGCAAAATACAAACATGTTTAAAATAAAGCCGGGCGTTCTACAGCACTGACATCGTGGTATTGAAGAAAGCTGCATATTTACCTGAAAAGGGCGGGGTGTTTTCCCAGCCTTTTAAAACCCTTCACATATACAAATGTATGTCCAACCCCTTTGCTAAGACATTGTCATGCAAATAAGATACAAGTTAAATTTCTGTTAATTTGTAATATTAGCTTGTAAGCAAAATATCTCAAGGGTTTCAACAGAAGAGTAAACAGATATCTACTCAGTACTCACACGCATATATACACATATATCACTTGTTTTGCCCATATGGCATATACAGGCCTAGTAGTCGTTCTAATGTGTCTAGTGCCTGTGGATATACCAGGTGTAAATATAATTGCACGTCTGCTGTCTGGTTGCTCTACATGTATGCTGTAATATTTCCAGTTTACACAGGCCTACTTCCCGCATGTTTCGTCCGGCTACAGCACCCGATACATAAATAATGATGCCTCGTTTCACACCTAATTGCGAACACATGTCAACTAGCCATGGCTATCATATGTACAGGCCAGATGGTGAACATATCTATACGTGTTTCAGATAGTTATCTCGTGACCCAACTATCAACAACAATAACATTAGTCCAGTTATTTAGACTTGAACAATGTAACATTTTACTATCAAGGCATGTTTCGAAATAACAGATCGAAACAAATGTATGTAGAGGTCTGATATATAGGACTACAATAACATGTGCCACAGTTTGCCTACAAACGTGTGAGGTTCAGCTATAAAGTAAATTCATTTAAACTTGTAGGTAGATCTATAGGCCTATCATTGTAAATGTAAATTTTTGGATTTCGAAAGAAATTTACTAGCCTACTTTCGTGAAACATGGGCGCGGGCATGTAGGGTGTGGCCATGTTATTGTGTGTTGCATGGAAGGCTGAACTAACATTTATGGTAGTGTAAGGGGCTTTGTTAGTCTTAAACGCCAAGCCTATAGGTTATATACATATGTCGCAATATGTATGTTAATATATTCTTGTTTTATCCTATTATATAAATAAAATGTGATTTATATATTTATTGACGCCTACATTCAGTGTCAAAACGTGAGGGTAGCATGCACTTAAGTATTCAAATAATAGAAACAAAAGACGCTAACCGTGAATAGGCCTACTTAGTTATTAATAATAAATATGCATATACTATTATCAGGGATTCTAATGTTATAGCTGTTACCATTATTTTATATATAGTCGGTTCAAACGCTCATTCAGAGCTTGTGTTGTACTGTTTTTATCTTGCCGACTCAAAATAAAAGTTATCTTATCTTATCTTAGTAACTGTTTGGTGCTGTATATGAAGTACTTTCAGTTTGGAATTTGTTTGTAAACAATAACACGTGTTTATCGATCTCGTTGTTTGACACGAGATATTACGAGATAGTGCGAGAAGGCCATTTACGATTCAACATGGCCGTACAAAACTGTACAACAAAATTTAGTGATATTTACGAATTAAAGGAAGAATTAGGAAAGTAAGTTACATATGTGAAGTCAGTTGGATTTTGTCCTTCTGTATCAACTGTATTCTATTCTTGGATTTATTCTATTTTCTCAAAAATACTTGACAATGTTGTTTCCGGATTCTTGACAGCTCGCAAACGCTGAAACGGTGTCGATGTAAAATTCTACCTAGTTTTGTAATGAATATACCGGAGACTATTTTCACAGATTGCTGATTTCATTGGATGCTTATTACGTTTAAGTGTTGCATGTATCATCACATTTCTTTGTTTCATAGACCCTTTAATAGACTATTTCATGCTTGCAGCAACTGACAAAATGAGTGCTTAAGCCTTTACCATTACGACATACATTGAAATGTAGTAGCCAAACCAATATTCATAATAAAGGCCAGAATTAAGGAAAAGGTTAAGAGGATGCATGTCAATTAGAACTCCGGTTTCATACCCAATGTCTGAGACGATTTGTACCCAATATTGAATATCTGAGGCGAGTCGTACCCCAGTCTGGACAGTTTGTACCCTAGGATTAAGGGTTAGAGGCGAGTCATACCCCAGTCTGGACAGTTTGTACCCTATGATTAAGGGTTAGAGGCGAGTCATACCCCAGTCTGGACAGTTTGTACCCTAGGATTAAGGGTTAGAGACGAGTCATACCCCAGTCTGGACAGTTTGTACCCTAGGATTAAGGGTTAGAGACGAGTCATACCCCAGTCTGGACAGTTTGTACCCTAGGATTAAGGGTTAGAGACGAGTCATACCCCAGTCTGGACAGTTTGTACCCAGGGATTAAGGGTTAGAGACGAGTCATACCCCAGTCTGGACAGTTTGTACCCTAGGATTAATGGTTAGAGACGAGTCATACCCCAGTCTGGACAGTTTGTACCCTAGGATTAAGGGTTAGAGACGTTTCATACCCATGTCTTGATAGTTTGCACCCTAGGATTAAGAGTTTTGTACCATATCTGTATATATTGACAGACAAGATCCATCCAATATGATATAAATGCGAAAAAACACAGGACACAAAACATGGATAATTTCATTATTGACCAAAATGCCCAAACTGGGTACGAATCGCTCAGATATTGGGTACGAAGCGTTTCTAACATTGGGTACGAAATGTCCAAACTGGGTACGAAACGTTCAGGGTACAATTTGTCTGTATGTCGTTTAACATTCATTCATTCATTGACTACATGAATGCTGACTGGGAGCAAAGGTGTTGGTACGTTATGGGACAGTGATAAAATGTCTCGTTTTAGTGTCCTGGAGACTCAACTAACAATTTCCAATTATAATTTATGTTATGAATCCATTATAGAAAGGGTTTCAGCTTGATTTTTATGAAATTGTGTACATGTATGTTCTTGAATAACAAGGCTGATGGCGCGGACAAACTGTGGATTGAAATTTTATTTATTATATTTCATGTTCACAGTACTTCCGTTCAAATCACATGATTAGATTGCAAGATGGCCACCGCCATTTAGACTTGGCTGGTTTAACCCATTTAATTCTGGATACATTTAAAATTTTAAAGGCTTTTGCAGACAACATAGATCCAGATCAGCCGCAGCGTGACGCTACATAGCCAAGTGTCTTAGCAAGATCATCTGAATAGCAAACAGCCTGATCAGACGGCACATTCCGTAGTGGTTGATCTGGCTCTATGTTCTTTGCAAATACTGTTTGAACGGTATCCCGAATGAAATTGGTTAAATAAATCTCACTGGTGATTAAACTTCATCATCACGTGACCGCAATGCTGCAATTGCAGCATTTGTTACATATGTTGTCTTCCTTGCATGACATACATGTAAATCGCATTGCTACAGAGCTAAATGTAAATAAACAAATATTTCAGCCAAGCGGTCAATCCACGAAGTTAAAAACATATGTATGTTGATTATGTTCAATATGTCTGTAAATAGTGATGATAGTTTTATCCGCGAATTTCGATTAGATGAATATAACAAAAATCCGGTACATGTTTTTCCTACCTAGCATTTTCAGGTGTGAAGATTCGGATCAGTGCCGGTTTGTACACTATTTCAGATATGCCTCCCTACTCTGTCTCAGTATTGAGTGTTGGGAGTATGATGTAGATGACCATGTATGAACAAATGCACATGCATTTTGGATAGTTGATGGACTTGGCTAAGTAAATACCACATATTAGTTAGGAAAAAACGTCTAGGAAACAGTGTCTACTGTTTAATTTCAGCCTTGATGTTTAAGTACATGTAGTGATGTACACAATTTCATAAAATGTAGCGCGAACCCTTTCTATAATGTATTCATAATTTAACCCATTCAACACCAAGTAACTGACATGGACTGGTCCATGCTATTTTTAGACCAATAAATTAATAACAAAATTACATTTGGATCAGTTCATTTATCAAAATGGGTAATTTTTTTTCTAAAAATAGTTATATTACTTGAAAAAAGTGCAGATCCTGATGAGACGGCTCATCATGAGCCGGCTCATCATGAGCCGGCTCATCTGGATCTACACTTTTTTGTAAGCCAATTTAGAGGTCTGTGGTGTTGAAAGGGTTAATGGCATATTGTTAGCATAATGGCACCAGGACACTAAAATAAAATGTTTTATTACCATCCCAGGCCAGCTGCTCAGCAAAAATGGTTACGCTGGGACTGTACTGTACATAGTCATAGTAGGGGAGGCCATCACAAAGATGTATTATTGTTAAAGAGTTTATTATCCCGCCGAGGGATCTCGGAGGGGGATATTGGTTTGGCGATGTCCGTCTGCGTGTCCATACGTAATTCCGTCCGTAGTCGGATCTCTGTAACCAATGGGTGGAATTTCATGAAACTCCGAACAAATAATGTACCCTGATAATAGTGTGCAGGTGCACATATGACTTTAGTTATGGCCATGACTAAGTAACCGATTTTTGGAATTTCATAAAATTTAAACTAAAATTTGATCACCATTGTGCGGTGTTGTCCTGCATGTCTGACCCACATTGCAATAGCAAAACGAGTTCTTGCCCTTGAATTGATTAATCAATTTGTCCTTAACTAAGTAACTGCTTCATGGAATTTCATGATTGAAACTGAAAATAAATATGTATCACCAATTGTATGCAGGTGTACGTATAACATTTGTATGCATTGGGTTAGTAACACCAGAGTTAAAGCCCTTTAATTGATTAAAAAATCAATAAATTGGCCATATCCTAAGTAACTGTTGTATGGAATGTCATCAAACTTAAACTAAAATTACATGACCATTGCATGATGTTGTCCTACAAGTCTGAGTCAAATTGCAACAGTAAAACCAGAGTTATTGCCCTTGGGATTGATTAAAAAAGTTCCCTTGAATTCGTTAAAATATCTATATTTACAATGTAAGCTGAAGCTGATAAGCTAAGATTCACAACTATGCTTTGATCTGAAGCAATGTTTGAATTGGCTTAGGAGGTCATTATTATCAAAATGCGTCATGATGTTGGCAACTAAAATATGCTCCAATAGTTAGGAAGCAATACAGGTGAGAGAAATTGGCCTGTAGTTACTGGCATTGAACTTTGAGACTGGATCTTATGACAGTGGCAACAATTGCACTTCTCCAATCTTACGGGACACTGCAGATTCTAAGGATACATTAAAGATGGTTGTGAGAATATGGAACAATCTTGTGATGTAGCTCTTTAAGGATCTTAGGAGATCATTTCAGCTGGACCTGAGGCTTTATTTGGGGACAGCACCTGGAGTAGCTTGTCAACATATTGAGATTGTTGGCATCTAGGGTGCATTCCAAGCTATGTTTGGGTCGGAGTTTTAATGTTGACCCAGTTGGGAAACACAGTTCCAAACTCAGCTCAGTCTGTTTTAATGTTGACCCAGTTGGAAAACACAGTTCCAAACTCAGCTCAGTCTGTTTTAATGTTGACCCAGTTGACTTTGCTTAACCTTATTGTTGCTGTAGGGGCCGGCCAGGCCAATCTTCATGTTTATTTCATGATGCACAATATCATGATCAGAAGATCCTAAACATGCTTACATATTGGAACACAAACTATCATTGTATTTACAACAATCTCTTAACCTCTTGTGACACAGAACAGTCACCCCCCCTCCCCACCTGTTATGGTGAGTCAGTGGCATAAAGATTGAAATTAATCGTTACATTCGCTTTGAACTCTACATTGGGATGATTTGGGAAAATGTACCACACCAGCGCATAGTAGTCACGCGAACAACACATATATGGTAGCGATATTTCATTGATTGCATCATCGATGACGCATCGCTGTTCTCATCTTGTTGGCGTAATAATCCTATTAATTATAATATTGGCATAGTTTCCTGTAGGGTCTTCAAAAACTTGAAAATATATGAAAATGTAAATAGTGCAAGAATACCTCAAGGGTAAGGGGGGTGGATATGTATGATGCCCGGTGAACCAATCAAATTAGAAAATAAACCAGTATTGCACTACATTTTAATTGATAAAAGATTTTCAGGTAGATATTGTTAATATATATTTCAGGAGTAAATATGTTTTACTTACGAGCATGTAAGATACTTTTAAACATGGTAAAACATGTAAGATACTTTTAAACATGGTTTCAACATGGTAAAACATGTAAGATACTTTTAAGCATGGTTTCAACATGGTAAAACATGTAAGATACTTTTCAAAATGGTAAAACATGTAAGATACTTTTCAAAATGGTAAAACATGTAAGATACTTTTCAAAATGGTAAAACATGTAAGATACTTTTCAAAATGGTAAAACATGTAAGATACTTTTAAACAAGGTAAAACATGTAAGATACTTTTAAACAAGGTAAAACATGTAAGATACTTTTCAAAATGGTAAAACATGTAAGATACTTTTCAAAATGGTAAAACATGTAAGATACTTTTAAACAAGGTAAAACATGTAAGATACTTTTAAACATGGTAAAACATGTAAGATACTTTTAAACATGGTAAAACATGTAAGATACTTTTCAAAATGGTAAAACAGTTATAGATTTTCAAATTTTTCCGGGACCCCACTGGAACCCTTACATTAAACCTTACTCATCTATCAATGCCAAGCTACGCCCCTGCACACACCCATTAATGAGGCCATACTCCTAATTACATGTATCTAATGGTTTGCTGTTTATATGAAGGGAAATAAACCATCAATTAGATATAATCTTAGCTATCATCAGGAATTCCCATAGGGGGAGCATTTATGGATTTATGTCAATCATTTTCTGTAGTCCAGTGGTAACACGCTGGACTGGTTATCCAGGAATCGCAGATTCGATCCCCCCGTCTGACCTTAATAAAATTAACAGTCTTTCAAATGAGACTTTAAACCAAAGTCTTGTGTCGGTGCTGTACACCGCTCGTCACGAGCCAGCTCATCTGGATCTACACTTTTTGTAAGGTTATTTAGAGGTCTGTGGTGTTGAAAGGGTTAAACTACACCTATGATAAGTGTTACATTTGCAGTAAGACATTACTTTTTAAAAATCATTTTACATTGCATTCAGCATCTGTTTCAGTTTGAGATTCTTTGATATATAAATTAAATTCCCAAATTAATGTGGACCAATTTTTATGCACAACGAAAATTGCGGCCGTGCTAACGTATTCAGTTGTCAAAGTCTTCATTCCGGTCTGTACTATTTGTCTTCAAATGACCGTACAATGTCGTTCTGCTCTTAATTAGCAGCTGTGTAGCATAAGCTCTTAATTAGCTGCTGTGTAGCATAAGCTCTTAATTAGCAGATGTGTAGCATAAGCTCTTAATTAGCAGCTGTGTAGCATAAGCTCTTAATTAGCAGCTGTGTAGCATAAACTCTTATTTAGCAGATGTGTAGCATAAGCTCTTAATTAGCAGCTGTGTAGCATAAGCTCTTAATTAGCAGCTGTGTAGTATAATCTCTTAATTAGCAGATGTTTAAAATAAGCTCGTAATGAGAGACATCTCTAAATTTCTATTACCTCCCTTGGCAGATAAAATCTGATTTATTCCAAAATGTGAATAGGTCCTTTCAGTTAGAATCCTTTGTTTTTACCGTTGTTCCCTAACCATATGTTGCGATATGATAATTGTGATTTTATGAAAATTGTGTTAATTAATTGATAGCATTGTTTTACAAATAAGTACTCATTGTAGATACTGTAGGAGATCTGTCAAGATATAGTAATTTAATAATCATATAAAGCGATAGTGGAATAAAATTGCTGGCATGTAGTGCAAAGGAAACAACGATAAAAACAGAGGAAAACACTTAATAGGACCTATCTACTTTTAGGGAGTATTCAGGGGCAGTAACTGATCAATGTCTCTCATTAGCAGCGGTTTAAAATAATTATTTTTCATTTTGTTGCTTCCTGTAAACCATATTCCTGTATGATTCTACAGCTGGCTATTGATTAAATATGTGATATATTGAATTTATGCAGACATTTTGATCATCAAACACTGATTATATAATTGGTATTAATGTTGTGTCAAATAGCATTGATATATGTATAGCTGAAATCGCTAATTCTATTGATTAGGCTGTGTAATAACGAATGCTGCACAGTATTATCGGTACGCCAATATATTATGATATTTCACAAAACGATATAATAAACCAATACGATTTTCAAACACCGTTACGAAAGAGACCCATAGAATGCTTCTAGGAGCTGAGCAATATAATGACGTACAGTACATGTCCCGTAGACATTTCAAAATCCGCGAGACCCCGCAGATGCGATTTCCGCAGTTAGGAAATTTCTGTCCACTGACGGCCCCCCACACCACTGACATAAAGACAAATTATCGTATCGCGGCCCCAAACTATAACACCATGGGAAAAAAGAACTAGCTCCATGTTCACAGGTAAATTATCAAATATGTTGATTTTATAATATACTTTGGATCGGAATCGGTTTGGAATCTTACCGGCATTATGCAATGTCCATTAAGAAATGTTTTGTTTAAATTAGGGGTGGCAATGTACAGCGTATTCGAACATAATAGTATGTTAGTAGAGGTGTGAACACTTGCCAATGAACAAAGGTATATGTGATGACACGGTTGCTCAAATACAGGTGTTACTAGGGGATCGATCCCCCGTCTGACCCTAATAAAATTAACAGTCTTTCAGATGGGACGTTAAACCGAGGTCTCGTGTCGGTGCTTTACACCGTGCACGTAAAAGAACCAGAGGAGATTCTGGAATGGGTCTCTGTCTGTATCATTGCACTATCCTCCAAAATCTAAAATGACTAATATCTCCAGGAGGCGTCGCTCATATGGGCAACCGGTAGCGACGATAAATAAACGTAAAACACACACATGAGTACAGCAGTCTAATTGACAAACACATTTTTTGCAACCATTGATTGGGCTACCAGTAATAAAACTTATATTTCACTGTACTGAAATAAAATACAAGTAGTTAACCATCCATTTAAATATCGGCAACGACCTTACGAAGGGTTCCCCCGTGTACCGTATTCTTCCACCATGGACCACTGGGGAATATTTTGATATTTGTTGTCCGTGATGTTGATCCGCTAGAAATGCATATCGGATAATCCCCCTCGGAAAAAAAGATGTATTCACCATGATTTTCCACTATGATATAAATATTCTCCCACATGGTAAAGTGGAAATAAAAGTCTGCGGACATGCAATAGCACGTTAAAATGTTCGAGAGGAACGACACATCTAGCTACTCATTTAACCCTTTCAACACCACATACCTCTAAATTGGCTTACAAAAAAGTTTAGATCTGCACTTTTTGCCAGTAATATTACTATTTTAGACAAAATTACCCATTTTGATAAATGAACTGGTCCAAATGTAATTTTCGTATTAATTTATTGGTCTAAAAACTGATCATGGACCAGTCCATTTCAGTTACTTGGTGTTGAATGGGTTAAGGAGGCATTTCAAGCTGCAGGAGCGGGCACAAGTGGAAGTGTCATTATACCTACTCAGAAACGACCGACGTTGACATATTTACTCAGTCCTACAATTTCAATGCTGACAATACCAATAAAATCGCTAATTTTATTGTAACGGATCTGCGTCCATATTCCAAGAATTCACAGACTTTGTGAAGTGTTTTGAACTAAGGTAGAACTTGGAATATATAAAGAATATTTTCATTGTAAGGTCCATCTGCCTTTAACCATTAACCTGCCAATCACAACTAAAGTCGCTTATGCAAAGAGCATAGAGCCAGATCAGACGGCACGGCAGGGTTTATGCTGATTGCTATTCGGATAGTGGCGCTAAAATGCTTGGTTGAATAGCAATCAAAATGGATCCTGATCAGACGCGGAGCTATGCCAAAGCTGATCTGGATCTATGTTGTTTGCATTTTCCGTCCAATTTATTCGGCAGGTTACGTGTGAAGGCATAAATACTAAGTTGGCATGATTTTGGTGATGAGTTTGATCCTTTCGAGGTCTATCATTAATCATTATATAGCATGTATTGGCACAGAAATGGAATAATATATTATGATATGTATCACAATATATTGCGATTGCTTTTACTGGGTGATACCCAACACTAGTAATAACCTTATGTAAACAAGTTTTACACCGACATCGCTGATTCGCTATGCATATTGTAAATTATGATAGCAATAATTTTATTGGCTTACTGCAAATTTCGGGATGTCACTAGTATGAGTTGTCGTAAAGATTTACCGTTGTGTATTGCCCTTAGCACTTGTACCTAATTATTTTGCGACTAATCTGAATTAACCCATAAACCTGCCGAGTAAATTGAACGGAATGTGCAAACAACATAGATCGAGATCAGCCGCGGCCCAACACGACGTCTGATCAGGATTTATGTTGTTTGCTATTCAGCTCCAGTGTTTAGCTCCACTATCCAAATAACAAACAGCATAATTATAGCCTTATGATCTGCACATGCTGTACCCTCTGATGTGGCCCGGCTCTATGCTGTTTGCAAAGTGACTTTAGTTGTGATTGGCAGGTTATGGGTTAAATTACCACTAAATAATAGTACCACAAGATTACCTACCCTGTACAGTAAGTTTAAACTTTATTTATTTTACAACGATTGCGAAGCAAGTTTTTATAACTTATATTAATCACTCTCGTTGGCGCGGATGAAAGCAAAAATGTGGTCATTCGTGTGGGAGGAAACCGGAGTACCCGGAGAAATCCCACCTGTCCGATCTGGCGACCACCGTACCATCTAACATACTTCTTGGTCTGTGGATTGAACCCGTGTTGCATTGGTGAAAAGCTAGCGCGCTAACCACTCTGTGCTAATCGGACAGCCTTTACAGTAGAATCAAATACATGTACCGGTATATAATAAATGAAATGCCGCTTCAGGAGCGTGGCTAACAATATTTGAGAGGTTGTGATTGCAAAAAACCGCTGTTCACTGATGGAAAATAATTGTTTAAATTATAGGTGAGGAATGCGTAGTAAGATTGCTATTTATGGGTGAAAACTATATATGTAACTTGGTACGATTTTATGCTGTATTAAACATTGCTTAATATGCATGCTACATTTATTTCATTTGTGCTGTTCTGATTAATTGAATTGGTTGATCAATGGTAACTTGGCTCTGCTTATATTATTCATGATGAAGTTCTACGGTACCCTTTACATGTTGGTTGATACAATAAATGTAGCTACTAGAAAGTCCATTAAAAATATGAATTTCTTTGATAAACCACTCTCTATTTTGAAGTATCTGTTATATAGGAGAGAGGTTGCATGTATAATTCATGCATAATATTGTATTTCCTCAATCTGCAGTTATTCTCAGAACCAATTAAATCATGAATAATGTGTAGAAATAAAGTCGTAACGTACATAATTATAGTGAATGAGTTTTTTAATCTTGGTTCCATAATCCCTGTTAATTTTTTATTTTATATACAGCAATACATTATGAAGATGGCTGTTTGAGAAAACTTCCTGTAGCATTGTTAAGTTTATTATTCTTGGTTTACAAGATTTTTTGTTAAAAATTAGGGTCGAGGGGACATAATAAAAGTGACAAGTTGACATCAAAAATAAAACTGTCCAATTTATTTTTAAATATTTGTTATAATCATTTATTGTTAACTATTATTGAAAGAATATAGACATGTAAATATATAGCACTAGTAGTGAGGTGGTTATACTAGTAATGATGCACATATTTCTCTTGTGTTAAGGTTAGTCTACAATGAATAGCCCGAGGGCACTCGCCTTGTGAGGCTTATATATAAAACAAGTTTTGACCCTAATAAAATTAACAATCTTTCAGATGGGACTTTAAACCGAGGTCTCGTGTCGGTGCTGTACACCGTGCATGTAAAGGAACCAGAGGAGACCCTGGAATGGGTCTACATCTCTGTCTGTATCATTGCACTATCCTCCAAAAATCTAAAATGACTAATCTCTTCAGGAGGCGTCACTCATATTGGCAACCAGTTAAATAACCGTGAAACGCACACACAACACCACACACACACACACACACACACACGTCAGGACGGCTTGCTTGTTTGCTGCTACTGACAGCTTGTTTGTGTTTAGTATTTACGCTTGATATAATAATAAGTCAACATGTGCTATAAAAGCATGTGCATAACTCAGATTTAATAAATGCTCATTGATTATTTATTATGTAGCACCAAGTGTCTACGAGACTTGTCAGTCGTACTCTTGCAGTTTCAGGGTCATATCGGCCATTTTGTCACGAAAATTGATTTTTAATGGCCTATTTGTCTTGCTGGAAATGTTATGTTCGGCCATCTGAATATTTTGTCAGTGATTCGACGATTCTAATCCAGGGTTGGCAATTTCGGCGGGAAATACCGGGAAATACTGGGAAATACTGGGAAATAAGAATTTGGATACCGGGAAATAAGAATTTGGATGATTTTGGTGGTAAATACGGGTATATATACCATACAATTTCTATTACCCGGTGTACTGATTGTAGTATCATGTGTGCAGGATGAAAATGAACTGCTTTTGAAGAATATGACGAAAAATACAGGCATTCATAGTGGCATTTACGCATTGCTTATAATCTTTATATAAATGTTAGAGATCTAACATTATTGAGACTGTTCATTATTACTCTAATATACATTGTATACAAACACAGTTTAAGGAGTTTATACATACATTTATTGGAGGTATTTTAAATGTTTAATGTAGTAGGCAAAATGCAAATGTTTTTAGGATTATCCCTGAAATGTGTTCATAATATAGCTGTATTATTAAAATAATCAATTAGTTATTAAAGAAGTCAGAATCATAATTTGAGATGACCCACACTGTTTGTGTGTACACAATTTCAATTATCAATGCCCAGTCAGGTGTTAAGGTGTGTTGTGGGACTTCAATTTCAAGATACATGTAGGTGTGAGAGATGTCAGCCAATTAGACAAAGGTGTCCATACTCTATAGTCCTAATCTCACTGGAATACACTGTCATTCCAACAAGAAAAACGAAAAAATAAATGGGAAAAAAAACAATAAAATAAAAAAAAACAATAAAACCCAAAAAAACGGTTGTGGTTGCCAATGATGCCACCTGATGAGTACCCCTGGCAGGGACGAAACAGTTTAAGCACTTATAGAGTGGTAGCAATGCATAAAAATGAGCAAAAAACGTGTTTGGAAGATACATAATCTTATTTCCCGGTATTTCCCACTTCTGGGCTTATTTCCCGGGGCGGGAAATACCGGTATTTCCCGGCGGTATTTCCCGCCCCCGGTATTTCCCGGCCAACCCTGTTCTAATCTGAATCACTAGAATGGCTGCCATGTTGGAACAGAACATACGTATGATGGACACTGGCATTAATGTTCTACATTGCTATAAGCATTTAAAGCGACATTACATCGCAAAGTAAAAGGGTATACAGGGGGGGGGGTCACTATATTGCTATATATTCTACATGTATATGATAATTTTTACTATCAGATCAACATATGGAGAGATGTGGCATGTCGTACAAACAATTTCTGCCAAAACACCCTGTAGAGGGCTAGAAACTTCCTCAATGACCAATGTTTACAGCACGTTCTCTATTTTATTTCAGGGGTGCTTTTTCCATAGTTAGAAGATGTGTTCAAAAAAATACTGGCCTAGAATTTGCAGCAAAAATAATCAACACAAAGAAATTATCAGCAAGAGGTAAGTTTTGTGTGGAAAGTTGGCTGTTGATGTAGTTGTGGTGGAGTCACTCACATGTAGTGTGTGCTCTCGAGTGAGTGGGATTGTTTGGTACGTTAATCCCTGCAGGATGCTGCACATCGTGGTACGTTAATCCCTGCAGGATGCTGCACATCATGGTACGTTAATCTCTGCAGATTGCTGCAGATGCATATTTTAGTATTTGAGATGGAAGTCACTAACATTTTGTGTGTGTGCTGGAGTGAGTGTGATTGTTTGGTAAGTCCCTGCAGATTGCTGCTGGATGTGCATTGTTATATTTGAGGTGGAGGTCACTAACATTTTGTGTGTGTGCTTGAGTGAGTGGGATTGCTTGGTAAGTCCCTGTAGATTGCTGCTGGATGTGCATTGTGGTATTTGAGGTGGAAGTCACTAACATTTTGTGTGTGTGCTGGAGTGAGTGGGATTGTTTGGTTAATCCCTGTAGATTGCTGCTGGATGTGCATTGTGGTATTTGAGGTGGAAGTCACTAACATTTTGTGTGTGCGCTGGAGTGAGTGTGATTGCTTGGTAAGTCCCTGTAGATTGCTGCTGGGTGAGCATAGTTATATTTGAGGTGGAAGTCACTAACATTTTGTGTTGTTTGCCATTCTTGCTTGAGAATTTTCTTGGAGTTCTAGCAAATGTCTTTAGAGAGCTATATGCATCTTATTTTTCGTTCTTAGAAAACAGGTTTTGTGTCTGATGTAGTGCTTGGAGCGAATCATCCACCACAAGCTGTTATATTAATAATTATGTCTTCCAACGAATGGAGATTATATGGCTACTAAATTGTTCTGCATTTTGTTCTTTTAGCCACATGAAACCTAACTCTAGACAGTGTGTCTTTGTTCCAGTTTTATTGCTACTGTTCTCATTGGAAATATCAATATTTGTTGAAAGCATCTCTGTCACAAAGTTTGTTCGGACAAAACCTTCTAACCCCTTTGTTGATTTCACAAAGTTTGGATGGACAAGATATTCTAACCCCTTTGTTGAGTGTCACAAAGTTTGTTTGGACAAGACCTTCTAACCCCTTTGTTGATTGTCACAAAGATTGGTTGGACAAGATCGTGTAACCATTTGTTGATTGTCACAAAGTTTGTTTGAATAAGACCTTCTAACCCCTTTGTTGATTGTCACAAAGTTTGGTTGGACAAGATCTTGTACCCCTTTGTTGAGTGTCAAAAAGTTTTTTCGGACAAGACCTTGTAACCCCTTTGTTGATTGTCATAAAGTTTGTTCGGACAAGACCGTGTAACCCCCTTTGTTGAGTTCACAAAGTTTGGTTGGACAAGATCTTCCCCTTTGTTGAGTGTCACAAAGTTTGGTTGGACAAGATCTTGTACCCCTTTGTTGAGTGTCACAAAGTTTGGTTGGACAAGATCTTGTACCCCTTTGTTGAGTGTCACAAAGTTTGTTCGGACAAGACCTTGTAACCCTTTTGTTGATAGTCACAAAGTTTGTTCGGACAAGACCTTCTAACCCCCTTTGTTGAGTTCACAAAGTTTGGTTGGACAAGATCTTCCCCTTTGTTGAGTTCACAAAGTTTGGTTGGACAAGATCTTCCCCTTTGTTGATTGTCACAAAGTTTGGTTGGACAAGATCTTGTAACCCTTTGTTGAGTGTCACAAAGTTTGGTTGGACAAGATCTTCCCCTTTGTTGAATGTCACAAAGTTTGGTTGGACAAGATTGTGCAACCCTTTGTTGATTGTCACAAAGTTTGTTTGAATAAGACCTTCTAACCCCTTTGTTGATTGTCACAAAGTTTGTTTGGACAAGACCTTCCAACCCCTTTGTTGAATGTCACAATGTTTGTTTGGACAAGATCTTCTAACCCCTTTGTTGATTGTCACAAATTTTGTTTGAATAAGACCTTCTAACCCCTTTGTTGAATGTCACAAAGTTTGTTTGGACAAGACCTTCCAACCCCTTTGTTGAATGTCACAATGTTTGTTTGGACAAGATCTTCTAACCCCTTTGTTGATTGTCACAAAGTTTGTTTGAATAAGACCTTCTAACCCCTTTGTTGATTGTCACAAAGTTTGGTTGGATAAGATCTTGTAACCCTTTGTTGAGTGTCACAAAGTTTTTTCGGACAAGACCTCGTAACCCCTTTGTTGATTGTGACAAAGTTTGTTCGGACAAGACCGTGTAACCCCTTTGTTGATTGTCACAAAGTTTGTTCGGACACGACCTCGTAACCCCTTTGTTGATTGTCACAAAGTTTGTTCGGACACGACCTTGTAACCCCTTTGTTGATTGTCACAAAGTTTGTTCGGACACTACCGTGTAACCCCTTTGTTGATTGTCACAAAGTTTGTTCGGACACGACCTTGTAACCCCTTTGTTGATGTCAGCAAGACATGGTTGGATTTCAACGTGATTTGGACGGAACGATCGATGCCAAGGCAATAATAGCCTAGTTCCGTTATTTTTACAGAGTTGTCACCCGTTGAATATTTTAGAGTACATGTAGCTGAGTTTAAACCCGTGAATATATCTTCACCCCCCCCCATTTCTCTTGATGTTGCCGACAATTGCAATTTGTCTTACCTTTGTTTAGCAACTTTCTACAACAAACATTTCCACGCCAGTTTAAATGACAGCATTAGCATACGTATCATTGCCATGTTCCAAATGAATGCAGCAGATGGAAGACATTCATATCACAGTTAGTCCAACACTAAATCCATTATACAAGCATACTTCCTTCTTTGTGCTACACTAAAACCTGGTGCTCATTCACTCTGTATTTGTACTGCATGTTTAATGCAAACAGCAGACTGTATCTCTTGGTAGTACACCTAAACTGAAGAGCTCATGGTATTGTGATCGACTTTTGTCCGTCCATCCGTCCATAAACACTGTAGCCGGTGGATTTTAATCAAACTTGTGGAAGTCGTGATAGCGCAGTGGATGCGCGTTCACTTCAGGTGTGAAAGGTCCGGAGTTCGAGCCCCGCTGGAGCCGTTACGATTGTGCCCTTAGGCAAGGCATTTAAATTCCACATTGCCTCTTCTCTCTCCTTCATGGCAATGGAATCCATCAGGAATGAGGTCTCGAGAGTGATTAATATAAATTGAAATAACTTGTTTCGCAATCGAGCTAAAATAAATTTGTATAAATTAATCTAGGTCACAAGTAATATTTGAATGAAAACATGGATTTTTTTTCGATATTGGCCACCATATAACCTGAACTGTTTGTGTGGCACTAAATCCCAAGAACAAACAAAGTATGCCTTTGGTTTAAACATATTTATTCGATAATAATGTACATTACATATACATTGTATACAAAACGAAAATGGATTAAATCGGAAGCTTAAAGCTTATTGAGATTTTCTCCATAAAGTATGCCTTTGAATATATTGTATGGTGTGTAACAGTGGACATGTCAATCTGGCTTGATAGTGTAATTGCCCATAACTCTATACAACCCATATCAATTAGCGCAATGGTTAGCATGCTCGCTTCTCACTGATGTAACCCGAGTTTGATCCTCGGACCGGGAAATTTGTGAGATGGTACGGTGGTCGCCAGATCAAACAGGTAGGTTTTTTCTGGGTACTCCGGTATCCTCTGACATGAATTATCACATAAATGCTTTTATCCCTGTCAACTAAAGTATTTAATAAAAGTTGTTAAAGCTTGTTTCACAAAAAATATATAAATCTGAAAAGATATAGTATGAAAAATACTACCCGGTAGTTATAATGTATATGTGTTTGGAATGATAGTTATAATGTATATGTGTTTGGAATAATAGTTATAATGTATATGTGTTTAGAATAATAGTTATAATGTATATGTGTTTGGAATAATAGTTATAATGTATATGTGTTTGGAATAATATGTAACAGATGAATCCATACAAACTATGATATAACATTTCCAGTTCCTGTGTAATTGTCAGTAGAGTTGATGTCAATGAGTTTCAATGTAATTGTCAGTAGAGTTGATCTCCATGAGTTTCAATGTAATTGTCAGTAGAGTTGATCTCCATGAGTTTCAATGTAATTGTCAGTAGAGTTGATCTCCATGAGTTTCAATGTAATTGTCAGTAGAGTTGATCTCCATGAGTTTCAATGTAATTGTCAGTAGAGTTGATCTCCATGAGTTTCAATGTAATTGTCAGTAGAGTTGATCTCCATGAGTTTCAATGTAATTGTCAGTAGAGTTGATCTCCATGAGTTTCAATGTAATTGTCAGTAGAGTTGATCTCCATGAGTTTCAATGTAATTGTCGTAGAGTTGTCCATGATTTAGTAGAGTTGTCCAATGATTTTCAACGTAATTGCCAGTGGACATGTATGTATTGGGTCTAGCTTGAGCCCTTGGCATGTATGTATTGGGTCTAGCTTGAGCACTGGACATGTATGTATTGGGTCTAGCTTGAGCACTGGACATGTATGTATTGGGTCTAGCTTGAGCACTGGACATGTATGTATTGGGTCTAGCTTGAGCACTGGACATGTATGTATTGGGTATAGCTTGAGCACTGGGCACTGGACATGTATGTATTGGGTCTAGCTTGAGCCCTGGACATGTATGTATTGGGTCTAGCTTGAGCACTGGACATGTATGTATTGGGTCTAGCTTGAGTCCTGGACACTGGACATGTATGTATTGGGTCTAGCTTGAGTCCTGGACATGTATGTATTGGGTCTAGCTTGAGTCCTGGACATGTATGTATTGGGTCTAGCTTGAGTCCTGGACATGTATGTATTGGGTCTAGCTTGAGTCCTGGACACTGGACATGTATGTATTGGGTCTAGCTTGAGCACTGGACATGTATGTATTGGGTCTAGCTTGAGCACTGGACACTGGACATGTATGTATTGGGTCTAGCTTGAGCACTGGACATGTATGTGTTGGGTCTAGCTTGAGCCCTGGGCATGTATGTATTGGGTCTAGCTTGAGCACTGGACATGTATGTATTGGGTCTAGCTTGAGTCCTGGACATGTATGTATTGGGTCTAGCTTGAGCACTGGACATGCATGTATTGGGTCTAGCTTGAGCACTAGAGTTGATTGTGAGTGTTTTCAATGTAATTGCCAGTAGAGTTGATCCTCAAGGTATGTGCTCTCATGACCTCAATCCTTATAGAGTCCTTCACCGTGATGGAGAGAGTGCAGATTCAATGTGTTTCATTCATTTTAAGTGTCTTGCCTAAGGATGTTACAACCATGGACTTCAGTGCTGGAAGACAGGCGGATGCCATACCAATTACACAATAGAGGCTTCTAAGGAATTAGTTTTGATGTAGTTATGGTGACGAGAGAGAGTGTTAGCGTTGATCGATCTATATAATGATTTTGCGGAATACTAGATAAAACAGCCGCCACTAGAAAGTGATCTTCTTATATGATCTAAGAAAATTGAAAATTGAAATGTCCTCTTCACACACATCTTTGATGAAAATCTAGCAATTAATATGGTCTTTGCCATCTGTCTGTCAACTTTGACCATGTCAGTTTTTCATCTACAAACCCATTGTTTGATTTTCACCACAATTTTTCCAGTTAGAATTACCAGGTAATATCTAGTTATACATATTGTAATCATGTTTGGCTTGGATGATTTTCTAGCGAATTTAAGGCTCTTTGAATATTTTGACAACATAAAGCTTGTCCACTCTTCAGCTCTTAAAACGTATCTTTAGTTTTTCACCAAACATGGCAGGAATCCTGAATATGATGTTTAGTCGTGCGTATTGTAATCCCATCATTATTATATAGCAGATTAGAAATATCGCTGCATCCACAAATCCCCGTTGGGAAGGAGCATCTCCCCGTTATGGATTTTCATAAGATTTGGGAAGGAGCATCTCCCCGTTATGGATTTTCATAAGATTTGGGAAGGAGCATCTCCCCGTTATGGATTTTCATAAGATTTGGGAAGGAGCATCTCCCCGTTATGGATTTTCATAAGATTTGGGAAGGAGCATCTCCCCGTTATGGATTTTCATAAGATTTGGGAAGGAGCATCTCCCCGTTATGGATTTTCATAAGATTTGGGAAGGAGCATCTCCCCGTTATGGATTTTCATAAGATTTGGGAAGGAGCATCTCCCCGTTATGGATTTTCATAAGATTTGGGAAGGAGCATCTCCCCGTTATGGATTTTCATAAGATTTGGGAAGGAGCATCTCCCCGTTATGGATTTCCATAAGATTTGGGAAGGAGCATCTCCCCGTTATGGATTTTCATAAGATTTGGGAAAGAGCATCGGCATCATGTCTCTAGTTGTGCATGTTGTAATGTTGTTCCTGTCGGATGATGTTAATTCTGATTGGATGATTTTAGTATTGCATGATTTAGCCGTTTAAGTTCTGATTGATTGATTTTATGAATTTTAGCCGATTAAGCATTTTACAGCAGGCTATTTATTTTGCTCTAATGACTTCATTATTTCTCTTCATGGATAGGGAGACCTGCGCTTTTGTTAAATACATGTGGGGCCTCAGTGGCCGAGTGGTTACTGTCGTTCACTTATTAAATAATTTGCCCATCACCGCTGTAGGTTTGAATCCCACGGCATGGAGGTGTCAAATTCTTTCATGTAAGGAAAAACTATCCAGCTGGATGCCGGTCTATGCCTGAAATACTGCTTGCATCAAATCCTAATTGAATAAAAGTATAATTATAATAAATGATTAGTTTTCTGATCCTATTTAACTCTCTTAAATTTTATGGGTTTTTTTATGTTTATTTATCGTCGCTACCGGTTGCCCATATGAGCGACGCCTCCTGAAGAGATTAGTTATTTTAGATTTTTGGAGGATAGTGCAATGATACAGATAGAGACCCATTCCAGAGTCTCCTCTGGTTCTGTTACGTGCACGGTGTAAAGCACCGACACGAGACCGTGGTTTAAAGTCCCATCTGAAAGACTGTTAATTTTATTATGTTCAGATGGGGGATCGATCCCTGGATTACCAGTCCAGCGTGTTAACCACTGGACTACAGATCCGTCTGTATGTCCTAACAAGTCGTTGAGCATAGACTGTTATTTTACTTCTAGGTACTGTGGCCTTGACCCAGACGAGTCTTTATCTCAAGTTTGATTTTATGTTTCTTTTCTGTCCCTGTTTTGTTCCTTCTATGCTTAATCCAAATGCCTCCACAATATTTTATGCAGTTTATAATCCATCCGATCTATGGCCTTTATTGTTTTTCATTTCCAGAAGTGCTTCAGGAACATTCATGTTCGAGCATTCATGTTCATTTAATAAGCCTTCACATGTTACAGATTCTTCTGAGTTAAGTTTTATTATATTTACAAAATCGTTTATAGGGTCTTGTTGCTGGTAGCTGTATAATGTTAAATCTTACAGGTTCATCTAAAATTTCATTATGTTTAGTTATTTCTTGATCATTTATTGCCATAAGTTTAATGATGTTTTTCTTTCTTGCAAAATATATTTTTTGTTTTCATTGCATTCTGCATGTAGCGCATTGCATTCTGAATGTAGTGCATTGCATTCTGCATGTAGTGCTTACGTGCATTGCATTCTGAATGTAGTGCATTGCATTCTGCATGTAGTGCTTACATGCATTGCATTCTGCATGTAGTGCATTGCATTCTGCATGTAGCGCATTGCATTCTGCATGTAGGTCATTGCATTCTGCATGTAGCACATTGCATTCTGCATGTAGCGCATTGCATTCTGCATGTAGTGCTTACATGCATTGCATTCTGAATGTAGGTCATTGCATTCTGCATGTAGCGCATTGCATTCTGCATGTAGCGCATTGCATTCTGCATGTAGCGCATTGCATTCTGATGTAGGTCATTGCATTCTGATGTAGCGCATTGCATTCTGCATGTAGTGCTTACATGCATTGCATTCTGAATGTAGGTCATTGCATTCTGCATGTAGCGCATTGCATTCTGCATGTAGCACATTGCATTCTGCATGTAGCGCATTGCATTCTGCATGTAGCGCATTGCATTCTGCATGTAGTGCTTACATGCATTGCATTCTGCATGTAGCGCATTGCATTCTGCATGTAGCACATTGCATTCTGCATGTAGCGCATTGCATTCTGCATGTAGCGCATTGCATTCTGCATGTAGTGCTTACATGCATTGCATTCTGAATGTAGGTCATTGCATTCTGCATGTAGCGCATTGCATTCTGCATGTAGCGCATTGCATTCTGCATGTAGGTCATAATGACACATTCTGCATGTAGCGCATTGCATTCTGAATGTAGCGCATTGCATTCTGCATGTAGTGCATTGTATTCTGCATGTAGGTCATTGCATTCTGCATGTAGCGCATTACATTCTGCATGTAGGTCATTGCATTCTGCATGTAGTGCATTGCATTCTGAATGTAGTGCTTACATGCATTGCATTCTGAATGTAGTGCATTACATTCTGCATGTAGGTCATTGCATTCTGCATGTAGGTCATTGCATTCTGCATGTAGCGCATTGCATTCTGCATGTAGTGCTTACATGCATTGCATTCTGAATGTAGTGCATTGCATTCTGCATGTAGCAATGCACATTCTGCATGTAGCGCATTGCATTCTGCATGTAGTGCATTTGCTCTAACCATCACTCCATTCACTGTTTTTTCGAACAGGTTATTTAGTTGTGGTCTCTTATTACCATACTGACTCGCCTATAGGACAGGATTTTTATCGCCGGATTTTGACCTCAAAGTGGCTTCCCGTCTTATAAACGAGTGATAAATTCAATTTGTTAACCCATTTCATTATGGATACAATTAAAAGGCTTTTCATAACAACATAGATCCACAGCGTTCCATGGTGACTGATCTGGCTCTATGTTCTGTGCAAATACTGTTTGAACGGTATCCAGAATCATGATGATGACCTTATATTGAAATAACTGAAAGGGTGTAACAAAAGCATAGACTTTCATAGCTCTCTCTGTAAACTGTTCTTGTCAATAGCATTTTAGCAAATCAAATTTATTGTCAGTGCATTTTTTTATGATATGACATAGTTTACAGTGTTTAATTAATTTGTTTGGTCTTCACTTCAGAGTGGTTTCCAGATCTCAACCCATCTTATGCATGGGTCTATGCAAAATACCACTGACTTAAGACCAAAGTTGGGGGTCGTCTTATAGTTGAGTAGATACGGTACTTTAATTTACAGTGTTTGGTTGGTCTTTACTTGTGAGTGGTTTCCATTTTCTCAATCCGTCTTATATGCGATCTATGCAAAATACAACCGAATTAAGACCAACGTTGGGGGTCATCTTATAGTTGAGATTGTCTTATAGGCGTATATATCCCGGCGTGAAATTTTTTCGCCTAACTGTGGGAATAGCAAGTCGCAAGAGATCACGCGATATTTCACGCTCCAGTTACCGGAAATATAAATAAACATACCTTGTGCATTTCCACTCTATTTCTAACCGATCATAGAGATCAGACCAGTAAATAAGCGGTGAAAACTTTAAACCTACCGCAGTTTTCACTAATTTCACTATATCCGTTTTATGTCGCCATAGAAATATCATTTTGGAGAAAAATGACATCATATACATCATCTGCCATGCCAATATATTTACGAATAAAAATGTCATTATAGTCTCACTGCTCCGTGTTTATGAGTTTCGTCCGTTATTACACACAAGGGGTCCTATGAATAATATAGATTTTCACCGTTTTTCACCTTCAGGTCCATGTGTTGTCACAGAGGTTCTCCAATTGATATACATGTACATGGTTGTGTAAACCTAGTTATTCTCTGTTAGCACAAACCTAGTTATTCTCTGTTAGGCACCGTGTGATGTGTTTGATGGATGGGTCCATTTACGGTTCTGCACCCAGTCAGAGTAATTAGGAGGGGTGACGACTTCTTATGCCCCGTGTGTTTGTCTAAGTTAAACTAAATGTTAGTGTTTTAGATACAATATATAGACAAAATGCTGTCCAACAAATGAATTTTGAGTGAAAATGATAAATTAAGCCTGTTATTAAAATAAGTCAACCGTATTTATATTGTTTTGTTAAAAAAGAACTGTTGCTTACATACTAATGTTCGTGCTGTAGGCAATTTCCACAGTTAGGCTAAAACATGTGACGTCATTCTGGATTACTGAGAATGAGGTACCGCTATTTTGTCAACTTTTCTCAAAAAGTAAACAATCGGTTATCTTCGAGATTTTTGTGAATGAATGGTAAAATATTGTTTATTTGGTGACATAAAATTGTTTGCAGTGTATGACAATTCTAAACCTATAGGAGTCCGTTATGTACTACATCGTCGGAAACCAGTAACACCGGGATACGGTAATTCAATCTTGATTTCCTTTTTCTAGTTTTTCAGATAGAGTTTTTTTATGTTGTTTCAATTGTTTGAATATTTTTAATTAAATCAGATTATTCTCTTGTGATTTTCATGACTTGAATATTTTATACTGGCATTTCTTGTACTGCCTTTAACCCGTTGCCTGCTGAGTAAATAAAACCACATTGGCAAACACCATAGATCCAGATCAGCCGTGGCGTAACACCGCGTCCAATCAGGGTCTATGTTATTTGCTATTCAGCCAAGTGTTTTAGCTCCACTATCCTAATAGCAAACAGCATAGAGCCTGATCTGGCTCTATTCTGTTTGCAAAGGTGATTTTATCTGCCGCTAGCGTGCAAGGAGTTAAGCACTGGCATTGTAGTTTCAATAATAGTGTATTTATTGTGCAAACTATTATTAGTAAGTTTGAAATAACCTGTTTCTCTTGTAGTATTACTAAAGTTTGAAATAACCTGTTTCTCTTGTAGTATTACTAAAGTTGGAAATAACCTGTTTCTCTTGTAGTATTACTAAAGTTTGAAATAACCTGTTTCTCTTGTAGTATTACTAAAGTTGGAAATAACCTGTTTCTCTTGTAGTATTACTAAAGTTGAAATAACCTGTTTCTCTTGTAGTATTACTAAAGTTTGAAATAACCTGTTTCTCTTGTAGTATTACTAAAGTTGGAAATAACCTGTTTCTCTTGTAGTATTACTAAAGTTGGAAATAACCTGTTTCTCTTGTAGTATTACTAAAGTTGGAAATAACCTGTTTCTCTTGTAGTATTACTAAAATTTGTTTCTATGGATACTTGGATCAGTTTTATAACCTGGTTTAATGGCACTATTTATAGATAAATTGTAGTGTGAGCTCCTAAGAACTGTCATTGCCAGTGTCCTCGGTGACAACGATTGTCGCGTCACACACAATCCCAGGGGTGTGTGATGCTTGCAAAATCGCTATGATAAATAGTGCAAATCGGTTTCACAATGATAAATAGTGTAAGTCGTGTTCACAATGATAAATAGTGTATGTCGTGTTCACAATGATAAATAGTGTAAGTCGTTTTCACAATGATAAATAGTGTAAGTCGTGTTCACAATGATAAATAGTGTAAGTTGTTTTTACAATGATAAATAGTGCAAATGGTTTTCACAATGATAAATAGTGTAAGTTGTTTTCACAATGATAAATAGTGTAAGTCGTTTTCACAATGATAAATAGTGTACATCGTTTTCACAATGATAAATAGTGTAAGTCGTTTTCACAATGATAAATAGTGTAAGTCGTTTTCACAATGATAAATAGTGCAAATCGTTTTCGCTATGATAAATAGTGTAAGTCGTTTTCACAATGATAAATAGTGTAAGTCGTTTTCACAATGATAAATAGTGCAAATCGTTTTCGCTATGATAAATAGTGTAAGTCGTTTTCACAATGATAAATAGTGTAAGTCGTTTTCACAATGATAAATAGTGCAAATCGTTTTCACAATGATAAATAGTGTAAGTCGTTTTCACAATGATAAATAGTGTAAGTCGTTTTCACAATGATAAATAGTGCAAATCGTTTTCACAATGATAAATAGTGTAAGTCGTTTTCACAATGATAAATAGTGTAAGTCGTTTTCACAATGATAAATAGTGCAAATCGTTTTCACAATGATAAATAGTGTAAGTCGTTTTCACAATGATAAATAGTGTAAGTCGTTTTCACAATGATAAATAGTGCAAATCGTTTTCGCTATGATAAATAGTGTAAGTCGTTTTCACAATGATAAATAGTGTAATCGTTTTCACAATGATAAATAGTGAATCGTTTTACAATGATAAATAGTGTAAGTCGTTTTCACAATGATAAATAGTGCAAATCGTTTTCACAATGATAAATAGTGTAAGTCGTTTTCACAATGATAAATAGTGTAAGTCGTTTTCACAATGATAAATAGTGCAAATCGTTTTCGCTATGATAAATAGTGTAAGTCGTGTTCACAATGATAAATAGTGTATGTCGTGTTCACAATGATAAATAGTGTACGTCGTTTTCACAATGATAAATAGTGTAAGTCGTTTTCACAATGATAAATAGTGCAAATCGTTTTCACAATGATAAATAGTGTAAGTCATTTTCACAATGATAAATAGTGTAAGTCGTTTTCACAATGATAAATAGTGCAAATCGTTTTCACAATGATAAATAGTGTAAGTCGTTTTCACAATGATAAATAGTGTAAGTCGTTTTCACAATGATAAATAGTGTAAGTCGTTTTCACAATGATAAATAGTGCAAATCGTTTTCGCTATGATAAATAGTGTAAGTCGTTTTCACAATGATAAATAGTGCAAATCGTTTTCACAATGATAAATAGTGTAAGTCATTTTCACAATGATAAATAGTGTAAGTCGTTTTCACAATGATAAATAGTGCAAATCATTTTCACAATGATAAATAGTGTAAGTTGTTTTCACAATGATAAATAGTGTAAGTTGTTTTCACAATGATAAATAGTGTAAGTCGTTTTCACAATGATAAATAGTGTACATCGTTTTCACAATGATAAATAGTGTTAAGTCGTTTTCACAATGATAAATAGTGTAAGTCGTTTTCACAATGATAAATAGTGCAAATCGTTTTCGCTATGATAAATAGTGTAAGTCGTGTTCACAATGATAAATAGTGTATGTCGTGTTCACAATGATAAATAGTGTACGTCGTTTTCACAATGATAAATAGTGTAAGTCGTTTTCACAATGATAAATAGTGCAAATCGTTTTCACAATGATAAATAGTGTAAGTCATTTTCACAATGATAAATAGTGTAAGTCGTTTTCACAATGATAAATAGTGCAAATCGTTTTCACAATGATAAATAGTGTAAGTCGTTTTCACAATGATAAATAGTGCAAATCGTTTTCGCTATGATAAATAGTGTAAGTCGTGTTCACAATGATAAATAGTGTATGTCGTGTTCACAATGATAAATAGTGTACGTCATTTTCACAATGATAAATAGTGTAAGTCGTTTTCACAATGATAAATAGTGCAAATCGTTTTCACAATGATAAATAGTGTAAGTCATTTTCACAATGATAAATAGTGTAAGTCGTTTTCACAATGATAAATAGTGCAAATCATTTTCACAATGATAAATAGTGTAAGTCGTTTTCACAATGATAAATAGTGTAAGTCGTTTTCACAATGATAAATAGTGTAAGTCGTTTTCACAATGATAAATAGTGTAAGTTGTTTTCACAATGATAAATAGTGTAAGTCGTTTTCACAATGATAAATAGTGTACATCGTTTTCACAATGATAAATAGTGTAAGTCGTTTTCACAATGATAAATAGTGTAAGTCGTTTTCACATGATAAATGTGCAAATGGTTTTCACAATGATAATAGTGTAAGTTGTTTTCACAATGATAAATAGTGTAAGTTGTTTCACAATGATAATAGTGTACATCGTTTTCACAATGATAAATAGTGTAAGTGTTTTCACAATGATAAATAGTGTAAGTCGTTTTCACAATGATAAATAGTGCAAATCGGTTTCGCTATGATAAATAGTGTAAGTCGTTTTCACAATGATAAATAGTGCAAATCGTTTTCACAATGATAAATAGTGCAAATCGTTTTCGCTATGATAAATAGTGTAAGTCGTGTTCACAATGATAAATAGTGTATGTCGTGTTCACAATGATAAATAGTGTACGTCGTTTCACAATGATAAATAGTGTAAGTCGTTTCACATGTAATAGTGCAAACGTTTTCACAATGATAAATAGTGTAAGTTTTCACAATGATAAATAGTGTAAGTCGTTTTCACAATGATAAATAGTGCAAATCTTTCACAATGATAAATAGTGTAAGTCGTTTTCACAATGATAAATAGTGTAAGTCGTTTTCACAATGATAAATAGTGTAAGTCGTTTTCACAATGATAAATAGTGCAAATCGTTTTCGCTATGATAAATAGTGTAAGTCGTTTTCACAATGATAAATAGTGTAAGTCGTTTTCACAATGATAAATAGTGCAAATCGTTTTCGCTATGATAAATAGTGTAAGTGTTTTCACAATGATAAATAGTGCAAATCGTTTTCACAATGATAAATAGTGCAAATTGTTTTCACAATGATAAATAGTGCAAATTGTTTTCGCTATGATAAATAGTGTAAGTCGTTTTCACATCTTCATTCAAAGTGGAAATCAAAAATAATTTATGTTTTTTTGTCATTAATTTTTAATGATCATGCAGGATTATTTTATAGAAAATCATCACATTTGATCGCAAGAACGAAATTGTGTGTTTTTTTACATTTTTTTATAGTTGCTACCAGTTGCCCATATAAGCGACGGGCAGTTTACCTAACAACACCTTTCCTTGGCAGGCTCTAGCGGTTAGCGAGTACTTGATGCAACCAACCTCCTTAAGAAACGTTTTCATATAAAGAGACATGTTCTGATCGTGGTTGAACCCTTGACCATCAGTGATGATAGGCTACTGTTGTATCCAAGTCAGTGACCGTAACCACTCTACCACGGAGACGGATAAGAAAGTTCCAGACCTGATAGACATGTAAATTCACCGTTTCCTTCTCTATTCCTCTTCTCTATTCTTCTCTATTCCCCCCCAGCACATAGAATTCAATGTTTCCTAGAATTTAAATGTCAAACATTTCCTCTAGTACTAGTGTCTTGAATTTCAATGTTTCCTCTGACATATGTCTAGAACTTAATTGTCAAATCTCCTCTGGCTAGTATCACAACTTTATTGTCAGTGTTTTCATCTGGCAGTAATGTCTAGAACTTAATTGTCAAATCTCCTCTGGCTAGTATCACAACTTTATTGTCAGTGTTTTCATCTGGCGGTAGGCACCCTGTGAGTATTCCAAAGCCAGATAAATTAGAATTTGATGAAAATATAATTGCTTAATCTCTGTGGGTGGGAGTTATTCCCCGGTTGTTGCATGTCACTGGATGTTACCGGGGGGGGGGGGGATTACCATTTTCGCACAAAGATCTAATTCCTGACCCTATTGGTCATCGCGGCCTATCAAATACCAGACTATCATGACTTCTTTTCTGATTAATTCCAATTTGGAAGTAGCGGACTGAAAATGAAGTCTTGTACACTAGATTGTTAACATTGTTACGGAGCTGCCGGGAATGTTAAGAAATGCTCAATTATTTCCGAGGTTTTCAATTTGTTCCATGTTTCGACTTTTTATCTTAGAAGAAATGTGACTCTCTATTGCCACATCTGAGATACACAAGGAGTAATTATGTTTGGATATGTAAATATTCGGATACACTACTGTATGCTCCGCTATTGCTACCCCCTGTGAAACAATCAAGGTTTGAACAGTGTGAACCATGGTTGACTGCTTTTTCCATGGTTTGATCAATGCCGGTGTATTGCACCATTGTCAATTGATGGTCAATCGAAGCCAAGCTAACATTGAGGAAGTGGTCAATCGAAGCCAAGCTAACATTGAGGAAGTGGTCAATCGAAGCCAAGCTAACATTGAGGAAGTCATGCGGAACTCCTGCAAATATAGTCTCGTGTACTGTATTTTGTTTTATGTCGGTATAACTTAATTAATATTGTAGAATGGTCGTAAAACCCTAATATCAGTGAATGTTATTATTTAGATCTACACTAAGCTCTCTCACTGCTCTATCAGTGATGAATGACCGAGGTTTCATGGTGGCAGCTTTACAAGGACATTACCAATGATCTGAAAATACTGTTGGATGTATAACAGGTTTTTTGTTTGACAGTTTGGGTTTGCTGGTTATATTTTGTGGGGAGGGGTTGTGTATTCGTGCAGATAAATAAATGATCATGTTGAATGTGAAGTTTCTGTAGATACGTTTTTTTTAACATTACAAAACCAAATTGATGGCGGTACATGTATATTTACATCGCTATTGTATTTCCATTGATGAACGTATATGCCCTGTTTGCATCTATTTCCATTGATGAACGTATATGCCCTGTTTGCATCTATTTTCGTATGAATTTCTTCACTAATGATATGCAGCTGACAATATATATGCGCACTCGAAGTTGCGGGTATGCACATTTTCAGTGTTTGGCATGCACATTCGCAGTGTTGGGCATGCACATTCGTAGTGTTGGGAAGCATTCCTTTGATATTAAAGGCGTGTCTTACAGTTTATGCTGTTCCATGTATGATCTAAAGGTAGGTCACCATTATGGCCTAAATACATGTTAACGGTGATATGTTTTTTTTGTGTGAATAAAATTGATGTAAAATATAAGTAATGAATCGCGGGTTAAACACACTCTAAACACACCCAATGTAGTTCATACCCGATGGAAACTATTATGCCGCAATTCATTCTTTAAATGAATCAAATATCACCGTGCAAAAATCCTTACAGCCGTGCAGACCACTTATGTTTCAGGTGAATGCAATGTGCCTTTTTCAGTGCCATCAGTTGCAGGGTGTTTTTTTACAGAGAGAAAGGAATCCAGAGCTGTATGATACTACATGGGAACAGTGTAGCCAGAACTGACAGATAAGATTGATTATATAGCCTACAATGGGTTAGGTGATGATTTAAACTGCTACAAGTCCCCTGTGCTTTAAACTGCCTGCTTTGCTTAGTTGAGCAGAGGCAACATGATTGTAAATTAATCAAATTGATGATAATTTGCATTGCAAATATTTCACATAGATATTGATTTTAAAGCCGTATCTATTAATCGTATCTGTAGAAATTACACAAGATTAGGTATTGGTCATTGATTGGGATGTTTGCTTGCTTGGAAGAGCTTCAGTGTATTCACTGGATACCACTATATATTATCAATATGTTGAAATATTCATAGAGCTGTTCATAAAATGGTGGGTTCTGAACACCAGCTTTCTTTGCTTTTCAATTTCCATGTACAACATCTGTCTGTTTTGATGTACATGCAAAACTGTTCCCCTTTAGATCTGGCTGATGTCTTGGTATCATTCGCTTGTCTGTGAAGATAGACCCAACTGATGCTTTGAACCTTCTGTGACTGCACAAAGTGAGGATTAGTCGCCTACCGTCTGAAGATTGGTTTTTGGAGACTATCCGATATGCTGATATCCGTCATTCCATCCATTCAATGACTATGTGTCACTCGCAAGATCAAAATCAATAACTTGAAGGTCAAGGTTGCACTTGTCCCCTTGTATATATATATAAGTTTAAGTCTCAATAAAGCATTCTTCTTCTTCTTCTATATAGTACATGGGTTTATGTTGGAAAACCAGAGTGTGTGGACCGTTTTGCTAGATTCTTGGCAACCAGGCTTAAATCTCTCTAAATAGCATATCAAATGAAAAAATTACTGTTGCCAAATGTTCACGAAATCTTCATGGCGGCCATATTGGATTTCAAAATGGCCACCATTTTGGACCAATTTCGCCTTATATCTTCCTTATTAATCAAGATATCAGTAATATATAATGATGATTATATATAAGTATATCTTCATTGTCCATTGGCAGATTACTGAATAACTTTGGCACATTAATGATCTCTACCATAAGCAAATGTGTCGTGCATGTGACCTCAGGCACAGGTCACATGCACGTAGTTGGATTGCTAAGGTCATATTTAGGTTTGAATGTGGCACTCTATCTATTGTAGATGAATATACTCAGTAATAGTTGTGTCTGCAGTATGTCTCTCTGTCATCCATTTTAAAATAACTTGGCACAAATGATCACTGTGATAGCCCAGACCCACTAGGAAGCTTAATGTCTTGCATATTGATGTCCATGTCTGAGCAAGACTTCTCTCACTTGTTTTATGGCCTCCTCACACATAGGCTAAAAAAAACCCGATGTCCAACTTGCATGTACTGGCGAATAGGACTTGAGTACAATTCGTTCCCATTAGTATATGTACGTTGCACATCTTTGGTGGTGTTCGTATGGATGCACTTGTGAGCATTTGCATCCGTTACGATTAATTTTGAGCATGTTGAAAAATTTGTGGCGATTTAAAAGTTTCGTCTATCATTCATTAAAATTCGTTTCAATACGTTAACCAATCGGAAAGTCTACGTGAACTGGCATTAAGAGGTCTCAAGTTATGAGGTTGTGATCAGCTAATTTGCATATCAAGCGATTGAGTGCAATCCAATGACGAATCTTTGCGATAGTTGGCGAACTTGTACGAAATATAGCGAATAATTACGTATTGTAGCTAACTGAATCTGAAATATCATGACGAATGAAAGCGAATTGTAACGATTGGTTGACGTTCAGAAACGGAACAGCATACGCTTGCATATGAATCATTACGAAGGGTAACTACGACCTACGAATCCACGGGAATCATAACGCATCTCATCAGTTTTGTGTAGTTCTTGAATTTCATATATAAAAGGAGAGGCTAAATATCAAGATTATTAATTATTCCTTCGTCATCATGGAAGATATACAACGCCTGAGGCTGCAGTATGTAGCTGCTATGGCCCACCAAGAAGTCTTCCAGCAACAACTTAGCATCCACCAGTTCATCAGAGGCCGATTTAGATGAAGAAGAGGAGCCAGAGACGGCGCCAATTTGGCATCCATGATCAGCTCATGGTTGAGCTCAGAAGAGATGATCCTAGAACCTTCAAAAATAATAATCTGAATAGCAAACAACATAGATCCTGATCAGACACTCTTATTTGCACATTCTGTCCAATTTATTTGGCAGGTTAACCCTTTCAACCACACAGGCCTCTAAATAGGCTTATGAAAAGTGTAGATCCAGATGAGCCGGCTCGTAATGAACCGTCTGTCTCATCAGGATCTGCACTTTTTTGCCAGTAATAATTATTACTATTTTTAGATAAAATTACCCATTTTGATATATGAACTTGGTCCAAATGTAATTTTCTTATTAATTTATTGGTCTAAAAATAGCATGCACCAATCCATGTCAGTTTGGGGTTGAAAGAGTTAAGGGTTAATGTATAAGCAATGACGTATATATTATTATGTTTTCTATTTGCTATGTACGATGCACATTACAAGAAATACACATGGTATTACTTGGCAACATTAAACTTAGACTCATTAATCTCCGTCAAAGCCTTCGTAAGTTTCCGTGAACTACGACCAGGATATACGTTAGGTTTTTACCGTTAATATTTGAATAAAGTCAGTAAGTAAGTGTACCATAATCTAAAGCTCATATTTTACTTCGGAAATCCGATTATTAACGAAGTAAGTTCACGGAATATGCAAATGTCTCAGTTTAATATTGCCAAACAATATTATCACTTTAAGTTGCCAAGTTTCTTCCATGGTTTGTCTCAAACATGGACCGTGTTTACACTTTGGAGTTATGATAAAGATCATGCCTCTCTGCAAACTCGGACCATTAGCACTCAGCACTCACATCTTCTAAATTGAACAATCCTGTCTTTTATTAACCTTTGCCACGCTGTAGTCGAAACGAGCAGAAAACAACATTAATGTGTAATATTTTTCTTATTTTTCCTCACATCGTCTAGCGCACACTGTGCATACTTCGTATACCGGTATATGGCGCAATTATATCGCTTGCATAATGATAACGTACATAATGTTCTATCTAGCGCACATTGTGCATACTTCATATACCGGTATACCAGCGCAGTTATATATCACTTGCATAATGATAACGTACATAATGTTATATCTAGCGCACACCGTGCATACTTCGTATACCGGCGCAGTTATATATCGCTTGCATAATGATAACGTACATAATGTTATATCTAGCGCACACCGTGCATACTTCGTATACCGGCGCAGTTATATATCGCTTGCATAATGATAACGTACATAATGTTATATCTAGCGCACACCGTGCATACTTCGTATACCGGCGCAGTTATATATCGCTTGCATAATGATAACGTACATAATGTTATATCTAGCGCACACCGTGCATACTTCGTATACCGGCACAGTTATATATCGCTTGCATAATGATAACGTACATAATGTTATATCTAGCGCACACCGTGCATACTTCGTATACCGGCGCAGTTATATATCGCTTGCATAATGATAACGTACATAATGTTATATCTAGCGCACATCGTGCATACTTCGTATACCAGCGCAGTTATATATCGCTTGCATAATGATAACGTACATAATGTTATATCTAGCGCACATCGTGCATACTTCGTATACCAGCGCAGTTATATATCGCTTGCATAATGATAACGTACATAATGTTATATCTAGTGCACACTGTGCATACTTCGTATACCGGTATATGGTGCATTTATATATCGCTTGCATAATGATAACGTACATAATGTTATATCTAGCGCACACCGTGCATACTTCGTATACCGGTATATGGTGCATTTATATATCACTTGCATAATGATAACGTACATAATGTTATATCTAGCGCACACTGTGCATACTTCGTATACCGGCACAGTTATATATCGCTTGCATAATGATAACGTACATAATGTTATATTGTGCGCCTCGTTTGTCAACAATGAGTTATAAATTAAATATTTATGCTATATGTAACTGACAAGTAAATGAAATATAATTCACAATTGCACTTTATTTTTGAAAAAATAAATAAAATAAAAACAATTAAATCAATTGCACATAGCATTTAATTACTTTGAATACAGTTACTTTCATTAGCATGTTGTAATTATGTCAGCTCTGTGTTGAACATTAGTATATTACACCCGATCATACTTTGACATCTAGTTCCGATGAACTATATATTTGTACATTTCTGCACATTTCTGCATATTATGTGTAGTCAAAAACCTATAGTTTGCAATATACAGTCAAACCTGTCTTTAAGTGGCCAGCCAATGGAGTGATAAATAATGTCTGCTTAGGTGGCTGCTCAATAGAGATTAATTGTTGAACTGCTTAGGTAACTGGCTGCTTAATACAGATTGGCTGCTTAATACAGGTGACCACTAACACAGGTTGCTTAATACAGGTGACCACTAACACAGATTGCTTAATACAGGTGACCACTAACACAGGCAGCTTAATACAGGTGACCGCTACCACAGGTTTGACTGAACATCAAATGAAATACAAATTTATGCATTTCAAACAGAGGTACACTGTAATTCAACAGAGGTCAACATTTGTATATGCCAGATGCTAAATAATATCCATAGCTGTGTAAGGATATACAATGACCAGCAGAAAATGTTTGTGCAACAATCTCCTGGTACTGTACAATTATTCATGCTCACATGTAAAATGGTTGACTGCATGCATTTCTGATGTGCTTAGAACAGTATAGTCTGCTCCTTACTATAGATCATTGTCGGTTTCCTAGGAGATTGCTAAGAATGTCCTAATTCTAATGCTATTTTCTGTCAGGTTGTGTATGATAGTCATAATAGATTATCACATTTCCCAATTCGAAGTGGAAGTCATGATAGCGCGTTCATTTCAGGTGCGAAAGGTCCGGTGATTGAGACCCGCTTGAGCCATTACAATTGTGCTCTTAGGCAAGGCATTTCAATTCCACGTTGCCTCTTCTATCTCCCTCGTGGCGATGGATTCCATCAGGAATGAGGTCTCGAGAGTGATTAATATAAGTTGTAAGAACTTGTTTCGCAATCGAGCTAAAATATATTTGATGGTATTTTCAATCAATTTGTTTAGGATTTAGTTAAACAATATCCTACGTCTCTGCTATTTTCGCTCAGTTTGTTTTGAGGTTTTGCTGAAAAAGTATTCTAATTCTCTACTATCTGCAATCAGTTAATTTTGTTCCAGATTTCGCATGAAAATATGTCCTGATTCTCTACTGTTTACATGCTGAAGAAGTTTGCATGTTTGATTTAGCTATCGGCAGCAGTGTTCTCATCAAACATTGATTCAATGATAGGAGAGAACAAGGAGAGAACAGTGAATCCAATGCTTGATTCAATGATAGGAGAGAACAGTGAATCCAATGCTTTCTATGGCAATAAAAACTACTCTGATTATCACAATCAATTGATAGAACCTCTGAACTAAACTATATTTTAAAACATCAAACCTGAAAATTGTATAACAGTTAATGGAGATGATAGAATATTTGAGATGGGAGAGCGTTGTGTATTGATTAGCAGATTAGTTTAGACAGTGTCCAACCAGCCTCTAGGTGCTTTGTAGTTTTTAAACAAATACACCTGTATGACCTGACAATGGATTCGCACTAAAATTTATTGTTGGTCAGAAATATTTTGTGGGAAAGGTGTGTGCATAGTACCTGGATATCTAATCAATGCCTGCTTTTTGTATTGGTTCCATCTGATCAAAAGAGCGAGTTTGTGGAAGGAACTATATGTTTGCTTGGTGTTTAGTTTGTTGGCCATGTTAATTACATATCTAATTAATAACTCTTGTCATATATTTATTAATTTTGTGTTCATCATAATTCTAAGCAAAATGTGGTGCTTTGCTTTAATGGCAAGGTCACACTTGTAGGTCAATAGTTGCAAGTTGCCGTAAACATTGTAGGTGTGTCTGCTCTGTATCTGTTGTCATTGGAGAGAGAATTTGATATAATTTGAATCAATTGTTTATGCAACAGTATGAGGTGCCATGCACAATAATCAATTTGGAGTGATATATACACTGATATGCCTCCAGATATAATAAATCATCTTGTCTATGAATATTTGATACAATCAAAACTGATTGAAGTAAGTGCAGCATTTCACAATAAACACAATTTGCTGCTTTGAGGTTGTATATGGTGGTGGGATAGTGATATCAGCTTTGGGGTTGTATATGGTGGTGGGATAGTGATATCAGCTTTGGGGTTGTATATGGTGGTGGGATAGTGATATCAGCTTTGGGGTTGTATATGGTGGTGGGATAGTGATATCAGCTTTGGGGTTGTATATGGTGGTGGGATAGTGATATCAGCTTTGGGGTTGTATATGGTGGTGGGATAGTGATATCAGCTTTGGGGTTGTATATGGTGGTGGGATAGTGATATCAGCTTTGGGGTTGTATATGGTGGTGGGATAGTGATATCAGCTTTGGGGTTGTATATGGTGGTGGGATAGTGATATCAGCTTTGGGGTTGTATATGGTGGTGGGATAGTGATATCAGCTTTGGGGTTGTATATGGTGGTGGGATAGTGATATCAGCTTTGGGGTTGTATATGGTGGTGGTGCGGTAGTGATATCGGCTTTGTGTTTGTATATGATGGTGGGATAGTGATATCGGCTTTGTGTTTGTATATGGTGGTGGGATAGTGATATCGGCTTTGTGTTTGTATATGGTGGTGGTGCGTTAGTGATAACGGCTTTGTGTTTGTATATGATGGTGGGATAGTGATAACGGCTTTGTAGTTGTATATGGTGGTGGTGCGGTAGTGATAACGGCTTCCTGAGTAATAAAGTAATTCAATCCATCTTACTAAGACCCTTTAACACTGTTAGTACATTTTGTAACCAAGGGATCAATAGTGGCTTGTGGTTTGTAAATGTCAAGTGAGTGTCCAGTCTCTTGGAAAATATAATTATCAGTACTTTTGTTTATGATCTCTTCTATATTATCTAAGGAATCTTCCTAGTATGCGACTAGATAAAACCACCATAATGATGCAGCTTCATAGAACTTACTGTTCATGCTGTGAAACATTGATACCGCACAACATAGCAGACTCCTGGAACTATGTGGTTACGGTCGTTTACTTCAAGTCACTTGCCCCACACCGCTGTATGTTCGAATCCGACTTGGGTTGTTGAATTGTTTCAAGTGATGAAGCTATCCAGCTGGTTTGCGGTAGGCCGCTGGTTGTACCGGGTGTCCTTCCGTGCCTGCAATACAGCTCGCTCGGATGGACATCCGGGTTCTTCATCCACCAATACTAGATGGAGAGACGCTGTATAAAGTATATTCTCATAATCATTGTTTAATCATTGTTAGATCATTGTTTAAGTTGTATCATTGTTGAATCATTGTTGAATCATTGTTTAATCATTGTTGAATCATTGTTGTATCATTGTTAGATCATTGTTGAATCATTGTTTAATCATTGTTTAATCATTGTTAGATCATTGTTAGATCATTGTTTAATCATTGTTGAATCATTGTTGAATCATTGTTAGATCATTGTTAGATCATTGTTAGATCATTGTTAGATCATTGTTTAATCATTGTTAGATCATTGTTAGATCATTGTTAGATCATTGTTTAATCATTGTTGAATCATTGTTGAATCATTGTTGAATCATTGTTGAATCATTGTTAGATCATTGTTGAATCATTGTTTAATCATTGTTTAATCATTGTTAGAACATTGTTAGATCATTGTTGAATCATTGTTAGATCATTGTTTAATCATTGTTAGATCATTGTTTAATCATTGTTAGATCATTGTTTAATCATTGTTAGATCATTGTTAGATCATTGTTAGATCATTGTTGGATCATTGTTAGATCATTGTTAGAACATTGTTAGATCATTGTTAGATCATTGTTGGATCATTGTTTAATCATTGTTAGATCATTGTTAGATCATTGTTAGATCATTGTTGGATCATTGTTGGATCATTGTTAGAACATTGTTAGATCATTGTTAGATCATTGTTAGATCATTGTTGGATCATTGTTTAATCATTGTTAGAACATTGTTAGATCATTGTTAGAACATTGTTAGATCATTGTTGGATCATTGTTTAATCATTGTTAGATCATTGTTAGAACATTGTTAGATCATTGTTAGATCATTGTTTAATCATTGTTTAATCATTGTTAGATCATTGTTAGATCATTGTTGGATCATTGTTAGATCATTGTTAGATCATTGTTTAATCAACAACTCATTGTTTAATCATTGTTTAATCATTGTTAGATCATTGTTTAATCATTGTTAAATCATTGTTAAATTATTGTTAAATTATTTTTTAATCATTATTATATTTCTCATAATCATTGTTAAGTCATTGTTAGTTACAATTGCAATTAGGTATAGTTAACCATTGAATGCCCCCCCCCCTGAAGAGTTCTTAGGTGCTACATAGTTTTTGCACTGACCATCCGTTCGTCCGTCCTAGTCAATATTTCCTGTCCGGGCTGTAACTTTTTCACTATTATTAATAAAAAAAAGAAAAAAAAGAGGATAACTTTGATTTTTTCCGGTTACAATAGTTTTGTTAGACTTATATTCCAAAAATTGTCCGTAGTATTTCTTCAAAACAGCTTCCTTTGTTTCGACAACACAATCATGATATGGCTATGTCATGATCACGCCGCATGTCACAATTCTAACTTACTGAACTCCTGACAAACCGCTATGTCTGGTTTTACTGGATGGCGGATCATATATACCTTTCTCCAAATTTAGATTGTTGCTATACTGTGTACATGTATGTCTGTTTCAGTACATCTCGAAACAGGCACATTTTTACAGCCATCATAAAGCCTCCAGGGGTGGGGGTGGGCAGGGGGGGCGTTCATCACCTACTGTGATATTTCTTGTTTCTACAATGTCTTCGTCTAATTTACATGTACCAACATTAACCATGCATGTCGTTTACTTGTACACCTATTTTGCGGCACCTTTGATGCTTTGCATTTCTCATTGTATCTGGTATTGAGTGGTTTATGATTACGTGATTTGTTTGTTGGTTTACAGTGACTGCTATATAATCTGCTATTGATCAACTCCTGTATACCCGGCACACCAGACATAGACAAGTCTTGTACCAGTGTTTCATTCAATATTAACTTATAATATCTGGGATCATGAGAATCAGAATCAAGCACTCACTGCTATGCTTTGTTGATCACCAGGAGCTTGTTGCTATGCTTTGTTGATCACCAGGAGCTTGTTGCTATGCTTTGTTGATCACCAAGAGCTTGTTGCTATGCTGGGTTGATCATCAGAAGCTGGTAACTATGCTGGCTGGGTTGATCATCAGAAGCTGGTTACTATGCTGGGTCGATCACCAGAAGCTGGTTACTATGCTGGGTTGATCAGCAGAAGCTGGTTACTATGCTGGGTTGATTATCAGAAGCTGGTTACTATGCTGTGTTGATCATTGGGAGCTTGTTACTATGCTGGGTTGATCATCAGAAGCTGGTTGCTATGCTGGGTTGATCGTCAGAAGCTGGTTACTATGCTGGGTTGATCATCAGAAGCTGGTTACTATGCTGGGTTGATCATCAGGAGCTTGTTGTAATGCTGGGTCGATCACCAGAAGCTGGTTGCTATGCTGGGTTGATCATCAGAGGCTGGTTACTATGCTGTGTTGATCATCAGAAGCTGGTTACTATGCTGGGTTGATCATCAGAAGCTGGTTACTATGCTGGGTTGATCATCAGGAGCTTGTTGTAATGCTGGGTCGATCACCAGAAGCTGGTTGCTATGCTGGGTTGAGATTCAAGAGCCAGCAGAAATATTGGGTTGATTGCCAAACACTGCAGGCTTACCTCACCAAGTCAATATTGAAGTCTTACGAAATATAAAAAATGTGTTAACCTTTTTTATGGAATCAGAAGTTGATTTGAATTGTTTCCTTCGATCTACTCATTACCAGTTGGTATTAATCCTTTCAACACTACAGACCTCTAAAGAGGCTTACAAAAAATGTAGATCCAGATGAGCCGGCTCATAGCGAGCCATGTCATCAGGGTCTGCACTTTTTGCCAGTAATACATGTATTACTATTGTAATACATGTATTACTATTTTTAGACATAATTACCCATTTTGTTAAATGAACTGGTCCAAATCTAATTTTCTTATTAATTTTATTGGTCTAAATATGTCATGCACCAGTCCATGTCAGTTACTTGGTATGTGAATGGGTTAAGTGGACAGTTACCTTACCCTGAGATACAGACTTGAATTAACGCATGTATAACACAATTATTGTGTCTATGTGCATGGCATTTATCCTGTAATTCTCTCTATTCTTGCTCAATTTGCATTCAATCCATTGCTTCATTTGTCTGATGTCGAGATACATAAAATATAAGAACCAAAGCAATCATATTACGCAAAGTTCCTGCTTGGTTCCAGCGTTATGAGAAATCTCAGTATGGTGGTTCACCATGATTGTTCAGCTGAATGACAAGAAACTGTTCTCTTGCAATGTTTGTGGCTTATGATGTGGAAAAATGCTGGCGATATTGATCGTAAGAATGAAGCGGTGCCCATTTATAGTGCTATAATTTTGTCCTTTTGTCTTGGTGATGATGAGGGAAAGCTTTGATCAATGTATCATTATATGCGACACACTCTTCTGGCCTATTGTGATAAAAGCGCTATCATTGTTGCCCATGATATGCCCAGACAAATTCTTGCAGCCAGCTAGTTTGAATGTTGTGGAGGTTTATTCTAAGCTGTCATTGTTGCCATGTTATGCCAGACAAATTCTCTAGCCGGTTTAGTTATCTGAGGAAGGGTTATATAGGAAATGGTCTATGTCCTTCCGAAACAAGTCCATTGTGGAATTTTAAAGCGACTTGGCAGAGTTCAAATGGCTATTTTTCATCCGCTAACGGTATTTTAATAGTGACATGAAAACAATTAACCATATTAAGACAATGTGCAGAATGCAGGTTTCAGCCATGCCAGTTTAAGGGCCACATTTAGAACTACTTAGAGCTGACTAACTTCAATTTGCAAAAATCAATTTTAAATTGTTTCTGCGCTATTAGTGTTAACATGCATGTCAGATCAGAAGCTGATTTCAGCATGGAAGCTGATGGGAAATATTGGGAGATATTAGCAATAGTGAATATAGTGCATTTAGATATTACAGAAAGTTTGCCCTTTGAATAATATTATAATCAACAGTTGTAAGGTGTTTGTCCCTCTGACTGCACTCTTGTTTCAAGCTCACCCGTAACCTGCTAATCACAACTAAAGTTGCTTTTGCAAACGGCATAGAGCCAGATCAGATGGCTAACCATCTCATCAGGCTCTATGCTGTTTGCTATTTGGATAGTGGAGCTAAATCACTTGGCTAAATACAGTATTACACAGCAGCGGCTGAGCTGGATTTATGGTGTTTGCACATGCCTTCCAATTTATTCGGTATTTTACGGGTTAATAAAACGGCGTGTATTATGGCTGTCTATCAGAAGGTCCTCTTGTTTTTTATTGTGTAGAACCATCATTGATGCCCATGGTATGTCAGACAAATTATTGCAGCTGGTTAATTTTATGTTGTAGAGGTTTATTTATGGTTTTACAATCCATACTTGTGGTGACAGGTATCCCCCCCCCAGACCAGACACGTATATATTGGTCATGTGTAGATTACCATTAACTGGTCTTGTATATGATGTCCCAGTCAAGATTGTATAGTCTAAGTGTAGATTACCCATTAACTGGTCTTGTATATGATGTTCCAGTCAAGAGTGTATAGTCTAAGTGTGGATTACCATTAACTGGTCTTGTATATGATGTCCCAGTCAAGATTGTATAGTCTAAGTGTAGATTACCCATTAACTGGTCTTGTATATGATGTCCCAGTCAAGATTGTATAGTCTAAGTGTAGATTACCCATTAACTGGTCTTGTATATGATGTCCCCAGTCAAGATTGTATAGTCTAAGTGTAGATTACCCATTAACTGGTCTTGTATATGATGTCCCCAGTCAAGATTGTATAGTCTAAGTGTAGATTACCCATTAACTGGTCTTGTATATGATGTCCCCAGTCAAGATTGTATAGTCTAAGTGTAGATTACCCATTAACTGGTCTTGTATATGATGTCCCCAGTCAAGATTGTATAGTCTAAGTGTAGATTACCCATTAACTGGTCTTGTATATGATGTCCCCAGTCAAGATTGTATAGTCTAAGTGTAGATTACCCATTAACTGGTCTTGTATATGATGTCCCCAGTCAAGATTGTATAGTCTAAGTGTAGATTACCCATTAACTGGTCTTGTATATGATGTCCCCAGTCAAGATTGTATAGTCTAAGTGTAGATTACCCATTAACTGGTCTTGTATATGATGTCCCCAGTCAAGATTGTATAGTCTAAGTGTAGATTACCCATTAACTGGTCTTGTATATGATGTCCCCAGTCAAGATTGTATAGTCTAAGTGTAGATTACCCATTAAATGGTCTTGTATATGATGTCCCCAGTCAAGATTGTATAGTCTAAGTGTGGATTCCCCATTGACTGGTGTGTATGTGATGTCCCGAACATGTTTGTATAGTCGAGTGTGGATTTCCCCATTAACTGGTGTGTATGTGATGTCCCGGATATGTTTGTATAGTCGAGTGTGGATTCCCCATTGACTTGTGTGTATGTGATGTCCCGGACATGTTTCTGTAGTCGAGTGTGGATTCCCCATTGACTTGTGTGTATGTGATGTCCCGGACATGTTTCTGTAGTCGAGTGTGGATTCCCCATTGACTGGTGTGTATGCGATGTCCCGGACATGTTTGTATAGTCAAGTGTGGATTCCCCATTGACTGGTGTGTATGTGATGTCCCGGACATGTTTGTATAGTCAAGTGTGGATTCCCCATTGACTGGTGTGTATGCGATGTCCCGGACATGTTTGTATAGTCAAGTGTGGATTCTCCATTGACTGGTGTGTATGTGATGTCACGGACATGTTTGTATAGTCGATTGTGGCTTCCCTATTGACAGGTGTTATTCAATGTCCTGGACATGTTGGTATTGGCTAGTATGGATTCTCCGTTACCAGGTGTTGCTGTATGTGATACACTTACAGGCGCATTGCAGTATTGATTGGTGTTTAATCTTATTCTCATTTTTACATAAAAAGGTGTATAAAATGTAAAAATACCTGGCATTTTCTTCCGATTGGTCGTAAATAACGGATTATTTCCCAGCAGGCTCTGAATTACTCTGTCTTCATTTAATTAATATGAACGTTCTTCTATTGATTAAAATCGAAAGCTTGTCACATGACAAACAAATTAAGCTTTACTGCATTAATAACACTTGGTATTTGAATTACTACAATGAAACCAACACTACATCCATCAAACCAGCACTACATCCGTGAAACCAACACTACATCCATGAAACCAGCATTACATCCATGAAACCAACACTACATCGATGAAACCAACACTACATCGATGAAACCAGCACTACATCCATGAAACCAACACTACATCGATGAAACCAACATTACATCCATGAAACCAGCACTACATCCGTGAAACCAACACTACATCCGTGAAACCAACATTACATCCATGAAACCAACACTACATCCGTGAAACCAACACTACATCCGTGAAACCAACATTACATCCATGAAACCAACACTACATCCGTGAAACCAACATTACATCCGTGAAACCAACATTACATCCGTGAAACCAACACTACATCCGTGAAACCAACATTACATCCGTGAAACCAACACTACATCCGTGAAACCAACACTACATCTGTGAAACCAACACTACATCCGTGAAACCAACACTACATCCATGAAACCAACACTACATCCATGAAACCAACACTACATCCATGAAACCAGCACTACATCCATGAAACCAGCACTACATCTGTGAAACCAACACTACATCGACGAAACAACACTACATCCATGAAACCAACACTACATCGATGAAACCAGCACTACATCCATGAAACCAACACTACATCCATGAAACCAACACTACATCCATGAAACCAACACTACATCCATGAAACCAACACTACATCCATGAAACCAACACTACATCCGTGAAACCAACATTTCATCCGTGAAACCAACACTACATCCGTGAAACCAACACTACATCCGTGAAACCAACACTACATCCACGAAACCAACACTACATCCATGAAACCAACACTACATCCATGAAACCAACACTACATCCATGAAACCAACACTACATCGATGAAACCAGCACTACATCCATGAAACCAGCACTACATCTGTGAAACCAACACTACATCGATGAAACAACACTACATCCATGAAACCAACACTACATCCATGAAACCAACACTACATCCATGAAACCAACACTACATCCATGAAACCAACACTACATCCATGAAACCAACACTACATCCATGAAACCAACACTACATCCATGAAACCAACACTACATCCATGAAACCAGCACTACATCCATGAAACCAACACTACATCCGTGAAACCAACACTACATCCGTGAAACCAACACTACATCGATGAAACCAACACTACATCGATGAAACCAACACTACATCCGTGAAACCAACACTACATCCGTGAAACCAGCACTACATCCATGAAACCAGCACTACATCCATGAAACCAACACTACATCCATGAAACCAACACTACATCCATGAAACCAGCACTACATCCATGAAATCAGCACTACATCCATGAAACCAGCACTACATCCATGAAACCAGCACTACATCCATGAAACCAGCACTACCCATCGATGAAACCAACACTACATCCATGAAACCAACACTACATCGATGAAACCAACACTACATCCATGAAACCAACACTACATCCATGAAACCAACACTACATCCATGAAACCAACACTACATCCATGAAACCAACACTACATCCATGAAACCAACACTACATCCGTGAAACCAGCACTACATCCATGAAACCAGCACTACATCCATGAAACCAACACTACATCCATGAAACCAGCACTACATCCAAGAAACCAGCACTACATCGATGAAACCAGCACTACATCCATGAAACCAACACTACATCCATGAAACCAACACTACATCCATCAAACCAACACTACATCCATCAAACCAACACTACATCCATGAAACCAACACTACATCCATGAAACCAGCACTATATCCAACACTACATCCATGAAACCAACACTACATCCAACACTACATCCATGAAACCAACACTACATCCATGAAACCAACACTACATTGATGAAACCAGCACTACATCCATGAAACCAGCACTACATCCAACACTACATCCATGAAACCAGCACTACATCCATGAAACCAACACTACATCCGTGAAACCAGCACTATATCCAACACTAATCCATGAAACCAGCACTACATCCAACACTACATCCATGAAACCAACACTACATCCATGAAACCAACACTACATCCATGAAACCAGCACTACATCCATGAAACCAGCACTACATCCAACACTACATCCATGAAACCAACACTACATCCATGAAACCAACACTACATCCATGAAACCAACACTACATCCATGAAACCAACACTACATCCATGAAACCAACACTACATCCATGAAACCAACACTACATCCATGAAACCAACACTACATCCATGAAACCAACACTACATCCATGAAACCAACACTACATCCATGAAACCAGCACTACATCCAACACTACATCCATGAAACCAACACTACATCCATGAAACCAGCACTACATCCATGAAACCAACACTACATCCATGAAACCAACACTACATCCATGAAACCAACACTACATCCATGAAACCAACACTACATCCATGAAACCAACTACATCCATGAAACCAACACTACATCCATGAAACCAGCACTACATCCATGAAACCAACACTACATCCATGAAACCAACACTACATCCATGAAACCAGCACTACATCCATGAAACCAACACTACATCCATGAAACCAGCACTACATCCAACACTACATCCATGAAACCAACACTACATCCATGAAACCAACACTACATTGATGAAACCAGCACTACATCCATGAAACCAGCACTACATCCAACACTACATCCATGAAACCAGCACTACATCCATGAAACCAACACTACATCCGTGAAACCAGCACTATATCCAACACTACATCCATGAAACCAGCACTACATCCAACACTACATCCATGAAACCAACACTACATCCATGAAACCAACACTACATCCATGAAACCAGCACTACATCCATGAAACCAGCACTACATCCAACACTACATCCATGAAACCAACACTACATCCATGAAACCAACACTACATCCATGAAACCAACACTACATCCATGAAACCAACACTACATCCATGAAACCAACACTACATCCATGAAACCAACACTACATCCATGAAACCAACACTACATCCATGAAACCAGCACTACATCCAACACTACATCCATGAAACCAACACTACATCCATGAAACCAGCACTACATCCATGAAACCAACACTACATCCATGAAACCAACACTACATCCATGAAACCAACACTACATCCGTGAAACCAACACTACATCCATGAAACCAATGCTACATCCATGAAACCAACACTACATCCATGAAACCAGCACTACATCCATGAAACCAACACTACATCCATGAAACCAACACTACATCCATGAAACCAGCACTACATCCATGAAACCTACACTACATCCATGAAACCAACACTACATCCATGAAACCAACACTACATCCATGAATCCATGAAACCAGCACTACATCCATGAAACCAACACTACATCCATGAAACCAACACTACATCCATGAATCCATGAAACCAGCACTACACCCATGAAACCAACACTACATCCATGAATCCATGAAACCAACACTACATCGATGAAACCAACACTACATCGATGAAACCAACACTACATCGATGAAACCAACACTACATCCATGAAACCAACACTACATCCATGAAACCAACACTACATCGATGAAACCAACATTATATCCATGAAACCAACACTACATCGATGAAACCAACATTACATCCATGAAACCAACACTACATCCATGAAACCAACACTACATCCATGAAACCAACACTACATTCATGAAAAAAGCAATATTTCTACAGAATGGGATTTCCTATTGTATGGTATAATTTCCCCCCCAAAAATATGTATTTCAACTAATACTCTAGGAGCTAGCTGTAGTTGAGTATGCACTTTTATGTGCTCAGTTGACTTTGGATCTTTGTTCCTTGTGGTCTGGGGATGAAAAAAAGTTTGGTCACATGCTCTGGATCAGGTGCAGGAAGTCGCCATCTTGGATTGATAATGGCCGCCTTATAATACCTATTTTCTTACATATCTCTGTTTCTATTGCAGATAGAGTTTGTAGATGCTTTTTTCACTTCTCCCTTTCTCTTCTGACCTAGAATGAGCCGTGTAGGCGCTGTTACAGTGTGTGGTACAGTGTTGATATCTTCATTGTTTGTTATACATTGGATAATAGATTGTGTAAATTAGAAATATCTGCTCCAACTACATAAAAATGTACATTCCAACATATATGGCTTGTTATCTCCAACAGACCTTGCCTATTAAGATGAATCATTGGTGATTTACAGCAGCAGTCTAAATCTAACTTGTTTCTAAGCCAGCATTTCGAGAATATAAAAACAATCCAACTAAAATTCCTTGTTGTAAACTGGTTCGTTAATTTTGTGTGATTAAATGCTGGGTTAGTGGGCTTGTTAGGTGGATATGGAATTATGGATCCAAAAATGTTTTGAATTCTGTTCATGACTATGGATTCAAAACTGTTTTAAATTCTGTTCATGACTATGGATCCAAAAATGTTTTAAATTCTGTTCATGACTATGGGTCAAAAAATGTTTGAATTCTGTTCATGACTATGGATCCAAAAATGTTTTAAATTCTGTTTATCAAATTTCAGGTCACACCCACTCCCAAATCAGATAGATACATTTTGTTAAGTAATTGAGAAGTATATCTTATGTGGGAAAGATGTTTGACTCCTACTGGAGTAATAAAGCTCTACTGTTACAATCTGTGTGGGCAGAGACCTGATTTAAGAGGCCTTGTTGTTTTGCACTAAGCCTGATAACTTGTCAAAGTTCAATTGTGTAATCATGAAGATTTTATACCATCTGTAAGCAAGTCTTGCCAACCTTGCATCATTTGAGTTAAAATTTGCTGGCTCATTCAGTGTCACTCAATGACAAATTTGATTTCACCACTTCTGTCACTGTGCATTATAACTCTTAACCTGCCGACTAAATTGGGCGGAATGTACAAACAACATAGATCCAGATCTGCCGCCTGATGATGCTAAAAGTGATATACACCCATTCAATTCATTGCTATTACGATTTGATGATGCGAAAAGTGATATATACACATTCAATTCATTGCTATTAAGATTTTATGATGCTAAAAGTGATATACACACATTCAATTCATTGCTATTACGATTTTATGATGCTAAAAGTGATATACACACATTCAATTCATTGCTATTATGATTTGATGATGCAAAAAGTGATATATACACATTCAATTCATTGCTATTACGATTTTATGATGCTAAAAGTGATATACACACATTCAATTCATTGCTATTACGATTTTATGATGCTAAAAGTGATATACACACATTCAATTCATTGCTATTACGATTTGATGATGCGAAAAGTGATATATACACAGATTTGATGATGCTAAAAGTGATATGCATACACACAGATTTGATGATGCTAAAAGTGATATACACACAGATTTGATGATGCTAAAAGTGATATACACACAGATTTGATGATGCTAAAAGTGATATACACGCATTCAATCATTGCTATTATGATTTGATGCGGAGAAACGAAGCGAAACGATATAGGCGACAACAGAATTTTGCTGCACTGCCGCTGGAAACTTCACCTTGCTTGTCCAATAGAGCAAACATTAGGTTGTCTTCCTCTACTAAATTAACCCTTTCAACACCACAGACCTCTAAATAGGCTTACAAAAAGTGTAGATCCAGATGAGCCGGCTCGTGACGAGCCGTCTCATCAGGATCTGCACTTTTTACCAGTAATATTACTATTTTTATACACAATTACCCATTTTGATAAATGAACTGGTCGAAATGTAATTTTCTTATTAATTTATTGGTCTAAGAATATCATGGACCAGTCCATGTCAGTTACTTGGTGTTGAATGGGTTAAACAGCTGGAGAGTGTCCAAATGACCTTAGCTGTTAGTGCGAAATTTAAACCTAAAACCAAACCAAAAACCTTTCCTGAGCACCGAATCCAAGAAGCATCCATCCATAATGGTTGCATGTCTGTGTTTTTTTGTGTCATGTAGTTTCAGGATGACTACCACTTGCATTGTTCGTCTGGCAGCCCAACACTATTATTAGCTATACGATATGGGTGTTGCTGTAGCTGTAAATACATGGAAAGCAGGAGAAGTTTATGTAAAAAGTATGAGGAGATTTGTGTGAAACTTGAGAAATCACTACAGGACTGTGTGTCAGAACAAGAGCAATTACGATTGCCACATGTCAAATGTGATCTGTAGTCTCTTTAATCATCTACTAGTTCAGCACATTCAAGTCTCCTGCTAGTTGCTTTTTCAGACTTTCTTGCTGTATAAAATTGACACATGACAAAAATAATCATGGTTCGTGTATGAACTTGTTATTTAGTTCATGTGAGCTGTTGTTCTCACTGGCTGGTCTGGAGGTTATAACACTTTTCTCCAATCGGAAACTCTGTCTCAAGCTTCTGATTGGTTGAGCTTAGTATATATCTCAGACTCAACCAATGAAGTCACTTGAGCTCGAGTTTTGAGTTCTGAGAAAAGTTTTATAACCTCGGGCCCCGCGGTTGCAGTACTACAATGTGGACAACATTAAAAAACTCTTCGACTCTTATCAGAGTAGAGTCCATCATATCATTTATCAAGGCAATAGGAATTTATAATAAGCTGTGATATCAATTGTTAATCATGCCTTTGTAGTAATCATTCATTCATATATTACCTGTAATTAATCTTACGTCTTTATAACTTCTTAGTATTAATTTTTACGTAATGCATACTTATATAGAATTTTATTTCATACACTCGACAATAAACATAACTTTAATGCGCGCTACATGACCTTAGATGTCGATGCACCGTAAAACACCATTCATTCATTCATTATAACCTCGGGCCCTACAGGCTGCTGGTCTTGTCACTAATGCGTCGACTTTATTATACTCCCAATAACAGGGATCATTCTAGAGGGCGATGTGGGCGAAATTGTCGCCCTAGGGACCCTGACTTCGTCTCTGGGGCTCCACTTCTCCCTAAACCAAATAAAAATTATTTTTGGGTTTTTATGATTTTCAAACAAAATTTTGTCTAGTAAGATACATTGGCCCATTATAAAGCACTCCTTCTATTCAAATGTTGTATTTAATGGTTGTACTGTGCATTTTAACCCTATTTTGCAGAAGTATATTAAAGAACACCATTTAATGAAGCGATCACACACTTTCTCACTTCTCCCAAAAATTCTGACCTAGAATGAACCCTGAATAATATATAGAGATACCAAGATTCATTTAGATTTTCTTCAAATGTTTTCAGTACTTTTTTTATTTTATCTTGATTAACCCTTTCCCCCCAATAGAGATGTAGTTTTATTTCATACATTTGGCTGTAATTTACAATGGATATAGCTGTGAACTTGCCAACTTCACCTTCATGGAAGTTACGGTTGGTTGTATGCGCTATGTTGTTCCGATCTTTATTATAGCTTGTTTGACTACTAATGTGTTGATCTATGTGCAATAGGCATTGGCGTCGAAAGGCGCTACTAAAGGGGAAAGGGTTATGAATCTGTTTGGTTAGATAATCATCAAATTTTATTAAAACTAGGTCACTAGATTAGTTTAAACAAAGCACCTTTACCACTGTAGCAAATTAATATTTATAGTACAAATTGATATTTGATCGAAACCTGCTGGTTACAAGGGTTACAAGGGTTACAAGCGATCTCCATAGTGGCAGGCTATCTAATCGGGGGGGGGGGGGGGTAAGCATGCTAGCTATAACATACATCAAATTGGTCATATTTTGTATCTTGATGAACAGTTTGTTTCTTTTGATAATGGACAACTTCCAATAAATAAAAATTAGGCAACGCAATGAATTAAGAGAATTGGCTAGTTTTTGTGTAGCCCGATTTTGTTCAGTACAAGTTTGATAGAATCTGAACAACCAAGGTCAGGCAAGTTTGATAGAATCTGAATAACCAAGGTCAGGCATGTCTGGTCAATGACTACATGTAATGAGAATCTTTGTTAGATGAAAGAAAACCTGTGTGTTTATTATACACACAGCATGTTCATTATATACAGCATGTACATTATACACAACAAGTTCATTATACACGGCATGTTCATGTGTTTACTAATTATACAGCATGTTCATGTTGGACCTGGTGTTTTAATCTTTTGCACAATTATATGTTTTGATGAAAGCTTGGTAATGATTTACATTGAGAAAGTTGGTTAGATTGTAGCACAAACAACTAAGCGCAGGGCAGGGCGTAAGCATGACCTCTTCAGAATGGGGAGAATTATTGTATGTTGTCAAGAGCTTTCTGTATATTATATACTCTGCTGCAAACGGGGAGAATTGAGGACACCCAGGGGGACTATTTCTCCCAAGTCACCTTCTTATATTCCATTCCTGAAACAGTCAGCCATCTCCCATGATGTTCCTCCTCTTATCGTCCAGTCAGCCATCTCCCACGATGTTCCTCCTCTTATCGTCCAGTCAGCCATCTCCCACGATGTTCCTCCTCTTACCGTCCAGTCAGCCATCTCCCACGATGTTCCTCCTCTTATCGTCCAGTCAGCCATCTCCCATGATGTTCCTCCTCTTATCATCCAGTCAGCCATCTCCCACGATGTTCCTCTTATCGTCCAGTCAGCCATCTCCCACGATGTTCCCTCCTCTTCTTACCGTGTTTCTTACCGTCCAGTCAGCCATCTCCCACGATGTTCCCTCTTATCGTATTGTCAGCCATCTCCCATGATGTTCCCTCTTATCGTATAGTCAGCCATCTCCCATGATGTTCCCTCTTATCGTCCAGTCAGCCATCTCCCACGATGTTCCTCCTCTTTCTTACCGTCCAGTCAGCCATCTCCCATGATGTTCCTCCTCTTTCTTACCGTCCAGTCAGCCATCTCCCATGATGTTCCTCCTCTTATCGTCCAGTCAGCCATCTCCCACGATGTTCGTCCTCTTTCTTACCGTCCAGTCAGCCATCTCCCACGATGTTCCTCCTCTTTCTTACCGTCCAGTCAGCCATCTCCCATGATGTTCCTCCTCTTTCTTACCGTTTCGAGCCCCGCTCAGACCGTGTCTCATTTATATGAAAAAGTTGGCAGTTTCTTACGGAGGTTGGTGCACCCAAGTACTGGTTAACCGCTGGAGTCTGCCCAGGAAAGGTGTTGTTAAGTAAACTGCCCGCCGGCGATATAGCCCAAAATGGTGCTGATGCAGGCGTAAAACCCGAAATATAACATAACATAACATAACTTTCTTACCGTCCAGTCAGCCATCTCCCACGATGTTCCCTCTTATCGTATTGTCAGCCATCTCCCATGATGTTCCCTCTTATCGTATAGTCAGCCATCTCCCATGATGTTCCTCCTCTTATCGTCCAGTCAGCCATCTCCCATGATGTTCCTCTTATCGTCCAGTCAGCCATCTCCCATGATGTTCCTCCTCTTATCGTATAGTCAGCCATCTCCCACGATGTTCCTCCTCTTACCATCCAGTCAGCCATCTCCCATGATGTTCCTCCTCTTATCGTATAGTCAGCCATCTCTCACGATGCTCCTCTTACCGTCCAGTCAGCCATCTCCCACGATGCTCCTCTTACCGCCAGTGAGCCATCTCCCACGATGTTCCTCCTCTTATCGTATAGTCAGCCATCTCCCACGATGCTCCTCTTACGTCCAGTCAGCCATCTCCCACGATGTTCCTCCTCTTATCGTATAGTCAGCCATCTCCCATGATGTTCCTCCTCTTATCGTATAGTCAGCCATCTCCCACGATGCTCCTCTTACCGTCCAGTTAGCCATCTCCCACGATGTTCCTCCTCTTATCGTATAGTCAGCTATCTCCCACGATGCTCCTCTTACCGTCCAGTCAGCCATCTCCCACGATGTTCCTCCTATCCTATAGTCAGCCATCTCCCACGATGCTCCTCTTACCATCCAGTCAGCCATCTCCCACAATGTTCCTCCTCTTATCGTATAGTCGGCCATCTCCCACGATGTTCCTCCTCTTATCGTATAGTCAGCCATCTCCCACGATGTTCCTCTTATCGTATAGTCAGCCATCTCCCACGATGTTCCTCTTATCGTATAGCAGCCATCTCCCACGATGCTCCTCTTACCGTCCAGTCAGCCATCTCCCACGATGTTCCTCCTCTTATCGTATAGTCAGCCATCTCCCACGATGTTCCTCCTCTTATCGTATAGTCAGCCATCTCCCACGATGTTCCTCCTCTTACTGTCCAGTCAGCCATCTCCCACGATGCTCCTCCTTTCTTATCGTCTTTCTGTTCTATCCTCCAGCGGTAGCTTAAATTAATAACCAGATAATTGATCGAAATCCTCTCGGAATATTTTAATTAACGTACTCCCAAGTTTATATTTTTGTAGATTGTAATCTTGTTTTTATTTCATTTCAGATCACCAAAAGTTAGAAAGGGAAGCTAGAATATGTAGATTGTTAAAGCATCAAAATATAGGTAAGTCTGAACTTTTGCCAGTGTGTATTTGGGTATTAGTTATTTTCAATACTACTGTATTCGTTTATTGATAACAGGCAGGTTCTATCATCCAAAATCATGTCCAAAAGTCTGCTGCATCTTTCTTATTCTTCAGTTTAGAACTCGATCAGGACTCTATGTAGGGCAACAACGGGACATAAGTCTTTCATAACTCTGCCAAATAAATTAGACGGAATGTGCACACAATGTAGATCCAGATCAGTCGCTACATAAAACCGCGTCTGATCAGGATCTATGTTGTTTGCTATTCAGACAAGTGTTTTAGCTATGTTTCCACTATCCGAATAGCAAACATCATAGAGCCAGATATTCTGTGCCGTCTGATCTGGCTCTATGCTCTTTGTAAAAGCGACTTTAGTTGTGATTGGCTGGTTATGTGTTAATTATCTTATAAAATATATATGTTTTGCTGATGAAAAATAGGGAGAATAAAGCCTGCAATAAGATATTATGATCATTATACTAAGATACACTGCATTTCACAATACACTGTTTGTATAAGTGTTGTCACTAATGTTGGTATAACTTGTGACCCCACCACCCATTTGCTGCTTATAATATTTCACACATATAATATTCGTTACCTTTCATTTGTTGTACAACTATTATGCAGTCTGTGAATATCATTATGTACGTCATTTGAAAGCAATAAAATATGTTTCAACTAAAAACTGTATGTATGTTCTGGACGTTGCTTGCTTAGGCTTGTGTCTGAACAATGTTCAAGGAATGTAATAACATTTGTTGTAAGAGAAGCATTTTATGCTCTCCCAAGTGTGTGCTGCATTTTGTTGCCAGCGTAAGCAGATTGGCAGTCTGGACACATAATCTGGTAATAATTTCGCCATCTAGCTCAGATTTAGACATAATCCAGCTCTGATGGGGTAATGTATCAATTACTTGCAGGCCCATAGCTTAGCACTGAGGGAAAAAAACAAAGTACTTTTCTTTTTTTAATGTTGAGGTCCATTTCGGGTCACCCCATTTTGTTTTGTTTTCTGTACATACATACAAAGCAATGCAGTTAATTAAACAATGACATTTTATATTATTAATATTAACAAGAAAAACTATTACATATAAATATGTAGGACGATTGAAAACTCACTCTGCATAATACACACTCGGAGTAATTAAATGCAAACATGTTGACAATAACATGAAACCCTGTGCAACATAATAGTATATACCACATCCCTGCTGGAAACACCCGCGAACACTACGTAAATAGATTGACCTGGCCATTTCTGGATTCCAGCTCATGCCTGTATGTATATGCGCACACCAGTGAAAGCTTGGAACTAGTTCCCTGAAAACAGATGAACTCTTTTAATAACTACCATACAAATACATGAGAGTAATTCTTGTCACATAATTCCCATTCGTGCAGAAAAACTTATATTAATATTGGGTTCGAGCCCCGCTCAGACCGTGTCTCATTTATATGAAAAAGTTGGCAATTTCTTACGGAGGTTGGTGCACCCAAGTACTGGTTAACTGCTGGAGCCTGCCCAGGAAAGCTGTTGTTAGGTAAACTGCCCGCCGGCGATATAGCCCAAAATGGTGCTGATGCAGGCGTAAAACCCGAAATATAAATAAATATATTAATAAATATATTAATATTGCATTCCATGTACAAAACTGGTTAAAACAAGGTACTTTCTTAAGGCTTGATCGAATATATAATCAGGGATCATTCTAGAGGGTGATGTGGGCGAAATTGTCGCCCTAGGGACCCTGACTTCGCCCTCTGGGGACCCCACTTCTCCCTAAAAAAATAAATAATATTTTTTGGTTTTTACGATTTTCAAACAAAATGTTGTCTAGTAAGATACACTGACCCATTAAGCACTCCTATTCAAATGTTGTATTTAATGGTTGTACTCATTTTAACCCTATTTTGCAGAAGTATATTAAAGAACACCATTTAAGGAAGCGTTCACGCACTTTCTCTCAAAAATTCTGACCTAGAATGAACCCTGTATAATGCTTAGAAATGTCAGGTTGGCTACCTTTTAATATTCTATCCCTGGTGAAGTGCAGTTCTGTAAGAGTCCCTGGTTTGTGACTGATTCGGTCACATGATTAGGTGAAGGAAGCCTCCTAAACAAGAAATTGTATACACTTACATATTCTAAAAGCACTGAGGAATTTGAAATAAATTGGCAGACATTGTATCCATTGCATGTTAACATGTTGCATACAAAATGCACACCTGTGAGTACAAGGTAGAGGTCACAAGGATACCAAAGTTGATTTACATGCATAAAGTATCAGATTGTGTCCAGTTTATATGCAGTCCAGTCTGTCCTTCTTCAGTGGTATGGAGGGAATTTAAAATAACTTTGTACAATATACTATATTTATAATTATATAATGTGTCAATCAAAACAGGCACCTAGCCCAAGGTCAAGGTCATACCTAGTTAAGTTGTCAAATGATTTGTACATAATGATGTGTGACATAACATGCAATAATCTAGCTCCGACATTGGCCATACTTGGAGGTCAGATATCATGTACATGATGATGTTCACGTGTTACACACAAGCCTCTAGCTCCAAGGTCAAGGTCATACTTGGAGGTCAGATGTCATGTACATGATGATGTTCACGTGTTACACACAAGCCTCTAGCTCCAAGGTCAAGGTCATACTTGGAGGTCAGATGTCATGTACATGATGATGTTCACGTGTTACACACAAGCCTCTAGCTCCAAGGTCAAGGTCATACTTGGAGGTCAGATGTACCTTAGCATGCAGAATATGCTGTCCTTTGCATGCTGATATGTCACACAGAATATCCATGCCTCTAGCTCCAAGGTCAATCTTTTGAGGTCAGGTGTCCTTTGCATGCTGATATGTATGTCACACATAACACTATGGCATCAAGCTTCAATGTTAGGTTGCACTTAGAAATCGAATGCCCACAAGAAACATCACTGTATAGTCTATTGTTCTGTGAGTTGCCTGTGTACGGTCAGTATCAGTCGTGTGGCGATACTGAATGTGTACATTCAATTCACTGTATAGTCTATTGTTCTGTGAGTTAGTTGCCTGAGTATGGTCATTATCAGTCGTGTGGCGATACTGAATGTGCATTCATTCACTGTATAGTCTATTGTTGTGAGTTAGTTGCCTGAGTATGGTCAGTATCAGTCGTGTGGCGATACTGAATGTGTACATTCAATTCACTGTATAGTCTATTGTTCTGTGAGTTAGTTGCCTGAGTATGGTCAGTATCAGTCGTGTGGCTACTGAATGTGTACATTCAATTCACTGTATAGTCTATTGTTCTGTGAGTTGCCTGTGTACGGTCAGTATCAGTCGTGTGGCGATACTGAATGTTCATTCATTCAATTCGAAGTGCTGCAAGCAACTTACTATGTGCAATACTAACCAGAGTATGTTAGGCTCTTTGTAAATGTTTCTTTTATTATATTGCTGTCGTGTAGAATTATGTAGCAAATCAATTTTATCCCAAGGAAACAACAACAATGTAGTTTAACATCTCTTTACACATTTTTTTCTTCAGTTGGAAAAATGATACAATAATTCATATGCAAATTTATCTAAGTGTAAACTTTAGTAAACCACCATTTATAGAGTTATTTATCCTAGTATACAGAGTTATTGATGATTTTGTTAAAAAAAAATCATTCATAAAGGGAGGTAATTTACAAATGGGAATTTCACAAAAGCAGGTTTGTTTGTGGGCATATTTTCCAAATTTTAGTTTTTACCGTAATAATTTATTGTTGAAAAATGAAAATATAATCACAATATCTAATCATCGGCTCCTTACAATATCTTGGTGTGCAGCACACAAGTATATGCATAATGGGACTCTAATGTTATTGACGAGTAGCGTATCATATGTAGCCGCCTTTGTGCCATGGATGTAGTAATTGTTCATTAGCCGAGCGGTTGCAAGTTTGAGCCTACCAGAAATACTGTAGTGTTGTCCTTACGTAAGATATTTTTAACACGTAACCTGTCAATCACAACTAAAGTTGCTTTTGCAAAATGCATAGAGCCATATCAGACGGAACAGAAAGGCACAGACTGACATGACATCTGATCAGGGTCTATGCTGTTTGCTATTTGGATAGTGGAGCTAAAAACCTCGTCTGAATAACAAACAACATAGATCTTGATCTTGGATCTATGTTGTTTGCACATTCCGTTAAATGCTTCTTCTCCTCAGTATGATAGATTCCATCAAGAAGACGCCTTGAAAGTATAATATAGACAGATGTTGTAAGAATTTGTTTCACATTTCAAGTAAAATATATTTGTATAACCTAATAAGTGCTGCATGAATGATGGATGAGTCGATAAAAACACTGAATCATACAGAATGAGATTGGTCACGCTAGATTACATGCATCATGTGAGACTTGTGCAGTCTATCGGACGCTATCCAGGGAAAGTATGTGTTGCAGCGTGACTGACGTACTCCGCTAAGCAGTATCAGAGGCACGTACTGCAGTGATATGTAATTTCGTTCGCAACGCATCATATTCGAGTAAAAGATTCAGTATTTTAGGTGTATATGGAAATGCACTGATCAAGTATTCACGAGAAATTGATTTACCTTGGAATTTTGGAGTTCTGATTCGTGAAATGCTGGCTGATTGATCTCGCCCCTAACCGTGTCTTAACGTGAACAAAAAATATGTATAGAGTTTCGTGAGAAACGTGATGTATTGCAAATGTGTAACTGTTGGCAGATTGTTGAATAAATAAGTAGACAGATTTTGAAAATATCAATACAGAAAATAGAGAGAGAGAGAGAGACACCATTAGAACGTGATTAGAACAGGATTGCTGATCTATCAATTTGTTAGGTACAACTTTGTACATTATGTATAATAATTAGTGGTGATATAAAGGCAGGGATCAATAGTATACCAGTGTATGGATGACCATCGGGGGAATTAGCCACTCTGTATGATTAATTTTGTATAGTATCCAAGACATTATTGAAATGGTTACCAGGGGTATGATGTCATTTCCCATTTCTGCCTAGTTGTCAGTGAACATCAGATCTATTGTGTTTTGCATATCAATATCTCGCTTGTTGGGAACCAGTTTTGATCATTTGCCAGGACCTGGGTGAAAGTGCATGTCTCTAATAGATACTGAATGTTTGATTGCACATCGTTCTGAGTAATGGTGGTTAACCCGTAACCTGCCAAATATATTGAACGGAATGAGCAAACAACATAGAGCCAGATCAGCTGCGGTGTAACGCCACGTTAGATCAGGATCTATGTTGTTTACTTTTCAGACAAGTGTTTTAGCTCCACTATCCAAATAGCAAACAGCATAGAGCCTGATCAGATGGCACATTACATTCTATGCTGTCTAATCTGGCTCTATGCTGTTTGCACAAGCGACTTAGGTTGTGATTGCCAAGTTAATCCTTTCAACACCACAGACCTCTAAATAGGCTTACAAAAAATGATGAGCTGTCTCATCAGTATCTGCACTCGTTGCCAGTAATATGACTATTTTTAGACAAAATTACCCATTTGTAATGGTCCAAATGTGATTTTAATATTAATTTATTGGTCTGAAAATATCATGCACCAGTCCATGTCAGTTACTTGGTGTTGAATTCACCAGTCCATGTCAGTTACTTGGTGTTGAATTCACCAGTCCATGTCAGTTACTTGGTGTTGAATGCACCAGTCCATGTCAGTTACTTGGTGTTGAATGCACCAGTCCATGTCAGTTACTTGGTGTTGAATGCACCAGTCCATGTCAGTTACTTGGTGTTGAATGCACCAGTCCATGTCAGTTACTTGGTGTTGAATGCACCAGTCCATGTCAGTTACTTGGTGTTGAATTCACCAGTCCATGTCAGTTACTTGGTGTTGAATTCACCAGTCCATGTCAGTTACTTGGTGTTGAATGCACCAGTCCATGTCAGTTACTTGGTGTTGAATTCACCAGTCCATGTCAGTTACTTGGTGTTGAATGCACCAGTCCATGTCAGTTACTTGGTGTTGAATTCACCAGTCCATGTCAGTTACTTGGTGTTGAATTCACCAGTCCATGTCAGTTACTTGGTGTTGAATGGGTTAAGGGATAAAGATCGATCCTTCGGGTTAATAATAAGACTGCGAAATACATTTCAATTGTGTGATATACACCTGCATCTGTCCTTTCAACCTAAACACATAATCACGTTTGTATTGTACAACCTAAACACATAATCACGTTTGTATTGTACAACCTAAACACATAATCACGTTTGTATTGTACAACCTAAACACATAATCACTTTTTTATTGTAAGGGAGATAATAGTAATCAAAAATTTGTAACGGTTTTATGGTTTACAAACGGCGTTAAAGCAATCCCACAAGGCTATAGAAAAGCGTCATGTCATAATTATGATTGCTTTTATCTCATTCAGAGTGCTAGATCAGCGGCCGCTATCCATCGAGGTACGCTTGATAAATCGGTATTAGTGAGGCCCTTGCCGGTGGTTATAGAGACTTTTAGAGACTATCAGATTATCAACCATTTTTATTTAGAGTTCATAGGAACATTTTTTTCATTCGTCATTTATGGACTGATAAATAGGCTAATATATTACCAAAAAGTAATTTATTTTAGCCCCACAAAATCATATATGAATTGCTTGATGTAGGTTTTTTTTCTAGATCGGAATGACAGGATGCTCCTCCATGCCGCTTTTAGCCCCGCCCTTTTTGCCTTTTTACAATTTTTTATTATAAATTTTTAAAATAGTTGTTTATATAAACCTCAACAGGTTAGTGCCCTCGTGTGGCAGACCTATATAAACTAGAACAAGTCTGCCCGTTTGATATGAACTGCCCTACTGCCCCTTTTATCAAACATACTTAGCTTTCAATCAATCACCGTAGCACCAAGCCTCTTTTCTGACCCATCCTGTCTCATTTCTGATCCACTCCAGGTCAAGGTCATACTTGGAGGTCAGATATCATGTACATGATGATGTTCACGTGTTACACACAAGCCTCTAGCTCCAAGGTCAAGGTCATACTTGGAGGTCAGATGTACCTTAGCATGCAGAATATGCTGTCCTTTGCATGCTGATATGTCACACAGAATATCCATGCCTCTAGCTCCAAGGTCAATCTTTTGAGGTCAGGTGTCCTTTGCATGCTGATATGTATGTCACACATAACACTATGGCATCAAGCTTCAATGTTAAGGTTGCACTTAGAAATCGAATGCCCACAAGAAACATCACTGTATAGTCTATTGTTCTGTGAGTTGCCTGTGTACGGTCAGTATCAGTCGTGTGGCGATACTGAATGTGTACATTCAATTCACTGTATAGTCTATTGTTCTGTGAGTTAGTTGCCTGAGTATGGTCAGTATCAGTCGTGTGGCGATACTGAATGTGTACATTCAATTCACTGTATAGTCTATTGTTCTGTGAGTTAGTTGCCTGAGTATGGTCAGTATCAGTCGTGTGGCGATACTGAATGTGTACATTCAATTCACTGTATAGTCTATTGTTCTGTGAGTTAGTTGCCTGAGTATGGTCAGTATCAGTCGTGTGGCGATACTGAATGTGTACATTCAATTCACTGTATAGTCTATTGTTCTGTGAGTTAGTTGCCTGAGTATGGTCAGTATCAGTCGTGTGGCGATACTGAATGTGTACATTCAATTCACTGTATAGTCTATTGTTCTGTGAGTTAGTTGCCTGAGTATGGTCAGTATCAGTCGTGTGGCGATACTGAATGTGTACATTCAATTCACTGTATAGTCTATTGTTCTGTGAGTTAGTTGCCTGAGTATGGTCAGTATCAGTCGTGTGGCGATACTGAATGTGTACATTCAATTCGAAGTGCTGCAAGCAACTTACTATGTGCAATACTAACCAGAGTATGTTAGGCTATATAAATGACCTATATAAACTAGAACAAGTCTGCCCGTTTGATATGAACTGCCCTACTGCCCCTTTTATCAAACATACTTAGCTTTCAATCAATCACCGTAGCACCAAGCCTCTTTTCTGACCCATCCTGTCTCATTTCTGATCCACTCCAGGAAACACCTTCAATCAATCACCGTAGGTTAGAAAAAAAATCTCAGGGGGTAACCCCAAATACCCCCCCCCCTCCCCCACCAAACCCTGTTGTGCATCAAAATGCACCAGGCCTCTTTTCTGACCCATTCTGTCTCATTTCTGATCCACTCCAGGAAACACCTACTGTTTTTTTGTAACAATTAAATGTGGAGCCGTGTTCTTTGCTTTCCATTATAATTAATTTCTATGATGTTCCTTAACCCATTCAACACCAAGTAACTGGCATGGACTGGTGCATGATATATAACCCATTCAACACCAAGTAACTGGCATGGACTGGTGCATGATATATAACCCATTCAACACCAAGTAACTGGCATGGACTGGTGCATGATATATAACCCATTCAACACCAAGTAACTGGCATGGACTGGTGCATGATATTAACCCATTCAACACCAAGTAACTGGCATGGACTGGTGCATGATATATAACCCATTCAACACCAAGTAACTGGCATGGACTGGTGCATGATATATAACCCATTCAACACCAAGTAACTGACATGGACTGGTGCATGATATTTAACCCATTCAACACCAAGTAACTGACATGGACTGGTGCATGATATATAACCCATTCAACACCAAGTAACTGGCATGGACTGGTGCATGATATTTAACCCATTCAACACCAAGTAACTGACATGGACTGGTGCATGATATATAACCCATTCAACACCAAGTAACTGACATGGACTGGTGCATGATATTAACCCATTCAACACCAAGTAACTGACATGGACTGGTGCATGATATATAACCCATTCAACACCAAGTAACTGACATGGACTGGTGCATGATATTTAACCCATTCAAAACCAAGTAACTGACATGGACTGGTGCATGATGTTAACCCATTCAACACCAAGTAACTGACATGGACTGGTGCATGATATTTAACCCATTCAACACCAAGTAACTGACATGGACTGGTGCATGATATTTTTAGACCAATAAATTAATAAGAAAATTACATTTGGACCAGTTCATTTATCAAAATGGGTAATTTTTGTCTAAAAATAGTAATATTACTGGCAAAAAGTGCAGATCTGTATCTACACTTTTGTAAGCCTATTTAGAGGCCTGTGGTGTAGAAAGGGTTAATCATGCGGAAATGTCTTAAAAATTTGATGCATTTATACCAAAAACATGCAGGATATATCAATGGAAAGTACATGTTTTAAACATTATTTTGGTGCTATATTCATTTGTCGAAAACAATGTTATCAGATGTATATTTAATGCTGAAAATAAAATATTAAGATTTCATCATCCCAGACAACTACTGTCACCAAGTAGACAAGTGAGTTATCCCCCCGCAAGGTTTTACAATTTTAAGCTTCAAACTTATGTGACTACTCTTACAAAAAGCACTAATTTAATTATCTTAAATTCTTCAACACCTACTCATCATTTTCATATAAGTGTTTATAATAAACAGTGTCACCCCTATTTAAAGAGCCAGTCATTTCTGACACTTCTTTTTATGAACATCAGTACTTCCCGAATCCTATGCTTGTATGCCTGGCGCCAGGCTCGTAGGCAATCGGTAACCATTATTAAACTAGCTGGTGGCTCACCAACCGGCCATATCAGAACAAACCCCTAACGAGGTTCGAACCTTCGACCTCCCGCTCCGCCTTAACCACTAGGCCACAGAGACAGATCATATATCCATTGCTTGTGTACCAATAGCTCTCAACAAGTTTTGTTTAGCTATGTTTACTTGTTTTGTTAAACCTTTCTGTTTCCTATAATTATATTAACAAATAGTCGTCAAACAAAACAGACAGTTTACAGACAGACACAAATATTCCCCATATATACGAACATGATGGCTCGTGTTGCGTCCATAATTCAAAGGTCTAGGACACACATTTAGATTAACCCTTTCCTTCATAGAAATTTAGGTTAATATACTATTTCCATACAAACGACAGCCATTTAGCTATCATGCAGCGGATAAGTAGTCGCCATATCTATCCCAACTCCATAGCTATTACTGGAACTACATGAGATTCTGGCCTTTATTATGATCATTGGTTTGGCTACTACATTGTTAATGTATGTCGTATTGGTAATGGCGTCGAGAGGTGCTTCTATGAGGGAAAGGGCTAATGATCAAATGTTGGTATATTTCTTGTCAGGGATGTAGCTTTGTCATGCATAGGGGGACTTTCAAAATAACTATGCATAGATGTTTGTAATATGAAGATGACGTGTCACGTCTTAAGACTCGTGACCCTACCTCGGGTAGGATTAATGTAGGATTAATGGACAAATATTGGTATAATACATGGTATCCGCTCTTGAAACCTTGTCCTGAATGAGGGGATTCTCAAACAATGTTGGAACAAAATATGAACATTGCATCCAAGACCCGTGACCCTACCTCGAAGGTTGAGATCACACTTTGAGGTTCAATGTCAAATATTTGTATGGTATATCGTGTCCGCTCTGTAACTACCGTATTTAGCTGTGTATAGTGCGCACATTTCTTACTGAAATCCTCATCCAATTTATCTACTGCGCATTATACACCAGTACAGACATCAGGACATTTTTTTCCTGACCAAAATTTCATGAAATTCGACCCGAACAGTCCTTCTATAATTTGTTACATTCGACAAACGTTATAAACTAGCTATTAAAACCAGTTGCCGATAGTCTATATAAATAAATGAAATGAATAAGATCACAAAATTAGCATATATTACGTTTATTTTGGCAAACTTTGAAGAATTTAATTGAAATTACTAAATGCATAAAAAATGGCGATTTGATAACATCACGTGGTTTTATCGTATGTAATATTTCCCGTACTTTTCGCGTACTTCACCGCATAAAGCGACACACTTTTTTTGGCTGCAGTATTCAATTGTTTGTGGCGATAATTAATTTCGATAAACCTTTCACAATGGGTCCCAGTTAATAGGTAGGCTACACGTGTTGAGAAGTTTGAGCATCTGCTGACATGTTTGAGAACGTGTTGAGATGTTTGAGAACATTTCCCGAAACGTGTATTTCTGCAAGTACGCATCCACGATATGCATGTAATTTTCATGAAATTATGGGTGCGTTACCGTTCCTCGATGAGGTATCTCGAGTGATTAATATAAGTTGTAAAAATCACGGAGCACAATTTTTAGCGATTCTTGATAAATGTTAAATTTTGACTTGGAAAATTGCGTTTTTCAAGTGCGCAGTATACATCGGTAGCGCACTATGCATAGCTAAATACAGTATGTCGTGGATGAGAGGATTCTGAAATAATGTGGCGCAAATTTCCCCCATATATCCGCGTCCAAGACCCGGTTACCTACCCCAAAGATGAAGGTCACGCTTGGAGGTTAAATGTCAATTTTGATATATTGAAGTTGTCAACAGCATGACTCGCCATTCATTGTAGGATTTTCACACCCAATCGCCCAACTTCTTTTCATTTTATTTGCTGCCATTGGATACTTTGTATCGCATGGCAATGTTTCATTAATTTGTTTTGAATAATAACCCTTTTCAACAAAAATAATTAAGTCCTAAATTAAATTAATGTCTTCACTAGTTTAACTCTTTCAACACCAAATAACTGACATTGACTGGTCCATGATATTCTTAGACCAATAAATGAATAAGAAAATTACATTTGGACCAGTTCATTTATCAAGATGGGTAATTTTGTCTAAAATTAGTAATACTACTTGCAAAAAGTGCAGATCCTGATGAGACGGCTCGTCACGAGCCGGTGTGGGGCTCATCTGGATCTACACTTTTTGTAAGCCTATATAGGGGTCTGTGGTGTTGAAAGGGTTAATTGCAGTACAATTAGCCCTATGAATGGTGTTATGCATTATAAATTTATATAAACATTTTCTTTTCATGATTATCACAGTACATAGCAATAAAATAGATCAAGATATTATATTACCATGTCAATGTTTAATGGGGTTTAAATGAATGAATTTATCATCTGGAAAAGAACAAGTTGAAAGCTGCATACCTGTCTACCAGTATACATTTGCATGGTGTATGTTTTTCCGATTACATCAGCTAGTTCACAAGAAAGTAGGTTGCATAAATGGAGTAATGAATATTGTATGTTTTTCCATTATCATCAAGTCGAGGGAAGAGGTAGGGCTGGATTATAATGAAAAAGATCCCCCCCCGCGTACACCCAGCAATTATTTGATATTGATTTGACATCTATATATTGATTTGACATCTGTAAATAAATGTCACAATAGTGTACCGGTAGTTGTTCATGTGCACTTTTCGACTCAGTGAGCAGTAACACAAGAGTTACTGCCCTTTAATTGATTACAAATTTGTTTGTCTGGTGGGAAGCATCAATTTAGCTATCTTTAAAAATTGTGTTAACACGTAATTTTTATATCTGTAAATATACAAACCAGATATCGCCATAACCAGTGCTAGCAACTCGCTTGCCCAACAGATATACCGAACATTTTTGCTAAAAGCCCCATACTGATCGATAACAATTCGTTTCCGTAAGCAAGGCCGCCATTGATAAACAACATATAACTGGAACTACAGCAAGCGCTTGTCTGACCAAGATCACCTCCTCTTTTCGAGGGTCATGTCTAAGACATGGACATAGCGGCCTAGTGGGGTGGGAATTTAGTTTATGGCGATATCTGGTTTTGTATATTTACAGATATAAAAATTACGTGTTAACACAATTTTTAAAGATCTGTTACATATCAACCAGATATCGCCATAACCAGTGCTGACTATAACTGAATGAGGTGGGACGAAATACGGACGAGAAACGAACCTACATAGCTGCAGCGTGATATAGGAACTATAACTCGCCCGCTAAATGTCAGCTAACGGTCATCAACAGGGCTTATAGCGTGAAGGCCCCGGACGACTGGTCAATTAACGTACTTCCAGTTAACCAGACGGTTCAAGAAGCCAGAACATTACCTAGGACATTGGCACAGCCAAAAACGTTTGTAAGCAAAACGTACGACCGAACGGCGAACGTGAATACATACAATAAGCTGAAGCACATAATGTTAGGCTACATAACGAAATTAACGGTTAAAATAGAGAACATGCACCTAATCAGACGAAACTGAACGAGAGGTGATAACAGACTGGGCAGCCACTAAGGGACCCAAGGCAAACAAACCACGTGCATGTGGCAGTGTGTTCCGTAAATAAAACCGTATAAACGAGCTCTCTGAACTCCAATAACCTGCCCTTAAAACCTTCTCTAAGGGGACATTATTGAGCCATGCCCATGACGTAGACAGAGCCCTAACTTCATGGGCATTGACATGGTCAGGACATGAGTCCTGCTCCCCGGAGAGACTGTAGGCTAACTTAATCGTCTCTATAATCCAACGGGAAATAGTAGACGCCGACACTTCCTTTGTCCAGTTATGACGAAAGGAGATGAATAGTCTATGGCGACCCTTCCGTATGTGAGACACCCTCTTAAGATAGGCTTTGAGGGCTCTGACAGGACAAAGCTGAACGGCACTGTCGTCAGTATCACGAGGAAGGGCTGGTATAGTAATACCGGTGTGTACCACAGACGGAAGTTGATTCTTAGCAAGAAAACCCGGATAGGTATGCAGCTCAACAGCCGACTCGTCGTGTGTGAAATTAGCACATGCTTCGTCGGCTGATAAAGCGTGAATCTCACTCCGCCTGCGACCAGATGCTAAGGCAATAAGAAATACTGTCTTAAAAGTCAGAAACTTTAAAGAACAAGAAGTTAAAGTTTCAAAGGGAGGTTTGGAATGGACACCCAGAACCAATGGAAGATTCCATTTCGGAACTGGAGAAGAAACCTTAGGTCTCTCCAGTTCCAAACTCCTGATAACATTAGATATTACAGGCTGGTTACTGTAGTTAATGTCCGAGAAATGCCTAAGCGTAGTAGCAATAGCCGATCTATAGCCTTCAATTGCTACTGGCGTAAGATTCCTCACCTCAAATAAATATATGAGAAATTCAGCAAGTAAGTTTACTGAAGGACTGAAGGGATCCACTTGCTTTCCGACACACCAATCCAGCCACACTTTCCACCTATACCCATAAACTGAGTTGGTGGAGGTGCGTTTCGATGAACAGACTCGCTTGGCAACCTGTTCAGAAAAGCCCTTCTCTTGCATGCATCGTTGCATAGAACGAATGCGTGCAGATGGAGCATGGCCGGATTGGCATGGTACAACCGAGACCGAGGTTGACACAGTAGGTCGCTCCTGTGTGGAAGACAGATTGGGATTTCCACCAGAAGTGACAACAGAATACTGAACTATGGCTGGCCCGGCCAAAGTGGAGCAATCAATAACACCAGACACAACTCTTTGTTGATCTTGAGTATCACCCGAGACAGCAGCGGAAAAGGGGGGAATGCGTAAGCGTGCATGCCCTCCCAAGTCATGCTTAAAGAGTCTACCCCCAGAGCCAAGGAGTCGGGAACTGGGGAGACGTACGTCGGAAGCTGGTGGTTCAACCTGGTGGCGAACAGGTCGACATGCGGTGTCCCCAAGCAACTGAAAACGTGTTTGAGAACGCCCGCATGCAGAGTCCATTCCGTATGCACTATCCCGCCCTGGCGCGAGAGACTGTCTGTCTAGAATGTTCAGTTTCCCCGGAAGGAAACGAGCTCTCAGTGTGACAGAGTGATTGGCACACCAGGTCAAGATCTTGATCGACAGAAGACAAAGTTTCCTGGACCGTGATCCCCCCCTCCTTGTTCACATATGACGCCACTGTGGTATTGTCCGTTGTTACAAGCACACAGCGGCCTTCTACCACACTGACAAACTGTTTCAGCGCCAGAAACACTGCTCGTAGTTCGAGTGTATTGATATGGCAATGGCGCCAATACATCGACCACTTGCCGGACGCCACCTGGTCTTCCAGGTGGGCTCCCCAACCGATGAGGCTGGCATCCGTAAACAGATGGATGTCCGGAACTGGTGGATGGATGGGAACCATGGAGTACAGAAACTCCTGATCCAGCCACTGAGAGACCGCAGACCGGAACCATTGACCTAATGCAATTGTTCGGTCCCACGAATCTGACTCCTGTGACCACCGGGACTTGGTCTCCCATTGCAGGAGGCGTTTCCGCGCACGTCCCTGTGGCATAAGTCGTGCCATAGACTCCATCTGACCTAGAAGGCCGTGTAATGTCCGTGCTGAAGCAACATGTGCTTGTTGCATTGACATTATAGAACCTCGGATCTGTGCAATACGATCCAAGGACGGCCCTATCAACCCCTGAGAGAGGTTGAACCGAGCTCCCAGGAACACAACTACCTGTGTCGGTTCCAGCTCTGACTTTTCCCAATTGGAAATGAACCCCATGCGAAGAGTATGTGACATGACTATTCGCATGTGGGTTGTAGCCAATTCCTTGGAGTTGGCAGGCTGAAGCCAATCGTCCAGGTAAGTGTGCAGCCGAATGCCCCGCTAATGAATAAAGCGGAGCATGGCCTTCACTACTCGAGTGAACACATAGGGAGCCGTAAAAAGGCCGAATGGAAGCGCCCGAAACTGGTACACCACCCCTTGAAACGCAAATCGAAGGTAGCGTCTGGACCTGGGGTGGATAGCTATATGGAAGTAGGCATCCTTCAGGTCCAAAGACGTGGACCCAGTCTCCCTGGTTCAAAGATAGTCTGACTTTTTCTAAAGTCTCCATCTTGAAGTGTGGGGACAATATCGACCTGTTCAATTGAGAAAGGTCGATAATGGGTCGCCAACCTCCCTTCTTCTTGCGAACAAGAAATAGCCTGCTGAAAAAGCCTGACGGGTTGTGCCGATCGGTTACCCGTTCTATGGCTTGTTTCTGAAGCATGGCCTTTATCTCGTTCTGGAGAACCCGAAGCTTCTCCTGGTTCGACGGGGTGGTTTCCATATGACTCAGGGGTAGTCTTCGAAGTCTGGGACGGACACGAAACTGAATTCAATACCCACTCCGGATAACTGAACGTGTCCATGCATCCGAAGTTATTTTCTCCCAGGCCTTGGAGAAAAACCGAAGCCTTCCACCAATGGGAATTTCCGGTTTTGGAATGGGCAACCTGATGCCATTGAGTATGGTCAAAGGTTGCACTGAGGCCTGGGAGACGGAGTGGGCATCCCTATCTCTGACTACCCTTCCGCCCACGCTTCGCCTGGCTAGCCTTCTTTTTAAAAGTAGGCTTAGATACAGCCAGACTTGGCAAAAGAGGGACACTGCCCGTGGGCAGTGTGACGGACGATACCTTGGCCACAGGGTGAATAGAAGGATTAACCTTGGACTTAGACATCCTTGGCTTAGGTACCGGCGCAGCAGCTGCCCTCTGCAATGACTTGTGCGCAATGTCATCCTTGTAAGACTGAACAGCGCCAAGTAATTGCGGCCCAAATAGAGTGACACTCAATGGGCTGCACAAGCAGGGAGGATTTGACCGACTCGTCTAAACAAGATTTAGACAAATACGCATCTCTCCTAGCGAGAGTGGGTCCAGCTGCAAGCCGGGTCAGTATCTCCAAGGTGTGGGACTGGGCAGTTGCCATCACCTGTAGATACTTAGTAATTTCTCGTTGCCTTTCCTCTGAAGGAGGCTCAGAGAGAGCAGACAAAACTCCGCACAGAAACAGTTCTGAATGCGAGACTGTCTGAATCCCAGCTCGTGCCAATCACTCCCATCCCTCAAGAGTCGAAAAGGTGACTACCTGAGAAGTAGGAAGAGAGCTACCCTGCTTCACTACTTCTCGGAAAGAAGGATTGATAGGAGGAGGCTCGATCACAAGCAGAGGTTCTTGGACCTCATATGAATAAGGTTGAAAAACCTTTGGTTTACCAAGTGATGGAAATTTCCCGACTGGTAAGGCTTTTGGGAGAAAAGGCAAGGCCTTGTCCTGCACTACTCCCTCACCCTGAATTCTGGAAGAAAGATCTTCTAGACACGTCTGCACTCTCCTACACTGAGGGAGCGCTGACGCAGGTGGTGACGGCTGGTTGGCCTTGAAAAAATCCAAGGCAGAGGCGCCAACTTTGACCCTTGGAATAGGCAAAGGAGGGCAGATGGTAGAACCAAGCCGGTCTCGAAGCATACCAATGGCTTCGTCATAGGTGGGTGGAATCTGTTCTCTTCCACCTCGGAATCATTACCAATAGTCTCCCCAGGGTCGGGGTGAATGGTAATAGAATCCATCGTGCCGTGGTCTAGCATTGTCCCATGGTCAACTGTGGTAGCTATGGAGCCCAATAGCTAGTCACATAGACCGATGGGCCATGGGTATCCCTAGCTTCCTGAGAAGCCAAGGGACCCAAGCCTAGCTTAACCGTGGGGTATGATTCTGACACCTCTACGTCGTAGGGATCAGGATCAGGGACCGTGGCGGAGACAACAGAAGGCCTGGTTTGCAAGGCCTCTGATGTTTCACTGTTGGCATGAACCAACCCGATCAACTGAGACAAAGTCGTCAGTTGATCACTGTTCAGCCCGCTCAGATCTGGCACTTAGTCCGCCTCCGTGGTCGAGTGGTTAAGGTCGCTGACTTGTATACCACTGTAACCTATCATCACTGATGGTCACGGGTTCGAGCCCCGCTCAGGTCGTGTCTCATTTATATGAAAAAGTTGGCAGTTTCTTACGGAGGTTGGTGCACCCAAGTACTGGTTAACCGTTGGAGCCTGCCCAGGAAAGGTGTTGTTAGGTAAACTGCCCGCCGGCGATATAGCCCGTAATGGTGCTGATGCAGGCGTAAAACCCGAAATATAACATAACATAACAGATCTGGCACTCTTCTATCCTTGTCTACAGCCGAAAACCCTGAAAAGGGAGTGCTAGACGGAGAAGACGTATGTCCTCTAGGATAGTGAGTCCTAGACCTGCTGCGAGATCTAGAACGGCCAATAGAACGATCATGTCGATGCCTGTGGCGATACAACGAGTCATCCCTACGGCCATGTGTAGGTCGATGGCTTGACCTATGGTGTCTATCACGCTCGTGAGAACGTGAACGACGACCATGGCTACGGTAGCTTCGCGATCTATGCCTCGACAAAGAACGCTTACTACCTGCACTAGGTGAGCGACTGAAACCACCACTATGGCTCCCGGAAGAGTCACTGTCAGTACCCGAGGTACCCGGTGAAGAAAGGGTATGAGCCTTACTCCTCCGGCGTGGTGAAGTCGCCCTGTGTGGAGTAGATCTCCGGGTAGGAGATCGAACCCCACAGCTAGCGCTGGGCCCACGGCTCCTAGGCTCAAGAAGAGCCTGGGAAGCAACTGCATCCGCGGAATCACCGAGTCTAGCCGAGTTATTAGCTACAGTTGTGTGACCCGGGACCCTAGAGTCCTCGGCGGAGAGACTCCTAGATACAGCCGCCTTTTTTACCGTGGCCCTGTCTAGTGCTTTCTGGTGTTTAGACCATAGAGTACCAGACCACTCTATACATACCTCGCATGTAGACTCCTGTGTGCAGGAACGGCAGTCCCTGCACAGAGGATGAACATCCCAATTAGGGAGGAACTTAGCACACCCCCGGTCCCCGTTACCAGGGCACTTCCTGGAAAGAGACATGGTGGCACACAACTACAAAGGAGTATGCAATACAACGAACAACAATACAACACAAATAATGCACGGTCGTAAGTAATACTAGACGAAAGAGTGAATAAATAATAATAATTTAGCAATTCAGTAACCGTTAGGCAAATGAGAACCTTCAGTAACGTATACAAACTTCCCAGACGTGAAAACACGTGTTGTTCATACAATGTACCAAAGAAAAGAGGAAGTGATCTTGGTCAGACAAGCGCTTGCTTGTTTCCGGTCACATGTTGTTTATCAATGGCGGCCTTGCTTACGGAAACGAATTGTTATCGATCAGTATGGGGCCTTTAGCAAACATTTTCGGTATATCTGTTGGGCAAGTGAGTTGCTAGCACTGGTTATGGCGATATCTGGTTGATATGTAACAGATTTTGCTTATTATGAATTATATGTCCTTTGTAATTATGTCTGGAGTGGTTTTTGCACACAAAGTTATTATTAATTTGTTTCGGGTACAATTTATATGAAGTCTGTGGCTAGGGCTAAACTGTTGTACAATTTATACCAAGTATGTGGCTAGGGCTAGACTGTTGTACAACGTATACCAAGTCTGTGGCTAGGGCTAAACTGTTGTACAATTTATACCAAGTGTGGCTAGGGCTAGACTGTTGTACAATTTATACCAAGTCTGTGGCTAGGGCTAGACTGTTGTACAATTTATACCAAGTCTGTGGCTGGGGCTGGGGCTAGATTGTTGTATAATTTATACCAAGTCTGTGGCTAGGGCTAGAATGTTGTACAATTTATACCAAGTCTGTGGCTAGGGCTAGACTGTTGTACAATTTATACCATGTCTGTGGCTGGGGCTAGACTGTTGTACAATTTATACCAAGTATGTGGCTAGGGCTAGACTGTTGTACAATTTATACCAAGTCTGTGGCTAGGGCTAGACTGTTGTACACATTATACCAAGTCTGTGGCTAAGGCTAGACTGTTGTACAATTTATACCATGTCTGTGGCTAGGGCTAGACTGTTGTACAATTTATACCAAGTCTGTGGTTATGGCTAGACTGTTGTACAATTTATACCAAGTCCGAGTACAATCAGGATCTATGTTGTTTGCTATTCAGACAAGTGTTTTGGCATCACTATCCGAATATCAAACAGCATAGAGCCTGATCAGACGGCACTATGCTGTTTGCAAAAGCGACTTTAGTTGTGACTGGCAGGTTACGGGTTAAATATCCGTTCTGTGCCGTCTGATCTGGCTCTTATGCTGTTTGCAAAAGCGACTTTAGTTGTGACTGGCAGGTTAAGGGTTAAATATCCGTTCTGTGCTGTCTGATCTGGCTCTTATGCTGTTTGCAAAAGCGACTTTAGTTGTGACTGGCAGGTTACGGGTTAAATATTTGTTCTGTGCCGTCTGATCTGGCTCTTATGCTGTTTGCAAAAGCGACTTTAGTTGTGACTGGCAGGTTAAGGGTTAAATATCCGTTCTGTGCCGTCTGATCTGGCTCTTATGCTGTTTGCAAAAGCGACTTTAGTTGTGACTGGCAGGTTACGGGTTCATTTTCGAAAGCAGTAGTCCGTCCAGTCTATCTATGATTCCATTTTGATTGTAATCAATTATGGTCATGCCAATTTGTCAAAGGCAGAATAAATCCATGAACTGTCTCTTCTGTTTGTCCAGATTAATTTAACCATGGTCATTGCTCAACCATGGTTGGAGGTTGTAACCATTGTATGACCATAGTTGGTTATGGTTGCATGCCGACCAGATTCATTTAATACAGATTTAGGGCACGTTTGCAATTTGTTTAGCACTGTGTTATTGGGGTTGTCTGAGAAAAAACTCAATTTTATTTTTTGATGGATTTATAATCGTTTTCTGACTTTGTCAAGGATTTTGGTATTTATTTGTCAGCTTATTTTTGTTGAAGTGTTCTATCAGTATTTGTTGCTGGCAGTGTTTGTTTGCACATTGTCTGTCTCTACTTGGATGAAATACCAGCAAGATTAGGAGTACAGTAGCTATGGGGGCATGTTTGTAGACCAAATGCCAATTCACAAGTGTCAATACCATTTCACCCCAATGAAGAAATGGACTGACTGATTGCCATTCAGGGACAGTAATGCAGTCTGGTGATAAATGTGACTGTGTCATGATAGTTTTCCATCCGTAAGCACCTTAGTTATTTACTGCCTTTAATTATAATCCGAGAGTTCCATAGCAACTGAACATCCAGACTCCTGAAATTGTCCAAGAGTCGAATTAAACCAAAAAGTAAAATTTCCGGATCTAATAAAATGCAAAGCTGGCCTCAAAGCTATAAACCTGTTCTAAAACTCGGTTTCGAGCCTTTTGATTGGTTAAGTTTAGTGAAAGTCTCAGGCTCAACCAATCAAATCATTTGAGCTTGATTCATAGATCGGAGGAATGTTTTATAACCTCAGAGCATGGTCAAAATCAAACTACTCAACTAGGCTTGATAATAGTCCAATGTGTTTCAATATGAGTTACTAAGAGGTCAGATTCAAGAAGCACATACCTCATTAACTCTTATCTTGCCAATCACGACTAAGGTCGCTTTTGCAAATAGCATTGAGCCAGATTAGTGCCGGCTAATCAGGCTCTATGCTATCTATTTTCCTGTAATGTCAAACCCCTCGCGGGGATGTAGACATGTTGCACATTAAAAACTGCAAAGAATTTAAAAGTATGAGTAGTTAAAAGCATAAATATAAGAAAGTAATGAAAAATAAGTTGGGTTAAGACTATCAAAGCAGCTAGGCAGAACAACTAGGGACTGGCATGATCAATACAGCAAACTGCCCTATTGAATTGCTCTATGGTAGGGAGGATGGACAATGTCAGGATGGAGATGGTTCCAATGGTATATTGTTCTTGGGAAAAAGGAAGACTTGTATTAGTCTGTAGTTGCTGTAATTAACCTATATCTTATCTTAAGGATTGTCAGTTGCGTGCGGGACTGGAGAGAGGAACTAGATAATTTTCAATGGGGATAGCAACCAGATTATTATGCATTTTATTCATAACGGATAACCAACTGTCAATACGCCGTTGATCTAGTCTGCGTAGATTTAGGGAATGTAGCATGTCTGTAACTAGAGGTACGAAAACGGCCTTTATCCAACGGTCTGCTCCTAGCTGGACACCTTCAATTTGGTCTAACAATGTTTGGGTATGGTGCGACCAAATCTCGGAGCCATATACCAGCTGGGGTCTCACTAGTGTCTGGTAAGCCATGTATTTAAGGGGTTAGGATTTTACCTGAATGTTAGATAGAAATCCTAATGTTTGATTAGCTTTCTTTGTTGGCCTTTTTCAGACAGTACTGTTGAGCCTTAAAATTTATAAAGACATTAACCTAATATTCTATTTTCCCTATTTTCTCTATTATCTTCTGATGAAAGATTATTGAATAACCGTCTCTGTTGCCTAATGGTTAAGGCGTCCGCCTACAGAGCTGGAGGTCGATGGTTCGAACCTCATCAGTGCTTCATTCTGATATGGCCGGATGATAAGCCGCCAGCTAGTTAATTATTGTTGCCTATCAGCCAGACGCCTGGTCTACAAGGATAGGATTCAGGAAGTACTGATGTCCATAAGAGACTCGCCCTTTCAATAGGGGTGACACGTTATTTTACTTTATTCATGACCTGTAGTTTATCATACCATCTGTGAACATGTGACCTCATACACAGCAGGATTATGGCATCACCAAAGGTTGATTAGACACTGATTAATAAGCAACGTTTATTAGGCAGGCCCTTTTTGCCATTATTTTACATGAATGTAGGATAAATGTTGATTCCTATACAAATGAAATGTGAAATTGACACAGTGAATTGCTTTCTGTATGATTTTCTTCTGGAAACACCAAACCACCGGAATATTGTTACAATTAATTGACTCGCTGATTTTCAACAATGAACTGAACTAACATACCACTGCTTTCCGGCAAGTTTAATGTTCAGCGACAATAAACATAATTAGCAAGTGTCCGGTACATAAATACAAGTCCAATGTTATTGACTCAATGACTCAAGGATAATCAATTGTGGTGATTGATATGATCGTTCAAAGGTTTTTTATGCTAAATCCAACTTTAGTACTGGATGCAATGTCGTAATGATTGGGCATCTGCCTTCCAATTGGGAGGCGACATGTTTAGTTTATGCAAAATTATTTTAGATTGATTACGAAACTTAAGTTCTTACAAGTTATATTGATCACGCTCGAGACCTCATTCCTGATGGAATCCATCGCCACGAGGGAGAGAGAAGAGGCAATGTGGAATTTAAATGCCTTTGCCTAAGGGCACAATCGTGACGGCTATACAGCTGGCCACAAACTCCGGAACTTTGTTCGCACCTGAAGCGAACGCGCTACCACTGTGCTATCACGACTTCCACTCTTACTCTTTAGGCGTAATGTTTGTGAACCGTTACTACACTTTTTCAGGCTAGTATAACATATTGGTTGGCGACCCTTTGGATAATTTTCCCGTCAATTGCACATGCTTGATTTTTGTTCACGATTATTCCAGTGCATGTTTGACACACATGAAGACGAGTTAAACATACTAAATGCGATTGTTTACTGGACATTAAATTCTCTGTGGAATTCTAGATACTGGGGGGGGGGGGGGGGGAGCACATTTGTGTGCATGTGCAACTGTTGATTGTTAGGAGCCCCAATAATTTGTGAAATGAATTTTATGTTACAAATACAAAATATACAAATATAAAGTATGTTGCACTTACATGTCTGTAATTTATCTGCTGAAAAACGTATGCTTTACATTTTACTGTTTTGTCCCTCTATCAACAGGAAGCTGCATACATTAGTTTTGATTGTATTTTGCAGATTCTGTTAGATATCGGCAAACTATGACAGAAAATACAAGTGTCCGGATAATGGGTCTTCTCTTTGAACTTTAATTTTTACCCCTTTGGAGCCTCACTATCCAGGTCTTGATATTAGCTGTTTTACCCCTTTGGAGCCTCACTATCCAGGTCTTGATATTAGCTGTTTTACCCCTTTGGAGCCTCACTATCCAGGTCTTGATATTAGCTGTTTTACCCCTTTGGAGCCTCACTATCCAGGTCTTGATATTAGCTGTTTTACCCCTTTGGAGCCTCACTATCCAGGTCTTGATATTAGCTGTTTTACCCCTTTGGAGCCTCACTATCCAGGTCTTGATATTAGCTGTTTTACCCCTTTGGAGCCTCACTATCCAGGTCTTGATATTAGCTGTTTTACCCCTTTGGAGCCTCACTATCCAGGTCTTGATATTAGCTGTTTTGTGTTATTTCATAAATGAGGAGCTGACCTATTTGTTGATGTAACAAATATGACGATGCAGCACAAACTTTTAAAGTTATGACTAAAACACATCGTTTTTTGGGCGGGGCAACGGGTCACCAACCAGTATGACCAAATAATTCACATAAAAATTATCCAAAGTTTCTATTAAATTATAAGGATTCAATGGTTCTTGTATTAAAATCTCCGACTCCGTGGTCGAGTGGTTACGGTCGCTGACTTGTATACCACTGTAACCTATCATCACTGGGCCACCAGCGAGTTATATATAACTGAGGAGAGACCCCGCCATGAGCCACCAGCAAGTTATATATAACTGAGGAGAGACCAGCCATGAGCCACCAGCAAGTTATATATAACTGAGGAGAGACCAGCCATGAGCCACCAGCAAGTTATATATAACTGAGGAGAGACCAGCCATGAGCCACCAGCAAGTTATATATAACTGAGGAGAGACCAGCCATGAGCCACCAGCGAGTTATACATAACTGAGAGACCCCGCCATGCGCCACCAGCGAGTTATATATAACTGAGGAGAGACCAGCCATGCGCCACCAGAGAGTTAAATAATGGTAACCGACTGTCTTATCGCCTGACACAATTGTGGGTAGCAAACTTAGGAGTAAATGCGATATCATTTGAGACAAACAAAACTTTCAATATTCGCAATACTAAACAAACAATATTTCGCTTTATTTTTTTGCTTTGGCTTACACTGGTTATACTGGCCTACCAGGAATGAAACAATGGAATGACTGGAAATCAATGGTGGTTAAGTAGCACCACAGTGCTTATATTCTGCTAGACAGGAAGTGAGAGAATTAACGAAATAGTGTGTAATTATACCGATCATAGCCAAGTATGGAAGGCAGCTAATGCCATGTGAGAATACTCTCAGTAAATGACAAATTGACGAAGAAAATAAAGAATAAGAAATAACAATAACACATCACTTTATAGCAGATATATATAGGAGTGTACAGACATATGTTTGCTTATGGTTATTGCCGATTCAACTGTGTTTCTTACAAATACAGCATATAGCTAAACCTGTGTTAGTGGTTACCTCTAATAACCCTTTCCCTTATAGAAGCACCTCTTGACGCTTTTGCCAATACGACATACATTGATAATGTAGTAGCCAAACCAATGTTCATAATAGGCCAGAATATCATGGCCAGAATATCATGTAGTCCCAGTCATATCTATGGAGGTGGGATAGATATGGTGACTACTTATCCACTGCATGATAGCTAAATGGCTGTCGTTTGTATGGAGATTTAATAGTATATGAACCTAAATCTCTATGAAGGAAAGGGTTAAGCAGCCCACCTGTATTAAACAGCCAGTGTCCAGATTCCCAATATCTTGTTTTATTATACATTTGACCTCTATTATGCTGCCACCTGTGCTAAGCAGCCACTTTCACTGATTCCCTTTGCTGGCTGCTTAAGACAGGTTTGACTGTATATGCACCTGTGTATAACGAGATTATCGACAATGTATCTGAAACTGAAAGAATCTTCTACTCAACAGTTACTTGTATTTAACGATAGACTACCGTATGAATGCTTATATTTAACAATAGATTACATATAAATACTTGTATTTAACAATAGACTACATATAAATACTTGTATTTAACAATAGACTACCGTATGAATGCTTGTATTTAACAATAGACTACATATAAATACTTGTATTTAACGATAGACTACCGTATGAATGCTTGTATTTAACAATAGACTACCATATAAATACTTGTATTTAACGATAGACTACCATATGAATACTTGTATTTAACAATAGACTACCATATAAATACTTGTATTTAACAATAGACTACATATAAATACTTGTATTTAACAATAGACTACCGTATGAATGCTTGTATTTAACAATAGACTACCATATAAATACTTGTATTTAACAATAGACTACCATATAAATACTTGTATTTAACAATATAAATACTTGTATTTAACAATAGACTACCATATAAATACTTGTATTTAACAATAGACTACCATATAAATACTTGTATTTAACGATAGACTACCGTATGAATACTTGTATTTAACAATAGACTACCATATAAATACTTGTATGACTCATAAGGACAGGTCAATTTCCCAATAATATTATATACTCTTTGCATTCTAATAATAAAGTTACCTGACCTCTTTGTCAGTTATTTCATGTTCTACCTACATTTTACATTGCATTCCAACTCCCATATGGTAACTGAGTCTTGTCCTAGTGTGGTCTAACAGTGTAAATTGTGATCTAGCTCCCCTGTGGTCAACTGAGTCATGTCATAGTGTGATCTAACAGTGTAAATTGTGATCTAGCTCCCCTGTGGTCAACTGAGTCATGTCATAGTGTGATCTAATAGTGTAAATTGTGTACTAGTATAATCCAACTTTTCAGTGTCAACTGAGCCATGCCCTACTGTGTTCCTACCTTGTATATTGTGATCCAACTCCCCTGTGTCATTTGAGCCATGCCCTACAGTGTTTTTACAATATACATTGTGGTCCAACTCCCCTGTGTCATTTGGGCCATGCTGTATAATGTTCCTACCATATACATTATGATCCATTCCCCTGTGTCAGTTGAATGAAGCTCTACAGTATATACATTATGATCCAACTCCCCTGTGTCAGTTGAATGAAGCTCTACAGTATATACATTATGATCCAACTCCCCTGTGTCAGTTGAATGAAGCTCTACAGTATATACATTATGATCCAACTCCCCTGTGTCAGTTGAATGAAGCTCTACAGTATATACATTATGATCCAACTCCCCTGTGTCAGTTGAATGAAGCTCTACAGTATATACATTATGATCCAACTCCCCTGTGTCCCTATGGTGTTCCCACCTTATACATTGTGATCCAACTCCACTGGGTCATTTGGGCCATCTGCAGTGTTCCTACCTTATACAGTGTTGTCCAACTTCCCAGTGTCATTTGAGCCATGCCCTACAGTATTTCTATCCTATACATTGTGGTCCAACTCCCCAGTGGCAACTGAATCATGTCCTACAATTGTCCTACATTATACATGTGCCTTGACTCTCTGAGCTGTCTTCTGTTCCATAGCCATTTGTTATTGAGCATTCTTTCGGATGTTGACACCATTTCTTCTTATGTTCATACCTCTATGTGAGATATTATACATAAAGCCTGGCATGGAAATGTTCTTGATTTACATGGCTGTAAATTGAATCGATTGGAAAATCTGTGAACGGCAGCAGCTAGCTTCTTAATGTCAGTGGCAGAGAGAAATATAGTCATAATTCATTTAGATGGAAAGTAGGGGTGCGCATTATATTTACTCATATTACCAAGTAACAAGGCAACATTACTGCTAAGTCTATGATTGGCATAAAAGTAAAAGCGTGAGCTAGGATTATCAGACGAGCCTGTTGCAGACAATTTCTAGAGGTGTGCATCCCCCCACCCACCTGCTATAACATTGTTTGTTGCTTTAAGCATATATTATTACATATAAATTGTATAGAATCAAGTATACACAAACAATATAGTTGCAGGGTGTGAACGAAATTGTGGCATTCCATTTAATGCGGGGGGGGGGAAGCTTGACTGCACGGTCAGAGTTGTACCGCCTATAGATAACATGTACATGAAAAAGAACGTAAAACTTACAAATCAAATATCAAAATTTACAATACTATGCAATATTATTGTTGGTACTCTGTGACCAATTTTCACAGTTGCTGTCAATTACACCATGTCACTGTTTTGGACTTGTTTAATCCGATTTGTTTAATAACATCCTTGAAGATGCGTAAACGGCCCGGCTAGCTCAGTTGGTAGCGTGGTTTCCCTGTAAGCGAAAGGTCACAGGTTTGAACCCCATCATGGCTATACTTAGTTGCTTTTTATTTTCAGAACAAACATTTCGACATAAAATTGTCTCTTGTTCCTAATTAAATGATATCAATAGAATAACACACCTATAGTTCTCACTGCCATGCACTATGGTATATAGCCGCTGCATGTTGAAATGTCAATGTTTGAACGTTTTCGGACTCCAGCTCTCAGTGACGTGATTTGTGACGTCTATTATGATGCCATGTTTTGTGATCTAAACACAACGTTCTAATACCATTTAGCGCATGGTTGCACCGTTTTCTATCATAAAACATTAGCCAGCCTTAGTGGCCAATGCCACTCGTGATATAAAGCTTTCAATGTTCATTCGGTGAAATATAATTTGATCATGCATTGAAACAAACAAATATCCTCTTAATCTTCCTTAGATGTCAAACCCCTTGCGGGTATTGCAGGGATGTAGGCGTCCTTGTATAATGTCTATTTCAGTACTTGACTTTAACCCTTTCCCCTATAGAAGCACCTCTTGACACCATTACCAATACGACATACATTGACAAACCAATGTTCATAATAAAGGCCAGAATCTCATGTAGTCCCAGTAATATCTATGGAGGTGGGATAGATATGGCGACTGCTTATCCACTGCATGATAGCTAAATGGCTGTCGTTTGTATGGAGATATAATAGTATATGAACCTAAATCTCTATGAAGGAAAGGGTTAACTTCAACCCTTTATTGGCTTTCCCTGTTCATCGGTAGTGCCTATTTCATATTATATTCTATGTGTTTTTGGACGTGGGTGCTTGGCGCATATTTTCGAAAGATAGCATATATAGCACCACTTCCCTCCCTTTCCGTCTGAACCCACTAGTACACTTGAACACATTCAAAGGATTGGCCTTAGGGGAGTTTCATTCTTCAGATACCGATCTGAAAGATTTTATGGGCTTTGTATCTGTATAGAATCTTTAGAGTTTCTCTCTTAAAGTGGCAGCACTGCTCATTAGCTGCATTTGGTGTCCCTGTGGCTAGTTTGATTATGGAAATTGAGTTTATTTGTGTCCAGAAACGCTGGAAAATTCATTTACAAATGATTCAATAGTGTCTAGCGAATCAGTGCTCCAATGAACTTGTAATAGTTTATGCTCAATAATGGTTCTATGTAAGGTCATTTTTAATTAATTGCTTCATTTGTATTCTCCGACATTCGTCCAACAACTCCCACTTTTTCACGTCGCCTCCTCAATTTGATTGAGTCTTGAAAGGTGTATTTTGTCGACGCTTGTGACATCAATAAAGTTAAGTATAAAAAAAGGTGTATTGAAATTGCTCACTGAATGTTTGTAATATAGTATATACAGGGTTCCCGCAGTCCTTGAATTTCCTGGAAAAGCCTGGAATTTGACAAAATGTCATTCAATGCCTTTGAAAGTGCTTAAATTTCGAAGTAGGCCTGGCCTGGAAAAGCCTTGAAATTGAGCAATATCGGCGATGATAGCAAAATTCATAATTTCAACGGAAGCCTGGAATAGCATTGAATTCGGGAAATATCGCCGACGATCGCAATATTCATAATTATTAATATTTTTACAGCACATTGTAGTGATTCTCTAACTGCCGATGGTGCCAAGTACGAAACAGTGAACGCACTTAGTTTACTGTATGACGTCGCACGCATGCGCACTGAAGTTATGATTCAGCATCTTTACAGTGCATGATCAGCTCAATGAACCGATAAATCTGACTGCTGTCTGTTGCACCAATCAAAAGCTCGCTTACATCGCGGTAACCGCCATCTTTCCAAACGAGTCAAAATGGGGAAGTGTGCTTTCCAGCAGAGTTGGCTGAAATCTAGCGATTATAAGGGCTGGCTGTTGCCAGTCCCGGGTGATCTATATGCAGCGAGATGCACGGCTTGTCATAAACATTTCAGTGTCGTAAATATGGGAGAATCTGCCTTCAAATCTCATGTCAAATCTGAGAAACAACAAAATCGAGTCGGGAACAAAATATAAACATGAAAATCAACTTCGGAAGTTCTTCTAAACAGTCTGAGACTGTCGCCAGTAGCAGTGAAAAGGCATCAGAAATTCAATCAGCTGAGATTCTGTGGGCGACGAAATGGGTACAAGGGTTTATTTATCGTGCCGATGACAAATTAATTATAAGCCTAGCTGTCTTAAAAATATTTATTTTAGTGAAAATATGTTTGAAAAAAATGCACTAACCACACATTTAGTAAATTTTACATAAAAAATGTAACTCGTTTTTGTCATTATTAATTGTTTTATAATACATATAAAAGTTGGACAATTATGGGCCTTGAAAAATGGGGGGAAATGCTGACAAATGTCATTGAATAGCCTTGAATTTCACAACTTTCATTCTGCAGGAACTCTTATATAAGGAATGCTTGTGTTAGTAGTCACCTATTAAGCAGCCAACCTCTATTAAGCAGCCAGTAACCAAACTCCCACTATGGCAATTGGTTCAGCACTTAACCTCTATTAAGCAGCCACTGTGTTAAGCAGCCAATTTTACCACTCCCTTTGCTGGTCGCTTAAGACAGGTTTGACTATATTGATATATAACATTTCATACATCTGAAATGTTCGGGATGTTTTACGGGTGACATACAATGTTTGATCATGTTTAAGTATGGTCAGTAGCATTTTATACTAATTTAATTGATTTTTTGGTTTACGCCCTCAGACATGAAGATACATGAGCATGAATAAAGGGATGTATTTCCTGTTCATGCAAAGTACTGGACACAGCGAGTTGAACAGTGTTCTGAAATTGTCATTGACCAACATTAACCCATTTCATTCTGGATACATTTAAAGGCTTTTGCGAACAACATAGATCTAGATCAGCTGTAGCGTAACGCTGCATGCTGATCATGATCTATATTGTTTGCTACATAGCCAAAAGTGTCTTAGCAAGATCATCTGAATAGCAAACAGCATAGAGCCTGATCAGACGGCACATTCCACATTTGCTCTTTGCAAATACTGTTTAAACGGTATCCAGAATAAAATGGCTTAATAACATGCATTTATAAGCCCAGATTCAGTTGTTTCTGTTAATATTTTTATGACAAAATAATGAATGAAGGAGCTGAAGAGCAGCCCCCCCACAAGTGCTTCTGGACAGACAGACAATCAATTAAGAGTCAATTAAGATGTTAAATAACTTCTCAACTTGTCACACAACAGCACCTTGTCGACAAGGGTGTAGTTGAAATCTGTAAATAGCCTGCTCATGTCTGCTCAACAACGTGACCGACACGATTGAATCATATCTCCTCACGTGTGTACTAACATCCTGCAACAGATTCTGATTCCTGATTATTATTTTCAATGTTTTTTCAACATCATGTATTTCAAGATGAAATTATTGGAATTCAGCTTTGGTGCTAATGGTAATTCTGCCTAGATTGGAAATGTTCATGACAGATGTTAATATGAATGACAGAAATACACTGCATAAAAAGCAGGAAAGTCTTGTATAGCAATGAGTGTTAGGAGATCGATAAAACTGTGATGTGATAATGTTATCTGATTAGTTCTGAAGATTCCTGTAATCTGGTCATACATCATTGCAGGGATGTGTATCACATTCCCATCTTACATTCACTTCATTCTACCCTTGTCTTACTGCCTGTTCAAATTGATTTATCAACTCACTTCATTCTACCATTGTCTTACTGCCTGTTCAAATTGATTTATCAACTCACTTCATTCTACCTAGTCTTACTGCCTGTTCAAATTGATTTATCAACTCACTTCATTCTACCATTGTCTTACTGCCTGTTCAAATTGATTTATCAACTCACTTCATTCTACCTAGTCTTACTGCCTGTTCAAATTGATTTATCAACTCACTTCATTCTACCATTGTCTTACTGCCTGTTCAAATTGATTTATCAACTCACTTCATTCTACCTAGTCTTACTGCCTGTTCAAATTGATTTATCAACTCACTTCATTCTACCATTGTCTTACTGCCTGTTCAAATTGATTTATCAACTCACTTCATTCTACCTAGTCTTACTGCCTGTTCAAATTGATTTATCAACTCACTTCATTCTACCATTGTCTTACTGCCTGTTCAAATTGATTTATCAACTCACTTCATTCTACCTAGTCTTACTGCCTGTTCAAATTGATTTATCAACTCACTTCATTCTACCCTTGTCTTACTGCCTGTTCAAATTGATTTATCAACTCACTTCATTCTACCCTTGTCTTACTGCCTGTTCAAATTGATTTATCAACTCACTTCATTCTACCCTTGTCTTACTGCCTGTTCAAATTGATTTATCAACTCACTTCATTCTACCCTTGTCTTACTGCCTGTTCAAATTGATTTATCAACTCACTTCATTCTACCCTTGTCTTACTGCCTGTTCAAATTGATTTATCAACTCACTTCATTCTACCCTTGTCTTACTGCCTGTTCAAATTGATTTATCAACTCACTTCATTCTACCCTTGTCTTACTGCCTGTTCAAATTGATTTATCAACTCACTTCATTCTACCTTGTCTTACTGCCTGTTCAAATTGATTTATCAACTCACTTCATTCTACCTTTTCTTACTGCCTGTTCAAATTGATTTATCAACTCACTTCATTCTACCCTTGTCTTAATGCCTGTTCAAATTGATTTATCAACTCACTTCATTCTACCCTTGTCTTAATGCTGATTTATCAACTCACTTCATTCTACCCATGTCTTACTGCCTGTTCAAATTGATATTTCATCACACTTTACTCTACCCTTGTCTTACTGCCTTTCTAAGTTGATTTTTCATCACCCTTTATTCTACCCTTGTCTTGCTGCCTTTCTAAGTTGAGTTTTCATCACACTTTATTCTACCCTTGTCTGTTCAAATTGATTTATCAACTCACTTTATTCTACCCTTGTCTTGTTGCCTTTCTAAGTTGATTTTTCGTCACACTTTATTCTACCATTTTTTACTGCCTGTTTAAGTTGATTTTTCATTTCACTCTATTCTACCCTTTTTTACTGCCTATTCAAATTGATTTATCAACTCACTTTATTCTACCCCTGTCTTTATCAACTCACTTTATTCTACCCCTGTCTTACTACCTGTTCTAGGTTGATTTTTCATCTCACTTCATTCTACCCCATGTCTTACTACTACCTGTCTATGTTGATCTATCATCTCACTTCATTCTATCCTTGCTTTAGTGCCTGTTGAAGTAGGTTTATCATCTTTGTCATTTTGGTACACAATGTTAATCTTTTTATTGACCAAATCTGACTTTTATAAAGTTATAATCTGGTTCAGAAAGAAGAAATTACCCGGTATGCAAAGCCTCCCATTTTTTTTATTCTAGCCATTTGAATATTCCATAGTAAATGTTAATTGCTCTGTTAGTATGATTTGTTACTCGGATATGGAACCTAGGAGAATCCGAACAGAAAAAAGATTACCCGGTATCCTAGTCAAAATAAGATTACAATGTATATACTTTTCAGGTACATTAATAATGTCTTTAGGTTGGATATCTTTACTGTATCTTTTGGGTAATGAGCACAATTACATAATAACCTGTCTGATCAGTGCAGTGGTTAGTGCGCTCGCTTCTCGCCAATGCAACCCGGGTTTGATCCTCGGATCGGTAAGTATTTAAGATGGTACGCCAGATCGGACGAGTGGGTTTTCTCCGGGTACTCCGGTTTCCTCCCACACGAATGACCACATATATACGGTTTCATCCTCGCCAACGAGAGTGATTAATATAAGTTAGAACTTGCTTCGCAATCGTTGTAAAATAAATAAAGTTGAAATTATAATAACAAACCTTTTTATAAATTGAGACAGTCATCTTGAACTGGAATCTTAACATTAATTCATTAAATACTTTGCTTACTACATTAGATTCATTGTTTGAAGCAACTTGGTCTAGTTATCAGCATGTTCTGCTATTAACCCTTTCCCTCATAGAAGCACCTCTTGACGCCATTACCAATACGACATACATTGACAATGTAGTATCCAAACCAATGTGCTTTACGCTTTCGATTAAATCCATTTTCATTCTGTATACATTATGAATGAATAAATATGTTTAAAGCAAATCAATGTTCATAATAAATGCCAGAATCTCATGTAGTCCCAGTAATATCTATGGAGGTGGGGATAGATATGGCGATTACTTATCCACTGCATGATAACTAAATGGCTGTGGTATGTCTGGAGATATTATAATATATTAACCTAAATCTCTATGAAGGAAAGGGTTAAAGTCACTGTAGCTTCTCTACATGCTCCATAATAATATCTACTAGGGTTCTGTCATTTTGAGTTTGTGTTAATTGAGATAATCACCAAGGCAACACTTATATTAATGTACTAAAAGTGGCTGCTCAGGATTTTCAGCAATTATTTACAGAACTCTTGTGGTTTCATAATTATGCCTGTTTGGAATAATTCCGAATTCCAATTATGTAAGAGCTGTGTTGACAGAGAAGGATATATAAATGCTATGGAATGGACAGCCCTGTTCATGCTTGCCGTAACTGTTTGCTGGAGGCCGGGATAAATATGCTCAGACATCATCAAGAGCAGTAATATCAACATGAATGCTGTCTCAATTAGTTTATTCTAGGGATGGCAACGAATGGTGATTGTGATATTCGAATATTCGGATGATCTTCCGAACGAATATTTGAATATTCGCAAATTTCTCCAACTTTCGATTTCCACTACAGTTAACTCTTTCAACCCCGCAGGCCGTAATACCGGCCAGCGAAAAATAATCCCTTCAACCCCGCAGGCCGAAATACCGGCCAATGTTTACCTATTCATATTTGCCGCCGATTATTAAAACGTGACTTAGCGTGAGGTCGCGAGACTTCGATAACCCGGAAGAATGTGAATGCAAATGGCTGCCGAGAAAGATAAAAAAGAAATTCAGTGATTTTAATCAGGTTTTTGAGCGGTTTTCTTTGAAATTTTCTGCACTTTGATCTTCGTAATTCAAGATGGCGACTAGCTCGTCTGATGAACAATCGGACGGCGAAAACTGGGATGATTACGGCCAGTTTCAGTTAATGTAACATGTATCTCTGTTGCAATGCACATACAACTTGTTTCAAGGATTACCACACCTATGTTCATTTGGTGTAGAGATATTCACATGAATTTCACTAATTAGCATTTATTCACACCTGTTCTCACCTGTATAAACATACCTGAACTCTAAAACACACGTTATTACATAATGTGCATATGATATGAGAATGTATACACACTAATACTATACTGGAAAGTATATGGAAGTTGGGATGAAGAAAATGAAAATAAATGAAAAACAACAATTTTCTATGTTTATTGCTATCAACGGCATACCTGAAAAATGATAGGTAATACTAACTACAGGTTGATTTGTGTGTTTTTTGCCCACATCAGATGCAAAATGAACCTATACAATATATCATAGCTACAATACCCATGATTGCTGCAACCAGAAGTAAACTAAAGACAAGATAAAAAATTATTTTTAATTTTTTCGTGTTTTTCTTACCTGCATTTACCTGTAATTTACCTGATATGTAAATTTGAAGATTTTTTCCCACGAAATATGGAAGTACTTTCAAATACCTTTCAGAAAATATATACTTTTATGAGGTTATATAGTCATTGCATAGGTTCATTTTACTTCTGATATACATGTACTTACATTTTACTATAATATTCCACAAACCTGGGGTTGAAGGATATTTTCCCATATTGAATACCCAGGGTTGAAAGAGTTAATACCTGTAAAACAAATGCTTCTCAGTTTGTGTCCCGTCAAATAGACTGCATTAATCAATTAGTGACCCCTGTAAGGTGTGAACAACATGTCTTCACCCTCCTTTGTTATTTGGAGCCAAATCGCGATGACATTTCGCACCTTCGGGCACGCATTGGGTCATTCTTTGTTTTCGAAACTTAATTGATTGAAATTTAAACAAACATATATATCCTTTTAAGTTATGATTTAACTGCAATTGATTAAAATTTGATTTGAATTTTTTGTTTAATATTCGAATATGGTTTTAATATTCGAATATTCGGACGTTCGAACGAATATTCGAACATTCGTTGCCATCCCTAGTTTATTCACATTTATTTGACCTGGATTGGTGAAAGAAGTTCACACAACTTAACTAGTCACTCTTGTGACCTAGTGCTTGATGGAAACCATCGCCATGAGGGAGAGAAAATATGTAATATGGATTCAAGTGTTGCCTCCACACCACCATAGATGTTCTAGTGGACTCATGCTCACAGCCCCTCTGCTATAAGGCAGATTCCTACACATTGCTTACTACCATTGCATACTGCCTGTGCAATTGGAGAATCTTATGCATCGTGCTTGCACTATTCTCCAAAACGTAGAATGACTAATATCATTTTTTGAGTCATCGCTCGAAACAGCATCCTTACAGGATGCATCAATAAATAAATGTTTGATGAAGAATAAAACATGAGTGACTATTGCAGCTGTAATCCATGAGAATTGTTATGGTGTCTGTACTCTACTACAATCTGTTGATGTTAAATTATTTACAGTTAGGGTGATTAAGCTGCAGAAATATACATGGTGTGACCATGCATTGATCTCGTAGGAAAGCCTGACATAGAATCAGAAAGTTTTCTCAGAGATTGCGGTTAGCACTTCCTTGTCCCTTGTTTTTTAGTCTCTCAGATATTTAATTAGTTCCCTGTCACTTGTGAAACATAATTATTGCTCTATCTGGTATCTACATTCTGGTGGTTGTATAAAGAGGGTGTTAGAGCAGGTATAGATTTGTCACGCCGGTCTTGTTATAGTCCTCGGACTTCCACCATGTGGAATCTCCATTTCTAATTAGCAGATGGACTACATATGACAAATACAGAACAACCCACTTATTACTGTATTAGCTCATTCTGTACTATAGTGAACAAAAAAAAGTGACTTCCGCTAACTTTGTTTGAACATAACTTGGTGAAAACAAACTGAGGGGATAATTGTTATTGATGGGTTTAAAGAGTGTTCCATGATGCATCGTTTAGTGCAAAAATTATGGTCATAGGTTTACAGAAACTGGGAAAATTGTGGTAGGGGTTAAAAACAAAAGAACCACGTAAGGACTTCGTCTGTGTAAACCATTCTCTAGCAGACGAATACAAACAGTTTGCCCACTGATTCAGTTATAATGGAGTCCAGGTGTGTTAGCAGCAGTAGCAATTCGGAATCGATTGCGAAAATGTGTGTTCATAATATAGCGGTCTTAACCACACATGGGAACACGCAGACGTCCACGATGTGGCAAATGTGCAATGATTTTGTAATACTCGACTATACCTACATGTACCAGCATATGCATCTCAACATCTTCTGTAGACATGCCAGCATTTGTTCGCATAAATTATTGTGTATTCTTGGCATGATCAAAATTCTACAATGTAAAAACGACTACGTTTCCTACAAACTTGGAAGCAGTTTCATTCATGTTCTTTACAAATTTTGAAGCATTTTCATTCACTTGACAACAATGGCAGTAATACAAGTAAAACAAATTGAAATGAATACCACATGGAACATGTGAAACCATGCATGCACGTGTAAATCAATGTTTGTTCTTGTAGAATATAATAATTATAGAGGATCTCCCTTGTATACCTTACTCTTCTCCCTCTTCGTGGAAGTCGTGATAGCGTAATCGTAGCGCGTTCGCTTCAGGTGCGAAATGCCTTGAGATCGAGCTCAGCTGAGCCGTTACGTTACGATTGTGCCCTTAGGCAAGGCATTTAAATTCCACATGACTCTTCTCTCCCTCGTGGCGATGGATTCCATCAGGAATGAGGTCTCGAGAGTGATTAATATAAGTTGTAAGAACTTGTTTCGCAATCGAGCTAAAATAAATTTATATAAACTAAACTCTTCTCCGTATTCTGAAGGTCAAGCTTAAAACCTGGGTCATAGTGTAAAAGCAATGTCTGAGACCTGAACTTATGTACCACTGTTCTTTCACAGAATTTTGTTCCAGAACATTCACAGAATTTTGTTCCAGAACAATGTCCGAGACCCGAACTTATGTACCACTGTGAACTTTTGTTCCAGAACATTTACATTTACAGAATTTTGTTCCAGAACATTTACAGAATTTTGTTCCAGAACATTCACAGGATTTATTGAATTCATTCTTGGTCATCATTATTGTAGAGAACAAAAAGAGTGTTTGATTATAATTATATATCGTTACTATAAGCTGAATATTTATATTACTTTCACAAGTTCTAGTGTTGCAAAACCGTGGCTTGTCTGAAGCGGTTATGGCTTGATTAAATTAAAACTACATCTTGTGCTATGACAGAATAAAATGATGTCCTATGGCAGAAGTAAGCTGGGAGATAGATTTCCCATATTGGAAACTGAATGATGCATTAAATATTGATGCAAGGCTGTGTAGTTAGGGGGCCTTTTCTCTAATAGCTGTGTTGCTCGTATCAGCTTATCGATCATGGTCAGTCTGCAGGACTAGAATGGTGTGTGGCATTTCCAATTCTCTTGGTTACATCACTTTTATGTTGTAAAGAATTACAAAATTGAAATGGCCTTCCCCGTCACCTTATATCGGTAAACAAATTTGCTCCTCTGAGAAAATGAAACTAAAGCAGTGTTTTAGATGTGATATTGAGCCGGGTTTTGGAGCTTGCACACTATATTTAGCTCACTTCAGTATATTTTTATAACTGATGGCTGCTTGCAGACTACTCCAAGTTACAAGGACGCTGGTGCATTTGATGGGTAACCACTTATAGACGGTGTGCCGGCGGTGGCTGTAGCACTAACCAGTCTGGATCCCTTGCTTGGATCACTCTTACTTTTGAAAGTGTGAACTGTGAATGTATCTCGGTGAAATTGAACCTAAAACTATAAGGACTACAAATGTCTGAGAAAATGACAATGCTATAGACAGGTATAATTATGGAATACTGTTTGTCTGTTGTCCAGTGGTAGAGTGGTAGATTTGGAATTGAAGAGTCACAAGTTTGATACTCTTGTCAGGACACGTATTTTGTGTCATTGAGCATCTCACACACTGCTTAGTACTGGTTAACCGCTTATAAGGGTCGGCTATGTCCCCCCTCGTAAGTGGTCTGACATTAATGGAACATACATACATGTATTTTATCATATGGCATCCATGTTAGTTTGTGGGATGATGCTAGTGGTGAAATGAATTGTGCTGACTTATAATTGAAGTTGGACTCTTATGTTGAACTGTTGATATTAAAGCAACTTGCACAATATAATATAATCTATTATTGCAAGGAACTAACTAGTGTGGCGTCCGTGGTCCAGTGGTAGAGCGTCGGATTTGGAAACGAACGGTCCCGCATTCGATACTCGGTCAGGCCACGTATGTAGTGTCATTGAGCAAGGCACCTCACACACATTGCTTAGTACTGGTTAACCACTTAGGTCGGCTAAGCCTGCCCAGGAAAACATGTCTAGGTTCCCGCAAGGTGTTTGACATTAATGTAACATACATACATAACTTGCAGCTGATTCAATATGTCCATCACAAATTTCCTTATGCTGCACACGTAATATCACGCCACATGTCACCCTACGTGTTTACAAACAAACGTGGATGAAAACATGATTCTAGTCAATGTGTTTCATGTGTCTTCTATTTGAAGATTGGGAGTTAGTGGCTTTTTTAAGTTTTGATTAACACATGCTAAATTGAAATAAAATTGAACATGTATTGAGAACTACTTTACACGGGTATATATACTCATGAATGTGTTGTTAGGAATGAATCTAAGGTTAATAGTTTCAATCGTGGTTAAAGTGTGTGGATGCCAATTACATTAATTATTCTTTTCAATGAAAAGATAGCAAGCACACTTTGCATTTAAAATGTATTTCGTGCAGAATTACGACTTACCGTGTGGCGGACTTGGTAAATGTGTTAACCTTGGAACAGCGTAAATTGTAATACACGCATTTTCTTGCGAACAATGCTTCCTAACACTGCGAATGCGCATGCCTGAGTGTGCATGTCAGCTATCATTAGTGAGGAAATTCATGCGAAAATGGACACAATCTAAGGAAATGTAGCGATGTATATATAAACCAATGAGTCTGGTAAACATTTTTAATTGTTTAAAAGCTGTTGTTTATGTGATAAATAAAATTTGTAACAAGTTTTCATTTCATAGAAACTTCTAGTAAGCTCGCCAGAGGTGGACTTAATAACATTTTTTTCTGAACTCATTTAATAAAAGGTTTTATGAAATGAAAACTCGTCACAAATTTTCTTATGTTTGCAATAATGGATTTACAAAAATAAAGGTTTCTAAGCTTTAATGGTTTATTAATGCACAGCAATATTATAAAAGAACACAGTAGGGACATTGAAACGTGATCTCTTAGTATAATTTGTCTATAAATAGACATGTTCTCTTGAGAAAGGTTGACTGTACATGGATGTTTGCTGGGGTAATAATTATATAACATTTAGTGTAGTCTGTTTATAGCTAACACCTTTTCAGTAAATTTAATTGGTGAATATTTCTCATGACTTGTCCCTTTATTAACCCTTTCAATACTACAGACCTCTAAATAGACTTACATAAAGTGTAGATCCAGATGAGCCGGCTCATAATGACCATCAGTCTCATCAGGATCTGCACTTTTTGCCAGTAATAATTATTACTAATTTTAGATCAAATTTCCCATTTTGATAAATGAACTGGTCCAAAAGATAATTTTCTTATTAATTTATTGGTCTAAAAATATCACCAATCCATGTCAGTTACTTTGGGTTGAATGGGTTAAAGTGAAACAGCCGGTTTCTTATTCACATTCAATGATACCTGCAGGCATGATTGGTACCCAGTTTATTTCTGGATATGGTTGTTAGCACGTTCCGTGCGGATGACTTTTGATGCATTTATCGCCCTTTTGATTAATTTAACCCATTTCATTCTGGATACATTTAAAGGCTTTTGCAAATAACATAGATCCAGATCAGCCACAGCGTGATGCTGCGTGCTGATCAGGATCTATGTTGTTTGCTACAAAGCTAAGTGTCTTAGCAAGGTCATCTGATTAGCAAACAGCATAGATCCTGATCAGATGGCATTTTCCGTGGCGGCTGATGAGGCTCTATGTTCTTTGCAAATACTATTTGAACGGTATCCAGAATCAAATGGGTTAAAGAATAAATGTTATCAGGATTGGCTCTGCTAAATCTGTGCCTGTGTTTAAGCAATACTTGAAGAGAATGATCCTCCCATGTACAGTCTGCAATGTTGCTCTGTTGATTTGAAACGATTATGAGACCCTTTGTAAATATAAAACAGCAAAGTTTACCGGAACTTGCTCTTCCAAACCTGCATTGCATTAATAATTAGAGAGAATGGTCAGTGCCAAGCCCAGTCTTTCATATCTCTGTTGCATTCCGCTTTGTTGTGTTTTTGATGGAGTTATGTACGGCCATTTGAATTGTCACCGAGAATTTTTTTTGACAAGCCACTGCTAAAACTCTTGTCAGATTTCAACACTACTTGAAGAGCATGCGTTTTATGTTTATTTATCGTTGCTACCGGTTGCCCATATGAGTAACGCCTCCGGAAGAGATTAGTCATTTTAGATTTTTGGACGATAGTGCAATGATACAGACAGAGACCCATTCCAGAGTCTCCTCTGGTTCTTTTACGTGCACGGTGTACAGCACCGACACGAGACCTCGGTTTAAAGTCCCGTCCGAAAGACTTGTTAATTATATTAGGGTCAGACGGGGGATCGAATACTTGAAGAGAATGAACGACACCAAGCCCATTGATGATCATAATTATAGTCTACATGTTTGTCTCATTAGATATTTTTCACAGACTTCCATGAAATATGTTACAGACAAGTTTGTCCAATTTTGTTCTCCAAAAACGCTTGTGGGATATCATAAGAAAGCTTGCACGGAATGATCTATACCAAGCCTAATTGTACATCCCATCTTCCTACACAATATTTAATAGACAAGATCGGTAATGATCATACGATCATGTGTATGTCATAATCAGTTGTTGAACCCCCCCCCCCCCATTGTATAATGGAATGATCATACATGTGTATGTCATCGTCAGTGTGGAAAGCATCAGTTGACCCCGCCCCGGTTGTATAATAGATTCGGTGTCCGCCTTGTATCCGAGAGGTTGTGAGCTTGACTCATAAACACTGTCTCGTCTCTATCCCTCATGGCGATGGATTCCATCAGGAATGATGTCTCAATCTATAATGCTGTAGCAATCGAGCTAAAATAAATTTGTATAAACCAGTGTAATATCTGCATTCACTACCCACTAAGATCTTTAGTGAAACTTTATCCAGAGTTACAACTAGGGATGGCAACCAATATTCGAATATTCGCTCGAACGTCCGAATATCCGAATACTATTCCAGTATTCAAATATTAGGAAACAAATGTTATATTGTCCTCAAAAATGCCACCCGCTCAGTCACAAGTTTGGAAATGCTTGAATTGCTCTAAGAATAAGAAAACTGCTAGGTGTAATCTATGCAAATTAGATTTAACATATTCGGGTACAAAATCAATCTGAATAATCATTTGAAGAAGATGACGTTTACACGTAAAACAGAAAGTAGGTTAGTTTGGCAATTTTTATAAGAGTTTGAGTGATTTTGAGATTTTGATAGAATTCTATCCAATATTCGAATACCTTCCCGACCGAATATTCGAATAGTTTAATCGCTATTCGTTGCCATACCTAGTTACAACACAGAATAAAATAATCGTGTTTGTCATAGATTACCTGTTTATGCATACTGAAGTAAATATTTCCTCTCTCTCATTTCAGTTCGACTACACGACAGTATACAAGATGACGGTTTCCACTATTTAGTTTTTGATTTGTAAGTATATTAACTGAAATATTTAAGTCTGCTTAAGTTTAAACTTTATTTATTTTAAACGATTTCGAAGCAAGTTTTAACACTGGCGTGGATGAAAGCGTATATATGGTCATTCATGTGGGAGGAAACCGGAGTACTCGGAGAAAATCCACTTGTCCGATCTGGCGACCACCGTACCATCTCGTATATGGTCCGAGGATCGAACCCGGGTTGCATTGCTGAGAAGCGAGCGCACTAACTACTGTGCTCATCGGACAGACCATCCAGTCTGCTTAATATTAATTAATAATATTACACATTTTTGGTAAGGATTTCATTCTCACATGGTAAGTAGGGTGCTATGACTGTCCCCTTTGATTAAGTCCCCACCCCACCCGAAATTGGGCCATAATAGATTAATTAGTACACTCCCGTCCACTCCAAACCATTAAAACAAACTCACTTGAGGGAAATATAAACCAATTCACTTTCATCATTCTAAACCAACTCATTTTCCGTAGACTTATATAAACAGATTTTCAGCTAAATTACATAAGATTATGTACAAAATAAAATTGTTCTGTTCCACATAATTTGTATTCAAGAACAACCTTCGTGCAAAAGAGTCAATTTAGTGATTATGTTCACTTTCAGGGTTCCAAAATGAGGGTTCCCATTGACAAGCGCCACTGGCTGTGCGCCAATTTGGTGCAACATATCTGGTGCAATAATCTTTTATCTATAAAAGCCCTGAAACTATCTCTATAACTAAAACCAATCCATAAAACTAACCTAACCCAGTCCATAGATGGGAGAATTTTGTCTTCCTGTATTAAACAACATGAGGGAATATGTCCGTATATGTCCGTACCCCATAAAAGTAAGGATTATACTAGGCAAAAACAGGGATCATTCTGTACTGTTGCTGCACTTGTGTAATATGCAAAGTCCTCATTTTGTCCCCACCATCAAAAACATTGGGGAAAAACAAGAGAAATAAAAATGTGTTTTTACAGATTTTGTAATGATAGTTGTACCGTAATCGTCTATATATAGGTCGCACTGAAGTAGAAAGACATAAAGACGCAGTTAAAAAACAGAGAAATTCCAGGGGGAAAAAACGTATTTGCTATATAAAACGCATCTTTGAAGAAATGGACCAAATGTCGCGAAAACTAATAATAAATATATAAACACCGGATGTGATTTGTAAGCATTACTAGTCGTGATAATGACTCTGGTGTGTGACCACTAAATCGTTAATATGCCATATTCTCTCTGAGCATGGCTCTGTGTACCCATGTGCTTCAACGTAGACGGCTAACTTCTTATTCGCCATGTATGATGATGATGATGATGATGATGATGATTGAGCTTATTGACCCTCGCCTCCGGCGAAACATGTGGGCGAGCGGTGTACGATCATCTGTTCATGCCTTCACTTATACAATCAGTATAATAACATGTTTGACACGACATGTGTCAGTGAGTAAGTAAATCACAAGTTCTAGTATTTAACCCTTTCAACCCCACAGGCCTCTAAATAGGCTTATGAAAAGTGTAGATCCAGATGAGCCGGCTCATAGCGAGCCATGTCATCAGGGTCTGCACTTTTTGCCAGTAATACATGTATTACTATTGTAATACATGTATTACTATTTTTAGACATAATTACCCATTTTGTTAAATGAACTGGTCCAAATCTAATTTTCTTATTAATTTATTGGTCTAAAAATATCATGGACCAGTCCATGTCAGTTACTTGGGGTTGAAAGGGTTAAAGTGACTCAATTTCATCATGTCAACACTTAGTCAAACTTGTCAAGACATTAACAATGCTAATTAGCGGCACATATGCCAAACAGCAGTTGCTAATTGTTTGTTCGCAAAACTTGATAAAGGTATTTATTGTGAACCATCATTAATATTCCTTCACTAAAAGTTGCTTTTCTTGATTTTAATATATTTTATAATTTTAATAATCACGGCGCCACACACTGAAGCTCCAGACAAAGCTACACACACTCTATGTACTCACCGTAATGATGGTACCAAGTCAGTTCCAGATACCCTGAGGTGCATTGGACACTGTGTGAGATGGAAGTAGACACGGTTCCATTGACTGTATAAGACTTGTGATATGATCCATTGTAATAAACTTGTGATACCATTGAATTTGAAATTTGAGTGAAGTGGGGTTTTGTCCTAGTGGGTTTTAATCTGAGTGGGGTTCTGTCCAGTGGGATTTTGTCCTGTGGGGTTTTGTCTGAGTGGGGTGTTGTCCAGTGGGGTTTTGTCCGTTTACCTCTATTTTCTATCTAAATTTTCTATTTCTTTTATCATAAATTAAATAACATTTTTAACTTTGAATGATTTCCCACAAGATATAGATATATAGACTCGAACGAAATCCGGAACAAATACGGCATGTTACGGGACTTAGAGAAAAATAGTATGAAACATTTATTTCCCTTTGTTGTAATACGCCATTTGTCATTTACTAGTCTTTGAAATAATGGAATTTACGTCTAAACTGGAGTATAAGACGCAGCAGACCTTTGGATACTATTTTGGAGGGAAAAAGTGTGTCTTATACATAGACAATTACGGTAATTCAATTACATACACTACATGTGGAGTATTCCTATTCCAGGGGGCTGTCCCCCTTTGAGAGGTTCCAATAAAAGAATGAAGTTTCATCAGGATCTTTTTAATTATCTATGTTCCTAGTTTTATGTAATTTCTAATGAAATCATTATATACAAAATATACAACTCTAGCAAAATGTACATGGCTTCAAATATAACTTTAATTAACCAAATATACATTCAAGCAGATCTCTATCAAACCCACTGGTGGTACGGTGGTTGCCAGAACGGACAGATGAGTTTTCTCCGGGTACTATGGTTCCTCCCACACGAATAACCACATATACGCTTTCAACCACGCCAACGAGAGTGATTAACTCTTTCCCTCATAATAAAAAGTCATATCAGGTTCTCCAGCCCAATACAGTAACTATGTAATAGCTTATCAGCTACCAATAGATAAGAGACCAATAACTGTACCCTGTCCCCATAAGGTATTTCAGGAAAAACTGATAAAATGCCTGTTTTCCCTGATAAAAACTTACTTTAATATATTTATGGTAAGAATAAAAAATTTAGAAAAATAAATGATGTTTTCAACGATATAATTTTTAAAAGAAACTTTTTAGTATTTACTTAGATATGGAGGTGTAAATATTGGACATGCAGGTGTTGGAGAATAATTATTATATTCGACTATATTTGTTTATTTAATAGTTAATAGTGCATGGAAAAGGGCGTGGCAACCTAAGTTGATTAAATCAATTTCCTAAATCAATTGGACTTTCTGATTAAGGACTCCACCCACATGGGTTTATTACCCTCTGTTTAGCTGGCAACATTAGCCATTCCATGAGGCTACAACACACATCCTTTGATATCAACAAGTTCCTAAGACACCGCCCTGTGTATTTCGAACTGGATGCTTCCTGTCAAACTGTTGTCATGCCGACATTAGTCGGTAATTAGCATTAAAACCTTTGAACCCAAATGTTATTACCCTACGGCCATGTATACTGTATAGCAAAAAACATCATGCTTGCATAACATTATGACTTACATGCACTTTGATCTATAGCGTGGTCATACAACAGAAACTTCAAACAAATTTCAAACACCTGCACCCCCCCCCCACCCACCAGGGAACCCATTTAATGCATCATAATGTCATGTGATAAATGTTCTAATTTCAATCCAATTCTAATTTTAGACCATACGCATGAATTGGCCTGTGAATTAGCACTGTGGAAATTTACCAAATACCTAGATATTTTTATGCAAGCTAATGAATGGGTTTGCCCTGAGTAATTGCTATTTTTAGATTTATTTTCATTCTAACTGCAGACGTTTATAGATATGTTCTTGTTGTTTATGGAAGCATATTTTGACCGCTTTTCTGCCGTATTTAAGTAGCGAAAATGATGTATTTAAAACGGACACGTAAAAACACGTATATATCAGGTGACTGGTATGGTCGTATATATACGTATATATCAGGTGCCCGATAACACGTAGAAATACGTATATATCAGGTGGCCGATAACACGTAGAAATACGTATATATCAGGGTATGGGTTAATATAAGTTGTTAAAACTTGCTTCACAATCGTTGTAAAATCAATAAAGTTTAAACTTATCAAACCCATATAAGTCTTTTGGATGAGACTTTTAAACTGATGTCCCATATATTATGCTTTGCACAGGCATGCAAACATACCCGAGACCCTAATTGGCAAGAGTAGGGTATTCCTCTGCTCAAGATTACGTTTGGAACAGAAACAACACAGAATTATCAGTAGAATGAAAGTGGAGAATGCAGCAGGGACATTGTTTTCAGAAGGGAAAGTATGCTGGATTTGACAATATTCCAGCAGGACAAGTACAAGTGTTGCATAAAACCTGTAGGAGTCTGCCTCTGTGCTCGAGTGGTTACGGTCGCTGACTTGTATACCACTGTAAACTATCATCACTGATTGTCACGTTTTCGAGCCCCGCTCAGGCCATGTCTCATCTATATGAAAATGTTGGCAGTTTCGTACAGAGGTTGGTGCAGCAAGTACTGGCCCCAAGGTTATAAAACTTTTCTCAGATCTCAAGCTCAAATGATCTGATTTGTTGATTCCGAGTGTTACTGTCAGCTGAACCAATCACACGCTTGAGACTGAGTTTTGAGATTGGAGAAAAGTTTTATAACCACGGGGCATGGTTAACCGCTGGAACCTGCCCAGGAAATGTGTTGTTAGGTAAAATGCCGATGCTGATGAAGGCATAAAACCTAAACAAACGAAACTGTAGGAGTTCACAGTATTCCAGGAGAACTGGCGCAAGCAAGCGGAGCTTATCAATATACTTTCTAGTCTAGTATTTGCCGCCTTTGGACACAGCCAGACAAGAGAACCAGAGGGCATACTAATCATGTGTATACCAGCAGCCAGATTATGTTATCCGTTAACCCATTTCATTCTGGATACATTTAAAGACTTTTGCAAACAACATAGATCCAGATCAGCCGCAGCGTGACACTGCATGCTGATCAGGATCTATGTTGTTTGCTACATGGCCAAGTGTCTTAGCAAGGTCATCTGAATAGCAAACAGCATATTGCCTGATCAGACGGCATGTTCCATGGCGGGCGATCTGGCTCTATGTTCTTTGCAAATAACGTCCAGAATCAAATGGGTTAACCGGCTCTTCGTAGACTCTGCAGGGGATGTTTTAATGGGATGGACTTACCCAATGCAGCCTTCATCCCCTCAAATTCTGTCCAGCATTGGTTCAATATCTCTATCACAGACTTGGAGGGACTTGAGCAGAAACACGTACCACACAACAAATTTTCTATATCTCTATAACTTTTGCGAAAATAATTCCACAAATAGCATGTTAGCGATCCATCCGGGCATCATAGATCTGGCATCATATTGGGTCTCTTGCAGTAAAATTGATAGATTTGATATGATAGAGATCTATATAAAGCGTTCTTGTACTATATAAAGCGTTCTTGTACATGGAATGAATCTGCTCTGTTTTCCAGTAGTGAAGACTAAATAGCAGAGATGTGAATATTGATAATGGTTTATTGATGGAACATTAATTGAGTTGCAAGAATGAGAGAAAATATTTCTATCAGTTGTTTCAGTAATATTTAAAACTTGTGCAGTGGGAGATAGCATCAGTCTATAATGGGAGAGTCGGCTGTTGTCATTTGTTGGAAATTGCCTGTCCCCACAAAACTTAATTATACAGCCTAAATGTCTGCGCATTAAAAGTTTCTTTATTTCTTCAAGGGAAAACAAAAGAAAATTATTCAAAATTGTTATGCAAGTAAACCACCATTTACAAAGCTATTGGCCATTTTGTAAAATAAATATTTACTACAGTCATAATTTTGGGCCACTTGGCCCGGTCTCTATGCTTCTCCCAAACATATCAAACACTTCTCCTTAGTTCAACTTCAGCATTAATGTTCTAAGTATATGTATGCTCAATGGACCTTTAAACTGTGGGGTGGGGGTGGAGACAGTTGTGTCCAAATTTCATACTTTCATAAAAGTCATACCTAGATGTAGACCTTCTGGAGGAGGGAGACCTAGCTTCCTACCAACAATCAAGGTCACATGTATTGGTCAACAATTTTGTTTACATCTCGACCATAATTTTCACAAGAGGTGTTCTCCTCAATGAATTTTACAAGGACAGAATTATAAGGGATCAAATGACAAAATATCTGCTGTAACACCTTCCAATCAATGAATTATTGGGTCACCTGATCAGGCAAGCCTTTTTTGTGATTGGAGAATCTTGCAATCATCACTGGGATCAAAAACAAAGTCACTAGGTCAGTTTCAGTCTCATGCACTAATGCTAGATATTTGCTAAATTTTATCAATGACATCCTTAAGGCTGTTCAAATGGTGCTAATGTAATGGTGTCAAATGGGGGTCAAACAAGGTCAATAGGTCAGCTTAATTGAGTATCATTAAAATGCATTTTACTCATGACACAGCTGTATGTTCCATTAATGCCAAACCCCTTGCGGAGATGTAGACATGTTTTCCTGGGCAAGCTTAACCGACTTAAGTGGTTAACCAGTACTAAGCGATGTGTGTGAGGTGCGTTCAATGACATACGTGGCCTGGCCGCGTATCAAACCCAGGACCGATCGATTCCAAATCCGACGCTCTACCACTGGACCATGGATGCCACATGGTTGCTGTAGACTTTGCTTAAATTTGTCTTCTCCCTCAAGTTGTGTTCAAAGGTCAGGTGAGAAATTTGATGCATCTAGGCCACCTTGGATTTCTAATGTATTCTCAGAGAAATAAGCAACAGAAGGCTAGCAGAAAATGGAAGCTTTTCCCAAGCACATGTTAAAATTATTCATAATATTATTGAAAGATGAATATCTAAGGTGACAGCTGCTGTCTTTCTTAGAATTATTTGCAAAATATTAATTTACGCTAACTTTCAAGATATTGAGAGAAACATCACAAGGAGTAATTTTTTTTATCTAGGACCTTTCATATTTCCGAGGAAAAAAGGATGGTTTTTAAAATCTCATTACTATATCTGAAACTTTCTCAGATATTATCTGAAAGGTTAACTAGAAGATGAATGGTTACTTCTTTTTAAAACATAATTACTTTAAATGCATTATTGTAGAAGGTGATCTTTTCGCGAGAATTGTTTTTGTTTATTAATTTCTTAGCATGCTTTTAATTCCATTGTTATCAGTGAAAAGCTCGCTTTAACAGTGCATAGATTTGTTTCCATTCGATCAATTGCCAATGACTAGATATCTTTCAATTCCATTAGTGGGCCTCCCTGGCCATGTTGTTAATGTTTTTCTTCAAATCACATGCCCCTCACTGCTGTAGGTTCGAATCCCACTTGAGATGTCGAATTCTTTAAATTCTTTATCCAGCTGGCTTGCGGAATGTCAGTTGTTCTACGGGGGAGGGTGGCTCCATGGCTGAGTGGTTAAGATAGTTGAATTCAAATCACTGTTGCAGGTTTGAATCCCATTGGGGGCGTCAAATTCTTTCATGTGAGGAAGCAATCCAACTGGTTTGCAGAAGGTCATTGGTTTTACCCAGGTGCCTGTCCATGCCTGAAATACTGCTTATCGCACCTGGGATCTTCCTCCACCAATAATAACGGCAGGGTTGCCATATGACCTAAGCTGTTGGTGCGACTTTAAACCTCCAAAACAAACAAACATCAATTCTATTATAGTCCGGCAAAAACTTGCTTTCAATTCCTTTAATATTAGGGAATAGCTTTCTTTCAATTAATTTATTATCATGGAATAGCTTGCTTTCAATTAATTTAATATCAGGGAATAGCTTGCTTTCAATTAATTTATTATCAGGGAATAACTTGCTTTCAATTAATTTATTATCAGGGAATAGCTTGCTTTCAATTAATTTATTATCAGGGAATAGCTTGCTTTCAATTAATTTATTATCATGGAATAGCTTGCTTTCAATTAATTTATTATTAGGGAATAGCTTGCTTTCAATTAATTTATTATCAGGGAATAGCTTGCTTTCAATTAATGTATTATCAGGGAATAGCTTGCTTTCAATTAATTTATTATCAGGGAATAGCTTGCTTTCAATTAATTTATTATCAGGGAATAGCTTGCTTCTGTTCAGTTCCATTATAGTCGGTGAATAGCTTGGCTTTCACATTGTTGGTCAGTGAATAGCTTGCTTTCAATTCCATGACTGTCAGTGAATAGCTTGCTTTCAATTCCATGACTGTCAGTGAATAGCTTGCTTTCATTTCCATGATTGGCCTGGAATAGCTTACTTTCAATTCAATTATCAGTGAATAGTACTAAATTCACTTATTTCCAGTAAATAGCTTGCCTTTAACCCCATTAATGTGTATAATATGCAGTACAAGTCTGTGTTCTAGTGATTACACAGGTAATGTAGAATTGAGAGGTCAACGTTACATTGATGTCATGATTCTATATGACATTTCTGTATTGGCTGGACTTTGACAGGTGCAATGATTCAAATCACTTAATTGGATTACGATTCTGAGGTGCTGATGCGATTGACGATTCAAGACCCATCATTTTCGAATTGAACGCTGGCTTTTAAACATTTAACCCTTTCAACCCCACAGGCCTCTAAATAGGCTTATGAAAAGTGTAGATCCAGATGAGCCGGCTCGTAACGAGCCGTCTCATCAGGATCTGCACTTTTTTGCCAGTAATAATTATTACTATTTTTAGATAAAATTACCCATTTTGATAAATGAACTGGTCCAAATGTAATTTTCTTATTAATTTATTGGTCTAAAAATAGCATGCACCAGTCCATGTCAGTTACTTGGGTTTGAAAGGGTTAAACAGCCAAACTAAGGGTCATGTCTCTACATTGTATATGACCTCTCTGTGTTGGTGCAATGTTAAGACATTAAATCAGTGTGTTGTCTCTAATTGAATTTTTGGTGTGAAGTTAAGCCAATGTTCTGTCTCTATATGTATAAACAATTTTGTGTTTGTTGGAAGTTGAGGGTGAGGTGCCGTCTCTATTTTACATTTCTGTGTTGGAGTGACATTGAATGAACACTCCGTTTCTATGCATGTTAACTCGGGAGTTCTTTCACTCGCTAAAACCCATTCAGTATGCAGTAAACAGGATATCTTGTTTACAATTCCTATACATATCAATTTTGAGTAAGCGAACCCAGTGGAAGTCGTGATAGTGCAGTGGTAGCGCAGTGGTAGCGCGTTCTTCTCAGGTACGATTGTGCCCTTAGGCAAGGCATCTAAATTCCACATTGCCTGTTCTCTCTCACTCGTGGCGATGGATTCCATCAGGAATGAGATCTCGAGAGCGATTAATATTAAGTTAAATAAATTAAAGCAAACGCAAACTAGAGCAATAATATTAGATGTACATTGTAAATAAATTTTGTATTTAACATGAAATTCTCAATAGAATAAAACACCAATTGATATGAATAGAGAGTCATTGGACCGCTTTGTCAGTACCGTATTGTCTATAATAGTACAAAACTGGTGCATTTAGTTTATCTCACAGCAATCAGCAATAACCCCTGCAAACACAGCATACTAAAATTGTAGCCATTCAATGGATGGGGGAGAGGACTGGTGTACATTTATTAATAGAGATCAAGAATTGGAGATAATACGGTATGTAAATGTCTTATGGTCTGAAGTTCCAGAGATGAGAGTGGAGCTTCCTTCCTGTTTCTGCTGAATTTCTTGGTAACTAAATGGACTGGGGTAATGGTAGACAAACAGTGTGTCTTGATTCTTGACAGGGACAAATGATTCTCAGACATGTGCATCTCATCTGTAGACATTTCTCAGAATGATAGTTGAGATGAATTTAATTATCAAGTGTACCAAGTACTTTGGGAACTGTAGAAAGATACCAAAATGCATATTGATTATACAAAAAAGCATTACAGTGAGTAGTAGTGTTAAGATTAATAAATACTTTGTGTTCAGTAGAAGGAAAAAACTGAAACAAAGCTGTCTATTGATGAAAGACAAGCAGCACATTTATTGGAAGATACATGGTAAACATCTGAATAATACAGCTGCCCAATTTATAGGTATATATATATATATATACAAGCTTTGTTTATATGAACAATTATTCATTTACCGATTGGCTCATGTGTGTGTTTGTCTGAAGAATTCACAATGGAACACCTTGTATCTTTCTACTGTACCTGAAACAATGATCATCGAAGAAGCACCTGGGATATTCCTCCACCATTCCAGAAACAGTCCTTGAAGAAGCAACTGGGATCTTCCTCCACCATTCCAGAAACAGTCCTTGAAGAAGCAACTGGGATCTTCCTCCACCATTCCAGAAACAGTCCTTGAAGAAGCAACTGGGATCTTCCTCCACCATTCCAGAAACAGTCCTTGAAGAAGCACCTGGGATATTCCTCCACCAGTCCAGAAACAGTCCTTGAAGAAGCACCTGGGATCTTCCTCCACCATTCCAGAAACAGTCCTTGAAGAAGCACCTGGGATCTTCCTCCACCATTCCAGAAACAGTCCTTGAAGAAGCAACTGGGATCTTCCTCCACCATTCCAGAAACAGTCCTTGAAGAAGCACCTGGGATCTTCCTCCACCATTCCAGAAACAGTCCTTGAAGAAGCACCTGGGATCTTCCTCCACCATTCCAGAAACAGTCCTTGAAGAAGCAACTGGGATCTTCCTCCACCATTCCAGAAACAGTCCTTGAAGAAGCAACTGGGATCTTCCTCCACCATTCCAGAAACAGTCCTTGAAGAAGCACCTGGGATATTCCTCCACCATTCCAGAAACAGACTTGAAGAAGCACCTGGGATATTCCTCCACCATTCCAGAAACAGTCTTGAAGAAGCACCTGGGATATTCCTCCACCATTCCAGAAACAGTCCTTGAAGAAGCAACTGGGATATTCCTCCACCATTCCAGAAACAGTCCTTGAAGAAGCAACTGGGATCTTCCTCCACCATTCCAGAAACAGTCCTTGAAGAAGCAACTGGGATCTTCCTCCACCATTCCTGAAACAATGATCGAAGAAGCACATTGGGTCTTTCTTATCCATTCCAGGAACAATCCTTGAAAGAGAACCTGGGGTCTTCCTTCATGCATTAAAATTGAAATGCATGATATTGCCATAGCTTATTGCACAACTCTAATGTGCAAAACAAAACCAATCCTTGGGAAACATGAAATCAAGATGCAATGTGTTAGTTTCCACAGAATTTAAGTGCTCATAAATGTTTATATAAAACAAGAACTTTTCTGTTTATCTATTTACAGAGTAACTGGAGGAGAATTATTTGAAGATATTGTAGCCAGAGAATTTTATAGTGAAGCAGATGCAAGGTGAGCTTGAAATTATAGAAAATATAGAATTCCAAGAAGCAGTAATCATGTAGTCTTATGTAATTCCAGGAAAAACTAATCATGTAGTCTATGTAATTCCAAGAAAACTAATCATGTAGCCTTTGTAATTCCAGGAAAACTAATCATGTAGCCTTTGTAATTCCAGGAAAAATTAATCATGTAGCCTTTGAAATTTCAAGAAATTTTTATCATGTAGCCTATGTAATTCCAAGAAAACTAATCATGTAGCCTTTGTAATTCCAGGAAAACTAATCATGTAGCCTTTGTAATTCCAGGAAAAATTAATAATGTAGCCTTTGAAATTTCAAGAAATTGTTATCATGTAGCCTATGTAATTCCAAGAAAGCTAATCATGTAGCCTTTGTAATTCCAAGAAAGCTAGTCATGTAGCCTATGTAATTCCAAGAAAGCTAATCATGTAGCCTATGTAATTCCAGGAAAGCTAATCATGTAGCCTATGTAATTCCAAGAAAGCTAATCATGTAGCCTATGTAATTCCAAGAAAGCTAATCATGTAGCCTATGTTACCTGATAATAAGAAGCATTAGTCAGTTACTACCCCTTGTCTTACATTTTCTCATATTATAAAATATGAAATAAATCTCGGCAGATATCCTACAGCATATCCAATTGATACTTTATGGTACAAATTTGTTATCATTTAATTAACATGATTTTGATAAAATTACACTTATCATTCCTCAACATCTTGTTAGTGAACAGCAGTAAACCATAACAGAAAATCGATATTATCTGTCAAGGGAGGTAATTGAAACACCCAACAATCCTTGCACCATAACATAACACCTAGACCACTTCTTTATGTCTTATGTCTAACATTGGATGTCAAAAAGAAGCTGTTTTAGCTGCAGCTGAAGTTTTAGCTGCAGCTGAAAGCTTTTCCACTTCATCATGCAAGCAGTTTCTGTTCTTTGAGATAATTGCCTGATACTTAACACATCAAATGTTCAGCACATTGGTGCGGTTTGCTGTATACAGTTAGTAGTCCAGTGTTCAGCACATTGGTGCGGTTTGCTGTATGCAGTTAGTAGCCCAGTGTTCAGCACATTGGTGCAGTTTGCTGTATACAGTTAGTAGCCCAGTGTTCAGCACATTGGTTTGGTTTGCTGTATACAGTTAGTAGTCCAGTGTTCAGCACATTGGTGCGGTTTGCTGTATACAGTTAGTAGTCCAGTGTTCAGCACATTGGTGCGGTTTGCTGTATGCAGTTAGTAGTCCAGTGTTCAGCACATTGGTGCGGTTTGCTGTATACAGTTAGTAGCCCAGTGTTCAGCACATTGGTGCGGTTTGCTGTATACAGTTAGTAGTCCAGTGTTCAGCACATTGGTGCGGTTTGCTGTATACAGTTAGTAGTCCAGTGTTCAGCACATTGGTGCGGTTTGCTGTATACAGTTAGTAGTCCAGTGTTCAGCACATTGGTTTGGTTTGCTGTATACAGTTAGTAGTCCAGTGTTCAGCACATTGGTGCGGTTTGCTGTATGCAGTTAGTAGTCCAGTGTTCAGCACATTGGTTTGCTGTATGCAGTTAGTAGTCCAGTGTTCAGCACATTGGTGCGGTTTGCTGTATACAGTTAGTAGCCCAGTGTTCAGCACATTGGTTGGTTTGCTGTATACAGTTAGTAGTCCAGTGTTCAGCACATTGGTTTGCTGTATGCAGTTAGTAGCCCAGTGTTCAGCACATTGGTGCGGTTTGCTGTATACAGTTAGTAGTCCAGTGTTCAGCACATTGGGTTTGCTGTATGCAGTTAGTAGCCCAGTGTTCAGCACATTGTGCGGTTTGCTGTATACAGTTAGTAGTCCAGTGTTCAGCACATTGGTGCGGTTTGCTGTATGCAGTTAGTAGTCCAGTGTTCAGCACATTGGTGCGGTTTGCTGTATACAGTTAGTAGTCCAGTGTTCAGCACATTGGTTTGCTGTATGCAGTTAGTAGCCCAGTGTTCAGCACATTGGTTTGCTGTATGCAGTTAGTAGCCCAGTGTTCAGCACATTGGTTTGCTGTATGCAGTTAGTAGTCCAGTGTTCAGCACATTGGTGCGGTTTGCTGTATACAGTTAGTAGTCCAGTGTTCAGCACATTGGTTTGATTTGCTGTATGCAGTTAGTAGTCCAGTGTTCAGCACATTGGTGTGGTTTGCTGTATACAGTTAGTAGTCCAGTGTTCAGCACATTGGTGCGGTTTGCTGTATACAGTTAGTAGCCCAGTGTTCAGCACATTGGTGCGGTTTGCTGTATACAGTTAGTAGTCCAGTGTTCAGCACATTGGTTTGCTGTATGCAGTTAGTAGTCCAGCGTTCAGCACATTGGTTTGCTGTATACAGTTAGTAGTCCAGTGTTCAGCACATTGGTGCGGTTTGCTGTATGCAGTTAGTAGTCCAGTGTTCAGCACATTGGTGTGGTTTGCTGTATGCAGTTGGTAGTCCAGTGTTCAGCACATTGGTTTGCTGTATGTAGTTAGTAGTCCAGTGTTCAGCACATTGGTTTGCTGTATGTAGTTAGTAGTCCAGTGGTCAGCACATTGGTTTGCTGTATACAGTTAGTAGTCCAGTGGTCAGCACATTGGTTTGCTGTATGTAGTTAGTAGTCCAGTGTTCAGCACATTGGTTTGCTGTATGTAGTTAGTAGTCCAGTGTTCAGCACATTGGTTTGCTGTATGTAGTTAGTAGTCCAGTGTTCAGCACATTGGTTTAGTGTATGTAGTTAGTAGTCCACTGTTCAGCACATTGGTTTGCTGTATACAGTTAGTAGCCCAGTGTTCAGCACATTGGTTTGGTTTGCTGTATACAGTTAGTAGTCCAGTGTTCAGCACATTGGTTTACTGTATGCAGTTAGTAGCCCAGTGTTCAGCACATTGGTGCGGTTTGCTGTATACAGTTAGTAGTCCAGTGTTCAGCACATTGGTTTGCTGTATGCAGTTAGTAGCCCAGTGTTCAGCACATTGGTTTGCTGTATACAGTTAGTAGTCCAGTGTTCAGCACATTGGTGCGGTTTGCTGTATGCAGTTAGTAGTCCAGTGTTCAGCACATTGGTGCGGTTTGCTGTATACAGTTAGTAGCCCAGTGTTCAGCACATTGGTTTGCTGTATGCAGTTAGTAGCCCAGTGTTCAGCACATTGGTTTGCTGTATGCAGTTAGTAGCCCAGTGTTCAGCACATTGGTTTGCTGTATGCAGTTAGTAGTCCAGTGTTCAGCACATTGGTGCGGTTTGCTGTATACAGTTAGTAGTCCAGTGTTCAGCACATTGGTTTGGTTTGCTGTATGCAGTTAGTAGTCCAGTGTTCAGCACATTGGTTTGCTGTATACAGTTAGTAGTCCAGTGTTCAGCACATTGGTTTGGTTTGCTGTATACAGTTAGTAGTCCAGTGTTCAGCACATTGGTTTGCTGTATGCAGTTAGTAGTCCAGCGTTCAGCACATTGGTTTGCTGTATACAGTTAGTAGTCCAGTGTTCAGCACATTGGTGCGGTTTGCTGTATACAGTTAGTAGCCCAGTGTTCAGCACATTGGTTTGCTGTATACAGTTAGTAGTCCAGTGTTCAGCACATTGGTGCGGTTTGCTGTATACAGTTAGTAGTCCAGTGTTCAGCACATTGGTTTGCTGTATGCAGTTAGTAGCCCAGTGTTCAGCACATTGGTTTGCTGTATACAGTTAGTAGTCCAGTGTTCAGCACATTGGTGCGGTTTGCTGTATGCAGTTAGTAGTCCAGTGTTCAGCACATTGGTGTGGTTTGCTGTATGCAGTTGGTAGTCCAGTGTTCAGCACATTGGTTTGCTGTATGTAGTTAGTAGTCCAGTGTTCAGCACATTGGTTTGCTGTATGTAGTTAGTAGTCCAGTGGTCAGCACATTGGTTTGCTGTATACAGTTAGTAGTCCAGTGGTCAGCACATTGGTTTGCTGTATGTAGTTAGTAGTCCAGTGTTCAGCACATTGGTTTGCTGTATGTAGTTAGTAGTCCAGTGTTCAGCACATTGGTTTGCTGTATGTAGTTAGTAGTCCAGTGTTCAGCACATTGGTTTGCTGTATGTAGTTAGTAGTCCACTGTTCAGCACATTGGTTTGCTGTATACAGTTAGTAGTCCAGTGTTCAGCACATTGGTTTGGTTTGCTGTATACAGTTAGTAGTCCAGTGTTCAGCACATTGGTGCGGTTAGCTGTATACAGTTAGTAGTCCAGTGTTCAGCACATTGGTTTGGTTTGCTGTATGCAGTTAGTAGCCCAGTGTTCAGCACATTGGTTTGATTTGCTGTATGCAGTTAGTAGCCCAGTGTTCAGCACATTGGTTTGGTTTGCTGTATGCAGTTAGTAGTCCAGTGGTCAGCACATTGGTTTGGTTAGCTGTATGCAGTTAGTAGTCCAGTGTTCAGCACATTGGTTTGGTTTGCTGTATGCAGTTAGTAGTCCAGTGTTCAGCACATTGGTTTGGTTTGCTGTATGCAGTTAGTAGTCCAGTGGTCAGCACATTGGTTTGGTTAGCTGTATGCAGTTAGTAGTCCAGTGTTCAGCACATTGGTTTGGTTTGCTGTATGCAGTTAGTAGTCCAGTGTTCAGCACATTGGTTTGGTTTGCTGTATGCAGTTAGTAGTCCAGTGGTCAGCACATTGGTTTGGTTAGCTGTATGCAGTTAGTAGTCCAGTGTTCAGCACATTGGTTTGGTTTGCTGTATGCAGTTAGTAGTCCAGTGTTCAGCACATTGGTTTGGTTGGCTGTATACAGTTAGTAGCCCAGTGCTCAGCACATTGGTTTGGTTTGCTGTATACAGTTAGTAGCCCAGTGTTCAGCACATTGGTTTGCTGTATGCAGTTAGTAGTCCAGTGTTCAGCACATTGGTGCGGTTTGCTGTATGCAGTTAGTAGTCCAGTGTTCAGCACATTGGTTTGCTGTATACAGTTAGTAGCCCAGTGTTCAGCACATTGGTTTGGTTTGCTGTATGCAGTTAGTAGTCCAGTGTTCAGCACATTGGTTTGCTGTATGCAGTTAGTAGCCCAGTGTTCAGCACATTGGTTTGCTGTATGCAGTTAGTAGCCCAGTGTTCAGCACATTGGTGCGGTTTGCTGTATACAGTTAGTAGCCCAGTGTTCAGCACATTGGTGCGGTTTGCTGTATACAGTTAGTAGTCCAGTGTTCAGCACATTCGTGCGGTTTGCTGTATGCAGTTAGTAGTCCAGTGTTCAGCACATTGGTTTGCTGTATACAGTTAGTAGCCCAGTGTTCAGCACATTGGTGCGGTTTGCTGTATACAGTTAGTAGTCCAGTGTTCAGCACATTGGTTTGCTGTATGCAGTTAGTAGCCCAGTGTTCAGCACATTGGTTTGCTGTATGCAGTTAGTAGCCCAGTGTTCAGCACATTGGTTTGCTGTATGCAGTTAGTAGCCCAGTGTTCAGCACATTGGTTTGCTGTATGCAGTTAGTAGTCCAGTGTTCAGCACATTGGTGTGGTTTGCTGTATGCAGTTAGTAGTCCAGTGTTCAGCACATTGGTGCGGTTTGCTGTATACAGTTAGTAGCCCAGTGTTCAGCACATTGGTGCGGTTTGCTGTATACAGTTAGTAGCCCAGTGTTCAGCACATTGGTTTGGTTTGCTGTATGCAGTTAGTAGCCCAGTGGTCAGCACATTGGTTTGGTTTGCTGTATGCAGTTAGTAGCCCAGTGTTCAGCACATTGGTTTGCTGTATGCAGTTAGTAGTCCAGTGTTCAGCACATTGGTTTGCTGTATGCAGTTAGTAGTCCAGTGTTCAGCACATTGGTTTGGTTTGCTGTATGCAGTTAGTAGCCCAGTGTTCAGCACATTGGTTTGCTGTATACAGTTAGTAGCCCAGTGTTCAGCACATTGGTGCGGTTTGCTGTATACAGTTAGTAGCCAGTGTTCAGCACATTGGTTTGCTGTATACAGTTAGTAGTCCAGTGTTCAGCACATTGGTGCGGTTTGCTGTATACAGTTAGTAGTCCAGTGTTCAGCACATTGTGGTTTGCTGTATGCAGTTAGTAGTCCAGTGTTCAGCACATTGGTGTTTGCTGTATACAGTTAGTAGTCCAGTGTTCAGCACATTGGTTTGGTTTGCTGTATACAGTTAGTAGTCCAGTGTTCAGCACATTGGTGCGTTGCTGTATGCAGTTAGTAGTCCAGTGTTCAGCACATTGGTGTTTGCTGTATGCAGTTAGTAGCCCAGTGTTCAGCACATTGGTTTGCTGTATGCAGTTAGTAGTCCAGTGTTCAGCACATTGGTGGTTTGCTGTATGCAGTTAGTAGTCCAGTGTTCAGCACATTGGTTTGCTGTATGCAGTTAGTAGTCCAGTGTTCAGCACATTGGTGGTTTGCTGTATGCAGTTAGTAGCCCAGTGTTCAGCACATTGGTTTGGTTTGCTGTATACAGTTAGTAGTCCAGTGTTCAGCACATTGGTGGTTTGCTGTATACAGTTAGTAGCCCAGTGTTCAGCACATTGGTGCGGTTTGCTGTATGCAGTTAGTAGTCCAGTGTTCAGCACATTGGTTTGCTGTATGCAGTTAGTAGCCCAGTGTTCAGCACATTGGTCGGTTTGCTGTATACAGTTAGTAGTCCAGTGTTCAGCACATTGGTTTGCTGTATGCAGTTAGTAGCCCAGTGTTCAGCACATTGGTTTGCTGTATGCAGTTAGTAGCCCAGTGTTCAGCACATTGGTTTGCTGTATGCAGTTAGTAGCCCAGTGTTCAGCACATTGGTTTGCTGTATGCAGTTAGTAGTCCAGTGTTCAGCACATTGGTGTGGTTTGCTGTATGCAGTTAGTAGTCCAGTGTTCAGCACATTGGTGCGGTTTGCTGTATACAGTTAGTAGCCCAGTGTTCAGCACATTGGTGCGGTTTGCTGTATACAGTTAGTAGCCCAGTGTTCAGCACATTGGTTTGGTTGCTGTATGCAGTTAGTAGCCCAGTGGTCAGCATTGGTTTGGTTTGCTGTATGCAGTTAGTAGCCCAGTGTTCAGCACATTGGTTTGCTGTATGCAGTTAGTAGTCCAGTGTTCAGCACATTGGTTTGCTGTATGCAGTTAGTAGTCCAGTGTTCAGCACATTGGTTTGGTTTGCTGTATGCAGTTAGTAGTCCAGTGTTCAGCACATTGGTTTGGTTTGCTGTATACAGTTAGTAGTCCAGTGTTCAGCACATTGGTTTGGTTGGCTGTATACAGTTAGTAGTCCAGTGTTCAGCACATTGGTTTGGTTTGCTGTATGCAGTTAGTAGTCCAGTGTTCAGCACATTGGTTTGGTTTGCTGTATACAGTTAGTAGTCCAGTGTTCAGCACATTGGTTTGGTTGGCTGTATACAGTTAGTAGTCCAGTGTTCAGCACATTGGTTTGGTTTGCTGTATGCAGTTAGTAGTCCAGTGTTCAGCACATTGGTTTGGTTTGCTGTATACAGTTAGTAGTCCAGTGTTCAGCACATTGGTTTGGTTGGCTGTATACAGTTAGTAGTCCAGTGTTCAGCACATTGGTTTGGTTTGCTGTATGCAGTTAGTAGTCCAGTGTTCAGCACATTGGTTTGGTTTGCTGTATACAGTTAGTAGTCCAGTGTTCAGCACATTGGTTTGGTTGGCTGTATACAGTTAGTAGTCCAGTGTTCAGCACATTGGTTTGGTTTGCTGTATACAGTTAGTAGTCCAGTGTTCAGCACATTGGTTTGGTTGGCTGTATACAGTTAGTAGCCCAGTGTTCAGCACATTGGTTTGGTTTGCTGTATGCAGTTAGTAGTCAAGTGTTCAGCACATTGGTTTGGTTTGCTGTATACAGTTAGTAGTCCAGTGTTCAGCACATTGGTTTGGTTGGCTGCATACAGTTAGTAGCCCAGTGTTCAGCACATTGGTTTGGTTTGCTGTATACAGTTAGTAGCCCAGTGTTCAGCACATTGGTTTGCTGTATGCAGTTAGTAGTCCAGTGTTCAGCACATTGGTGCGGTTTGCTGTATGCAGTTAGTAGTCCAGTGTTCAGCACATTGGTTTGCTGTATACAGTTAGTAGCCCAGTGTTCAGCACATTGGTTTGCTGTATACAGTTAGTAGCCCAGTGTTCAGCACATTGGTGCGGTTAGCTGTATACAGTTAGTAGTCCAGTGTTTAGCACATTGGTGCGGTTTGCTGTATACAATTAGTAGTCCCGTGTTCAGCACATTCGTGCGGTTTGCTGTATGCAGTTAGTAGTCCAGTGTTCAGCACATTGGTTTGCTGTATACAGTTAGTAGTCCAGTGTTCAGCACATTGGTTTGCTGTATACAGTTAGTAGCCCAGTGTTCAGCACATTGGTTTGCTGTATACAGTTAGTAGTCCAGTGTTCAGCACATTGGTTTGCTGTATACAGTTAGTAGCCCAGTGTTCAGCACATTGGTTTGCTGTATACAGTTAGTAGTCCAGTGTTCAGCACATTGGTTTGCTGTATGCAGTTAGTAGTCCAGTGTTCAGCACATTGGTTTGGTTTGCTGTATACAGTTAGTAGTCCAGTGTTCAGCACATTGGTGTGGTTTGCTGTATGCAGTTAGTAGTCCAGTGTTCAGCACATTGGTTTGCTGTATACAGTTAGTAGCCCAGTGTTCAGCACATTGGTTTGCTGTATACAGTTAGTAGTCCAGTGTTCAGCACATTGGTTTGCTGTATGCAGTTAGTAGTCCAGTGTTCAGCACATTGGTTTGGTTTGCTGTATACAGTTAGTAGTCCAGTGTTCAGCACATTGGTGCGGTTTGCTGTATGCAGTTAGTAGTCCAGTGTTCAGCACATTGGTTTGCTGTATACAGTTAGTAGCCCAGTGTTCAGCACATTGGTTTGCTGTATACAGTTAGTAGTCCAGTGTTCAGCACATTGGTTTGCTGTATACAGTTAGTAGTCCAGTGTTCAGCACATTGGTTTGCTGTATTCAGTTAGTAGTCCAGTGTTCAGCACATTGGTTTGCTGTATGCAGTTAGTAGTCCAGTTTTCAGCACATTGGTTTGCTGTATACAGTTAGTAGTCCAGTGTTCAGCACAATGGTGTGGTTTGCTGTATGCAGTTAGTAGTCCAGTGTTCAGCACATTGGTGCGGTTTGCTGTATACAGTTAGTAGCCCAGTGTTCATTCAGCACATTGGTGCGGTTTGCTGTATACAGTTAGTAGCCCAGTGTTCAGCACATTGGTGCGGTTTGCTGTATACAGTTAGTAGCCTAGTGTTCAGCACATTGGTTTGGTTTGCTGTATGCAGTTAGTAGCCCAGTGTTCAGCACATTGGTGCGGTTTGCTGTATACAGTTAGTAGCCTAGTGTTCAGCACATTGGTTTGCTGTATACAGTTAGTAGCCTAGTGTTCAACACATTGGTTTGCTGTATACAGTTATAAGGCTGCGTATTGCCAGACCCCTTCTGATACGATACGTATTGCAATACGGGACTGCCGATACGATACGATACGATACAGGCAATATCGGAGAACGGATCCAGCTTTAGGGTCATAGCAAATGACCTCTCTATGTGAGCACTTGACCTCCGTTTGAGTCCTGTGTCGTCTGGGCTACTGTAGGATAGAGTAACGTCAATGATGCTCATGATGTCAACATGTATTTGTTTATAGGACATTTGTTATTTAGCGCCGATTTTGACGTTTTGGATCCGTCTAATCAAGGTAGTAAAAATACTAAAAATAACCAACAAAGTCATTCAGAGTAGAACAGTATTAAGTTATTAATCAATAAAGTTTTTATAGATTTCTCTATATCCCCCCCCCAAAACAATACCTAGATCTTAATACTTTGAAGGTCACTATCAAGAAGATTTTTCTTCAAAAAGATCAAAGAATCAACAGCTCTGGGTCTAGCTCTGAAAATATATAGATCTAGTTCTTGTATGAGGCTATGAGCATAGGCCTACTGGTAATAAAAACAACTAAAGGGTACAGATTTTGTTTATTAGCCTACATATACCAAACCATACAATAAATAATGGATTAGCTCTAGATTTATAATTCCAAGCTCTTGCAAATCTGGGATCCCAACTATTATATGATTCTCTATGAGTCCGCGCCCGTTGCTAAAAATAGCAATGTCATCCGGAAGTCAACAAGGTCAAATAATTCGAAAAATACAACTCGTAGATTTTAAGCCCGATTTAAAATGTGTAAAACTAAAGACCTGTTTCAATGTGGCGACGTTTTTATTGTTAAACACCACTTTAAAAATTCGAACTTGCGTGATAGCTTTAACGCTAGCTCTGCAGCAGCAGATGCACGCTTTGAGGAATGCTAAAAATAACAGGAAAGTTTTGCTCATTTAGCGAACGTTTTCAAGTATTTTAATTAGAATCGGTAGAAAAAACACACAATGGAATTTTAATCTTCGATACGGCCGATATAAGCGATACAGACCCTCCCGATACGATACGCATATACGTTCGTCAGCGTATCGCGGTATACCGGTATATCGCCGCAGCCCTATGCAGTTAGTAGTCCAGTGTTCAGCACATTGGTTTGCTGTATACAGTTAGTAGTCCAGTGTTCAGCACATTGGTTTGGTTTGCTGTATACAGTTAGTAGCCCAGTGTTCAGCACATTGGTGCGGTTTGCTGTATGCAGTTAGTAGCCCAGAAACTCTTCCTGATAAGTGAGTGACATCATTCTGCTTTCAGGTCTTACTTCATTTTCCAACACTTCTGACACTATGTACACCAAATACCTATCTTTAAACATGAAAATAAAGAGTTGTACCATGTATTCAAATGTTTTGCCATTGCTTATATATTCCGTATATTCCCGATCTCGGCCGAGTGGAGGTCATGGCCGGTGGTATCGCTTTTGCTTTAGATGCAAAAGGCGTGGAGTTTGCGCTCGGCTGTAGCCATTACGATTGTGCCCTTAGGCAAGGCATTTAAATTACACATTGTCTTTTCTCTCTCTCGTGGCGATGGATTCTATTTCTGGATGAGAAAAAGGTCAACCTATGGCCCGGAAAATCCGTTAGGACTGGATACAAAATGTTGTCCTTAGTTCAATTTTTCAAAGTTACTCTGAGGAGTCGACGGTCACATTGAAGGACTGTTCAGCATCATTCCCACGTCCATGCATGTGGACTATTTCAAGAGCCCCATATTGACATCTCAATCTGGGACACTTAAGTTATATAAATCGTGATAGCCCAACTGGATTGTGCCCTTAGACAATGCATTTAAATTCCACATTGCCTCTTCTCTCTCCCTCGTGGCGATGGATTCCACCAGGAATGAGGTCTCGAGAGTGATTAAAAACTAAACTGATTTATTTATATAGCAAAAAAAGTGTAGAAAAAATAACGAAAAGACAAAATTCTCATAGGGAACGTTTTGTATTGTGTCGAAAACATAAACATTTGGACCCTCTTGTGCCCCATTAGGTTGATGTACCATGCGTATGCACTTGCCAGGCAACCTCCTGAGTGAGAAGATGTTTTGTTAATATCCAGTAACAACTGATAATAGATTTCTGTGTTCCTGTGATGTTTGTACAGAGTGTGGATTATAGATTTTTGTATCTGTGACGGATGAAACGTTTTTGCTATTCCATATTAGCTATTAAAATATGTAATGCCTTAATTGAATTCAGTGTATATTTGTTCTGCTTCTTGGTATGTTTCCCTCCATTGATCAACGTCACTGTGATGGTATTCCATTGGCAGTATCGAGTTCTGCCAGAGAAGGGATTGCATCTGTGTTTAGGAAAATATGATATGAGAAATAAGCGACCTGTTGAATCAGATATTTGACAGCAGTAGATGCCCGGTTGAATCACACATTTGACAGCAGTAGATGCCCGGTTGAATCACACATTTGACAGCAGTAGATGCCTGGTTGAATCAGACATTTGACAGCAGTAGATGCCCGGTTGAATCACACATTTGACAGCAGTAGATGCCCGGTTGAATCACACATTTGACAGCAGTAGATGCCCGGTTGAATCACACATTTGACAGCAGTAGATGCCCGATTGAATCACACATTTGACAGCAGTAGATGCCCGGTTGAATCACACATTTGACAGCAGTAGATGCCCGGTTGAATCACACATTTGACAGCAGTAGATGCCCGGTTGAATCACACATTTGACAGCAGTAGATGCCCGGTTGAATCACACATTTGACAGCAGTAGATGCCCGGTTGAATCACACATTTGACAGCAGTAGATGCCCGGTTGAATCACACATTTGACAGCAGTAGATGCCCGGTTGAATCAGACATTTGACAGCAGTAGATGCCCGGTTGAATCACACATTTGACAGCAGTAGATGCCCGATTGAATCACACATTTGACAGCAGTAGATGCCCGGTTGAATCACACATTTGGCAGCAGTAGATGCCCGGTTGAATCAGACATTTGACAGCAGTAGATGCCCGGTTGAATCAGACATTTGACAGCAGTAGATGCCTGGTTGAATCAGACATTTGACAGCAGTAGATGCCCGGTTGAATCACACATTTGACAGCAGTAGATGCCCGGTTGAATCACACATTTGACAGCAGTAGATGCCCGGTTGAATCACACATTTGACAGCAGTAGATGCCCGTTGAATCACACATTTGACAGCAGTAGATGCCCGGTTGAATCACACATTTGACAGCAGTAGATGCCCGGTTGAATCACACATTTGACAGCAGTAGATGCCCGGTTGAATCACATATTTGACAGCAGTAGATGCCTGGTTGAATCACACATTTGACAGCAGTAGATGCCCGGTTGAATCACACATTTGACAGCAGTAGATGCCCGGTTGAATCAGACATTTGACAGCAGTAGATGCCCGGTTGAATCACACATTTGACAGCAGTAGATGCCCGGTTGAATCTGACATTTGACAGCAGTAGATGCCCGGTTGAATCTGACATTTGGCAGCAGTAGATGCCCGGTTGAATCAGACATTTGACAGCAGTAGATGCCCGGTTGAATCAGACATTTGACAGCAGTAGATGCCTGGTTGAATCACATATTTGACAGCAGTAGATGCCTGGTTGAATCACATATTTGACAGCAGTAGATGCCTGGTTGAATCACATATTTGACAGCAGTAGATGCCTGGTTGAATCACATATTTGACAGCAGTAGATGCCCGGTTGAATCAGACATTTGACAGCAGTAGATGCCCGGTTGAATCACACATTTGACAGCAGTAGATGCCCGGTTGAATCACACATTTGACAGCAGTAGATGCCCGGTTGAATCAGACATTTGACAGCAGTAGATGCCCGGTTGAATCAGACATTTGACAGCAGTAGATGCCCGGTTGAATCACATATTTGACAGCAGTAGATGCCTGGTTGAATCACATATTTGACAGCAGTAGATGCCTGGTTGAATCACATATTTGACAGCAGTAGATGCCTGGTTGAATCACATATTTGACAGCAGTAGATGCCTGGTTGAATCACATATTTGACAGCAGTAGATGCCTGGTTGAATCAGACATTTGACAGCAGTAGATGCCTGGTTGAATCACATATTTGACAGCAGTAGATGCCTGGTTGAATCACATATTTGACAGCAGTAGATGCCTGGTTGAATCAGACATTTGACAGCAGTAGATGCCTGGTTGAATCACATATTTGACAGCAGTAGATGCCCGGTTGAATCACATATTTGACAGCAGTAGATGCCTGGTTGAATCACATATTTGACAGCAGTAGATGCCTGGTTGAATCACATATTTGACAGCAGTAGATGCCTGGTTGAATCACATATTTGACAGCAGTAGATGCCTGGTTGAATCACATATTTGACAGCAGTAGATGCCTGGTTGAATCACATATTTGACAGCAGTAGATGCCTGGTTGAATCACATATTTGACAGCAGTAGATGCCTGGTTGAATCACATATTTGACAGCAGTAGATGCCTGGTTGAATCACATATTTGACAGCAGTAGATGCCTGGTTGAATCACATATTTGACAGCAGTAGATGCCTGGTTGAATCACATATTTGACAGCAGTAGATGGTTCGTAGTTGTAAGTAATCATTCCATTAACGGTGTGCTTAATAACTCTCACACTTTGACTGAGGAATGAAGCACTTTACCATGTTTGCAATAGTTAATGCGAAACTCTGAAGACTATCTGCAGAATAATGTGTTTTGTCAAGTGTTAGCTGATAAACAAGGGCTTTCATGTGCCAGTTATAGCGTATAATTTAGCTGATAAACAAAGGCTTTCAAATGCCAGTTATAGTGTATAATTTAGCTGATAAACAAAGGCTTTCAAGTGCCAGTTATAGCGTATAATTTAGCTGATAAACAAAGGCATTCAAGTGCCAGTTCTAGCGTATAATTTAGCTGATAAACAAGGGCTTTCAAGTGCCAGTTATAGCGTATAATTTAGCTGATAAACAAAGGCTTTCAAATGCCAGTTATAGCGTATAATTTAGCTGATAAACAAAGGCTTTCAAATGCCAGTTATAGCGTATAATTTAGCTGATAAACAAGGGCATTCAAGTGCCAGTTATAGCGTATAATTTAGCTGATAAACAAAGGCTTTCAAATGCCAGTTATAGCGTATAATTTAGCTGATAAACAAAGGCTTTCATGTGCCAGTTATAGCGTATAATTTAGCTGATAAACAAAGGCTTTCAAGTGCCAGTTATAGTGTATAATTTAGCTGATAAACAAAGGCTTTCATGTGCCAGTTATAGCGTATAATTTAGCTGATAAACAAAGACTTTCAAATGCCAGTTATAGCATATAATTTAGCTGATAAACAAAGGCTTTCAAGTGCCAGTTATAGCGTATAATTTAGCTGATAAACAAAGGCTTTCAAGTGCCAGTTATAGCGTATATAATTTAGCTGATAAACAAAGGCTTTCAAGTGCCAGTTATAGCGTATAATTTAGCTGATAAACAAGGGCTTTCAAGTGCCAGTTATAGCGTATAATTTAGCTGATAAACAAGGGCATTCAAGTGCCAGTTATAGCGTATAATTTAGCTGATAAACAAGGGCATTCAAATGCCAGTTATAGCGTATAATTTAGCTGATAAACAAGGGCATTCAAGTGCCAGTTATAGCGTATAATTTAGCTGATAAACAAGGGCTTTCAAGTGCCAGTTATAGCGTATAATTTAGCTGATAAACAAGGGCATTCAAGTGCCAATTATAGCGTATAATTTAGCTGATAAACAAAGACTTTCAAGTGCCAGTTAATGTGTATAATTTAGCTGATAAACAAAGGCTTTCAAGTGCAGTTATAGCGTATAATTTAGCTGATAAACAAAGACTTTCAAGTGCCAGTTAATGTGTATAATTTAGCTGATAAACAAAGGCTTTCAAGTGCCAGTTATAGCGTATAATTTAGCTGATAAACAAAGGCTTTCAAGTGCCAGTTATAGCGTATAATTTAGCTGATAAACAAAGACTTTCAAGTGCCAGTTAATGTGTATAATTTAGCTGATAAACAAAGGCTTTCAAGTGCCAGTTAATGTGTATAATTTAGATGGATTTTTAAGTGTTTACATACTGAGTAAAATAAATATAATAAATAGTTCAAATAATTGTAGCAGCCGACAGTTCATTAAAGTGTTTTTCTTATCTGTACCTGAAAATTCTAACACAATGTCATGCAATTTCATTAGAATTGAATCGGAACGACACAATTCTAATGAAATTCCGTGGCTGTTATTTTCACCACTAACGTGTAAGAGTTCAGTGTCTTGCATAACAACTTCTCGATTACGAGGTGGATACGGTATCTATTTCACTTAATCATAATTACATTGCATTGCCCTTACCCATTGAGACCTTGAAATTTCAAAATAGCATAGAAATGTTTATGACTATTTTATTTTCATTCCAAACACTCCTTGTATGAGCGACATTATTTTTGCACTGTCTGTTTATCACATTATTATTTTCAGTAACATGAGACCCATATATGACACATGTCTCCAAACTTGGTATGTTTTGATCATTGAATGGAACTTATTTGATTTTGGTGTCTGTGTCTGCATGCTGGCGGCAAAAATAACAGTCAAATATGTCACACAATTACATTAGAATTGAATCGTAGCGACACAATTCTAATGAAATTCCATGCTTCAGCTACAAATAAGAAAAACACATTACTGAATTGTCGTCTGCTATAATTATTTGAACTATTTATAGCCTTTATTTTACCCAGCATGCAAAAATGGCTTCCACACGATTGAATGTAGCTCTCAAACATAAAGAAACATGTATCATGGTTGGCAGAAATTGGGAGTAAAAGGTGAAGGTCATAGGGGTCGAGCGTTGAAAGTCGATATCATGTGAAGTTATTTGAATTAATCAAGTGACTCAAAACTGCGCTTAACCGATAAGATCAGGAAGTATTGCATTAAGGAAGCCGTGAACGGTAAGAAGAAGTGTGTTGATGGGGATTCATGAATTATAGATCTGTTTGGGAGGGAAATCTAATCTTGGATGAAACATTAGTCTGCTTCATATACTCATTAGTATACTCTCATCCTGATATTGACTAGATACAAGGCTGATTTATCTACTGTTTGAACATTTACCCCATTAAATAACACTAGCTATAACATAGACTGGGATTTCCCTGATTCAATAACACTAGCTATGACATAGACTGGGACTTCCCTGATTAAATAACACTAGCTATGACATAGACTGGGACTTTCCTGATTTAATAACACTAGCTATGACATAGACTGCGACTTCCCTGATTTAATAACACTAGCTATGACATAGACTGGGACTTCCCTGATTAAATAACACTAGCTATGACATAGACTGGGATTTCCCTGATTCAATAACACTAGCTATGACATAGACTGGGACTTCCCTGATTTAATAACACTAGCTATGACATAGACTGGGACTTCCCTGATTAAATAACACTAGCTATGACATAGACTGGGACTTTCCTGATTCAATAACACTAGCTATGACATAGACTGGGACTTTCCTGATTCAATAACACTAGCTATGACATAGACTGGGACTTCCCTGATTAAATAACACTAGCTATGACATAGACTGGGACTTCCCTGATTCAATAACACTAGCTATGACATAGACTGGGACATCCTTGATTCAATAACACTAGCTATGACATAGACTGGGATTTCCCTGATTCAATAACACTAGCCATGACATAGACTGGGACTTCCCTGATTCAATAACATTAACTATGACATAGACTTATACATTGCCTGATTAAATAACACTAGCTATGACATAGACTGGGACTTTCCTGATTCATTAACACTAGCTATGACATAGACTGGGACTTCCCTGATTCAATAACACTAGCTATGACATAGACTGGGACATCCTTGATTCAATAACACTAGCTATGACATAGACTGGGACATCCTTGATTCAATAACACTAGCTATGACATAGACTGGGACTTCCCTTATTCAATAACACTAGCTATGACATAGACTAATACATTACCTGATTAAATGAGGCTAGCTATGACGTAGACTTATACATTGCCTGATTAAATAACACTAGCTGTGAAATAGACTGGGACTTCCCTGATTCAATAACACTGCTATGACGTAGACTTATACATTGCCTGATTAAATAACACTAGCTGTGACATAGACTGGGACTTCCCTGATTCAATAACACTGCTATGACGTAGACTTATACATTGCCTGATTAAATAACACTAGCTGTGACATAGACTGGGACTTCCCTGATTCAATAACACTGCTATGACGTAGACTTATACATTGCCTGATTAAATAACACTAGCTGTGACATAGACTGGGACTTCCCTGATTCAATAACACTGCTATGACGTAGACTTATACATTGCCTGATTAAATAACACTAGCTGTGACATAGACTGGGACTTCCCTGATTCAATAACACTGCTATGACGTAGACTTATACATTGCCTGATTAAATAACACTAGCTGTGACATAGACTGGGACTTCCCTGATTCAATAACACTGCTATGACGTAGACTTATACATTGCCTGATTAAATAACACTAGCTGTGACATAGACTGGGACTTCCCTGATTCAATAACACTAGCTATGACATAGACTAATACATTACCTGATTAAATGAGGCTAGCTATGACATAGACCGATACATTACCTGATTAAATGAGGCTAGCTATGACATAGACCGATACATTACTGATTAAATGAGGCTAGCTATGACATAGACCGATACATTACCTGATTAAATGAGGCTAGCTATGACATAGACCGATACATTACCTGATTAAATGAGGCTAGCTATGACATAGACCGATACATTACCTGATTAAATGAGGCTAGCTATGACATAGACCGATACATTACCTGATTAAATGAGGCTAGCTATGACATAGACCGATACATTACCTGATTAAATGAGGCTAGCTATGACATAGACCGATACATTACCTGATTAAATGAGGCTAGCTATGACATAGACCGATACATTACCTGATTAAATGAGGCTAGCTATGACATAGACCGATACATTACCTGATTAAATGAGGCTAGCTATGACATAGACCGATACATTACCTGATTAAATGAGGCTAGCTTTGACATAGATCGATACATTACCTGATTAAATGAGGCTAGCTATGACATAGATCGATACATTACCTGATTAAATGAGGCTAGCTATGACATAGATCGATACATTACCTGATTAAATGAGGCTAGCTTTGACATAGATCGATACATTACCTGATTAAATGAGGCTAGCTATGACATAGATCGATACATTACCTGATTAAATGAGGCTAGCTATGACATAGATCGATACATTACCTGATTAAATGAGGCTAGCTTTGACATAGATCGATACATTACCTGATTAAATGAGGCTAGCTATGACATAGATCGATACATTACCTGATTAAATGAGGCTAGCTATGACATAGATCGATACATTACCTGATTAAATGAGGCTAGCTTTGACATAGATCGATACATTACCTGATTAAATGAGGCTAGCTATGACATTGAAGCACATTATGTTTGATATATTACTAGTGATGATCCATGTAATATGCAATACGGTTTGGGGGTCTCTATGGCTGGGCTGGTTGTTTTGCTTATGGGCTGACAACATTTAATAGCAACCTTCAATTGACTTGATTCCTAATGGAGGCAGATTCTTTCATATCCAGCAGACTTGCCAGCGATTGATTGTTCTATCAGCTGTGGCTGATTGCTTTGATGACGAGTTGAGTTTATTTATCCTCGCCACCGCAGAACATATGGGCGAGCAAAACTTGCTGAGCACTGTCGATTAATCGACAAATTGATGTGTTTGATGTGGTGTCGATGTCTTGTAGACTGTGGATGTTCTAGTAGATGTTGTTGTTCTGCGAATATTCTGTATTTTCTAAGACGATTGAATTCTATAAGATGTAGTTCTGTGTTGATTAAGTTGCGTCGATGTCTAGGATGTTACGTGGTCTAATGCAAGTAGGTTAGCCAATCCTGGCAAAGTGGCGTGACTGCTGTCTGTGACCAAGTTTGGTTTCTCCAATGTGATTATGCACCGTGTCTCTTAGGCTCTCAGTCCTTTTTAGCCCACCCTCCACCCACCCTCACTGTTAGCCCCCCTACAGCAGCATATAAACGGATCTGACAGTTACACATCTGGTCGTCCCGCTCGCTCCAAGGTTTGTCCATACCTCCACCATTTCCGTAAAACAGCGATGGTGAAGAGTGTGCCCCGTGTCACATGTTCGACAACCGAACGATCCCAGTATATTACGCTGCTGCTGCGAGATATGCCCCCCCGACCGCGACGTGCACGCCGTGAGGAGATCAGCCGGTGAATATTGCTTTCTAACAAAGTGTTGTTTATATATGTGTTTCTACCATAGCCATAAAGAATAACATAAGCCATTAAGAGTAACAGAAGTGTGAATGCCCAGAAAATATTAGTGGGAGACAATCATAGTTGAGACATGCCAGGAGAAATCTTGTAGTCATACATAATTTAAAAGGAGCTGTATAATCAATCTTCACTTATAATCTGTTGAATAATTTCATGTCTGTATTATTCTCCAAAATTAGTCTTCAGTGAAAGTTTGAATATGGGAAATCTGCTTGCAGGCTTTCCATATGTTGGAAGGTTGTTCCACTTGGGGTTTAGAACTGATTAAATTTTATTGATGTCAGAAAATTGTCTCCAAGATTCATTGTCAAGGATCTATTTAAATTCTCTTAGGGATCTAAAGATTTGTGTATGTGTTGCAAACTGTCATATTCAGGACGTTAATTATAATGTGTATACATATTTGCATACCATTTTGTCTGCTGTCTTCAAGGTTTTTTAAGCTCCACAAGGGGGACTCTGTTGCTGAGTGGTTACGGTTGTTTGACAAATCATTCCCCCTCACTGGAATTTGTTCGTGTGAGGAAGCTATCCAGCTGACTTGCGGGAGGTTGGTGGTTCTACACTAGTGGTGTGGAATTTGTTCGTGTGAGGAAGCTATCCAGCTGACTTGCGGGAAGTTGGTGGTTCTACACTAGTGGTGTGGAATTTGTTCGTGTGAGAAAGCTATCCAGCTGACTTGCGGGAGGTTGGTGGTTCTACACTAGTGGTGTGGAATTTGTTCGTGTGAGGAAGCTATCCAGCTGGCTTGCGGGAGGTTGGTGGTTCTACACTAGTGGTGTGGAATTTGTTCGTGTAAGGAAGCTATCCAGCTGACTTGCGGGAGGTTGGTGGTTCTACACTAGTGGTGTGGAATTTGTTCGTGTAAGGAAGCTATCCAGCTGGCTTGCGGGAGGTTGGTGGTTCTACTCAGGCTCTTCTGCCATCAATAATAGCTTGAGAGTCGCAATATGACCAAAGGTGTTGGTTCAATTTTTCAACCCCGAACGACATAAAGTCAGGCATGCATCAGAGGGTGGTATTTGATGCAGCAGTCCATAATATATTATTGATAGTGAAAAAGATCTTGCCCGGCAAGGTCCAGCAAGATGTGAAAATTCCAATAGGGGTCAAATTTTACAATTGACCAAAATATTAATATGGTCATGTCATATATCAGATCAAAGGTGTGATGATCACTCTCCTACAGTTTCTGTCGGAATTGAGTGATTACATCATATATCATCCAATATCACTGCCAAAAGGTCATCTTTAAGAAAACTCTACCCTATATGGTGCTAAGGTGAAGCCTTTCCATATTTGTTAAAGTAAAGTTACCCTGAAATCCAAGATGGCTATCACCTAAAAATAGCATCATTTGTTCAAAAATCTTCTCATAAACCGCCAGGCGGATTTCATCCAAATTTGATAGAAATGATCAATGTAAAGTTGTTAAAATGGCAACCCTGTGGTCAAAAATGGTGTTAAATATAAAACGAAAATGGTGGCCAAATTTAACAGTTTATTCACACAATGGTGGCCAAATTTCAGTTATGGTCCATGGGTGAAACGGGATATATATTCAGGGAAATATCGGGCATTGAGTATGTAGTATATATTCTGGGAAATATCGGGCATCGAGTATGTAGTATATATTCTGGGAAATATCGGGCATTGAGTATGTAGTATATATTCTGGGAAATATCGGGCATCGAGTATGTAGTATATATTCTGGGAAATATCGGGCATCGAGTATGTAGTATATATTCTGGGAAATATCGGGCATCGAGTATGTAGTATATATTCTGGGAAATATCGGGCATTGAGTATGTGGTATATATTCTGGGAAATATCGGGCATTGAGTATGTGGTATATATTCCCAGAAATATCGGGCATCGAGTATGTAGTAGTGTACCTATTGCTTGTCAGCAGTAAAAAGAGAAAATGAGTAATTGACCTCTTCTTATGGAGTAAAAGGGTTAAAGAAAAACAGTATGATGTATATGGAGAAATTGTGTTTAAAATTGAACAATTGTGTGGTATCCGTGGTCCAATGGTAGAGTGCTGGATTTGGAAGCGAACGGTCCCAGGTTCGATACTCGGACAGGCCATGTATTTAGTGTCATTGAGCAAGGAACCTCGCACACATTGCTTAGTACTGGTTAATCGCTTAGGTCGGTAAGCCTGCCCAGGAAAACATATCTAGATCCCCGAGAGGGATTTGACATTAATGGAACATACATACATACATACATAAATTGTGGGCTGCGTATGATTCTCGACTGTGTGTGCAGTGTATGCTTTTATAACCAAGGTCAATGTTACACTTACGCATGCCTTGTAGTAATATTATATTAAGGTAAATGACAGTTTTTGTCTGAAACAAACCCTTGGAGAAATTACTCAGCACTACATAAACATAGTGTTTAGAGAAGATGATGCATGTGGGCCGCAAACTGCATATATTTTCATGAATAATTCATTTAACTGTTTATATACCAGTTCAAGGAATTGTCCAAGTCGTATTTCATTGATGATTCCATCATACTGGAGTCAAAGTAGTAGGTGTGCCAGTCACAATGACTGGAAGTTGTGATAGCTCAGTGGTAGCGCGTTCGTTTCATGTGCGAAAGGCCAGGAGTTTGAGCCCCGCTGGACCCGTTACGATTGTGCCCTTAGGCAAGGTGTTTAAATTCCACATGCCACTTCTCTCTCACTCGTGGCGATGGATTCCATCAGGAATGAGGTCTCGAGAGTGATTAATATAAGTCATAAGAACTTGTTTCGCAAGGGTTAGCAGAGAAGCAATATTCCATGAATAAAAACATTTACTATGAAGATTGCCTCACACGAGGGCAGTTCATAAAATGCACAGAACCGTGCATATTATGAAACAAGTACGTGATAACAAGGTGTCGACATGTTGTTTACACGGTATGATTAACGTGTGATTAATGTTGTAAACCATATAACCGTCATACAGTTTCTCAACCGTACATCAACCGCAACAGCACCTCATGAGCAACGTGTAATAACCGTATGATCACTGCCATAAAACGCGAGTAAACCGTGTCAGCACTGCACAAGGACCGCTGTTGCTCTGCACCGTGATGTGACAGACTAGTTACCATGTTGTCATCGTGTTGCTACTGCCTACAAATCACTACCCATTTCGTCGGCAGTTCTGTATGGTTATGTTGGGCAATAACACGGTGGGGTAGCACTGTGGTTGATACACGGTTGGGAGAATCGCCATCATATTTTCAAACCTGTTGAAAATTCTGCACGGTGTCTACGCTGTTCTGAACCATACTGAACCGTCACATGTTTTATGTTTGTTAATCTTTCTTATTTCATGTTTGTCTTTCTTATTTCAGTCACTGCATGCAACAAATATTAGAGAGCGTAAACTACTGTCATATACATGGAATAGTACATCGAGATTTGAAGGTAAGTCAAATGATGTATAGAATAATACAGCGATATTTAAAGGTAAGTCAAATGATGTGTAGAATAATACAGCGATATTTAAGGGTAAGTTCAAATGATGCATGGATTACTACAGCGATATTTAAGGGTAAGTTCAAATGATGCATGGATTACTACAGCGATATTTAAGGGTAAGTTCAAATGATGCATGGATTACTACAGCGGTATTTAAAGGTAAGTTCAAATATGCATGGATTACTACAGCGATATTTAAGGGTAAGTTCAAATGATGCATGGATTACTACAGCGGTATTTAAAGGTAAGTTCAAATGATGCATGGATTACTGCAGCGATATTTAAAGGTAAGTTCAGATGATGCATGGATTACTACAGCGATATTTAAAGGTAAGTTCAGATGATCCAGAATTGAAAGTAAGGTGAACTTCTACATGAATAGCAAATCATGATCTGAAGTCCAAATGCCACATGAAATAGGGCCATCCTTCGATTTGTTTGGCATAAGGCCGGGTTTCCATTGTTTGGCAAAAAGCTGGGTTTCCATGCCAAAATGCGCCGAAAAACTGTTAGACTGTCTTATGAATCCGAAATCCACATCTCGTTTCGGCTTCATAAGACAGTTTAACGGATATTTTGGATATAAATGCATATGAAATCATTAGTAAATACTTTCCAGAGAAAAAAACAGCCATGGTACATACAACTCATGTATTCTTCTTTTTTTGAGTGAATAATCTTTATACTCTCGACATCGAGGAGTCATAGAGACACGAATGTCCCCTGCTCAGCATGTCCCCTGCTCAGCGCTATGAGCTTCTCATACACTTGTACAGTACACTAAGCTTCATCTTTCAATGTTGTTGACAGTCGATAGTCGCTGTTGTTGATGTTGCATCATTATTATATAACTGCTGAATGTGAATCCCAAACAGTTTACTCGCTTTAGATTAAGCTCTTATAGCTTAGAAATAGAACTTTGTAGATTTACTGGTATATTTCGCCAAGCTTGTTGATATAAAATGTGTTCTATTAATGCAACTGAATCAGAATACCATTTCCTTCTCTGCTGTCCAAGATATGTTGCTTTACGCCCAGAAATGGAGGAAATGGGTCATTTTCCCTATCTAGGACACCTCACTATGTCATTTCGGAGCGGACATGTGGAATAAAATCGCTACCTAAAGCAAATTCTTTCGGCGCTGACAATGTTCAGTTCCGAAAAACTTGTCAATGGAAACGTCATCATGTGCCACCATGTTAACATACAGTGCCATTATAATATTATGACCCCCAAAAATAGTTTGGCACAAGGCTGTAGTTTTCAACTTACCTCGCAAGAAAACGGCAAATTTCGATGTGGTTGACCAATTGCGTTTTTTGTTTTGTTTTTCCCCCCGCTAAAGGCACTCACCTCATACTCTGAAGGTAATTTGGTGGTGACTGTTGTACCGACACCTGCAGTTATAATAAGCTGTTTATTTTTCTATTAGGCAAAAATTCTCAAATATTCCATTTTAATTCTTAGAAGTCACTTTCACTATTGGTGACAATACCTACTAAGCCAATTAATTGATGTATCAATCTGGCATCCCTACACTACCAATATCCAAGGCCACATATGTCAATAACGGCATCTGACCTGTATGCCAAACAAACAAGATTTAAGGATGGCCTACTATTGTATGAAGATTTGAAGGGTATGTTCAAATACTACATGATTTGAAAATCAATTTCTGTCATATATGATTATGTGGACTAGTACATCTTAATGTAAGTTTAAATGCTGCCATATGTATGCAATCAGTGTAGTGGAATGTTGATATAAGAACAACACAGAGAGTTGTCAGTTAATTATTCTGCTAATGCACCTCTGTAGCTACTTTGAAACAAGAAATCAGTGGAGAAAGGTTATGTAGGTAGTCATCCTACCCCCATCCCACAGAAGGTATGAGACAATTAACCCTTTCAACACCACAGACCTCTAAATTGGCTTACAAAAAAGTGTAGATCCAGATGAGCCGGCTCGTGACGAGCCGTCTCATCAGGATCTGCACTTTTTTCAAGTAATATAACTAATTTTAGACAAAATTACCCATCTTGATAAATGAACTGGTCCGAATGTAATTTTCTTATTCATTTATTGGTCTAAGAATATCATGGACCAGTCCACGTCAGTTACTTGGTGTTGAATGGGTTAATTGTTAATCCACTCCACTAGTTCCATCGCAGGTTCGATCCCCCCCATCTGACACTAATAAAATTAATAGTCTTTCAGATGGGACGTTAAACCGAGGTCTCGTGTCGGTGCTTTACACCATGCACGTAAAAGAACCAGAGGAGATTCTGGAATGTCTGTATCATTGCACTGTCCTCCAAAAATCTAAAATGACTAATCTCTTTAGGAGGCGTCGCTCATATGGGCAACCAGTAGCGATGGTAAATAAACGTAAAAACTCACCACTCCACTAAAAATCGCTTTTTGCATTGTTTGATATATGAAACTAGTAATGTGCAGGTAAGTGTTTGCTAAAATGGGGTTTAGTGGTTTGATGGTTAATGATATATTCATTCCTGTTCCAAGAAATGAAATTGCATTGTATGCGAATGTCCCATTTTTGATGCCAGCAATATTTACTCTGCTAGCGGTGGAAATAACAGTCGAATATATCATGGAGTTTCATTAGCATTGTGTTGTATCTGAGTTTTCAGTTGCAAAATAAGAAACAAATTAATGAATTGTCACATAAAATTAATTGAACCCAACATGCAAAGAGTTAATAAAACATGCTAAAAGGGATGCACGGACATTTATTTCATTGTTAATAAAACATGCTAAAAGGGATGCACGCACATTTATTTCATTGTTAATAAAACATGCTAAAAGGGATGCACGGACATTTATTTCATTGTTAATAAAACATGCTAAAAGGGATGCACGGACATTTATTTCATTGTTAATAAAACATGCTAAAAGGGATGCACGGACATTTATTTCATTGTTAATAAAACATGCTAAAAGGGATGCACGCACATTTATTTCATTGTTAATAAAACATGCTAAAAGGGATGCACGGACATTTATTTCATTGTTAATAAAACATGCTAAAAGGGATGCACGGACATTTATTTCATTGTTAATAAAACATGCTAAAAGGGATGCACGCACATTTATTTCATTGTTAATAAAACATGCTAAAAGGGATGCACGCACATTTATTTCATTGTTAATAAAACATGCTAAAAGGGATGCACGGACATTTATTTCATTGTTAATAAAACATGCTAAAAGGGATGCACGCACATTTATTTCATTGTTAATAAAACATGCTAAAAGGGATGCACGCACATTTATTTCATTGTTAATAAAACATGCTAAAAGGGATGCACGCACATTTATTTCATTGTTAATAAAACATGCTAAAAGGGATGCACGCACATTTATTTCATTGTTAATAAAACATGCTAAAAGGGATGCACGCACATTTATTTCATTGTTAATAAAACATGCTAAAAGGGATGCACACACATTTATTTCATTGTTAATAAAACATGCTAAAAGGGATGCACGGACATTTATTTCATTGTTAATAAAACATGCTAAAAGGGATGCACGCACATTTATTTCATTGTTAATAAAACATGCTAAAAGGGATGCACGCACATTTATTTCATTGTTAATAGAGATGGAACGTTAATCCGTGGTCTTGTGTCGTTGCTTTACACTGTACACGTAAAAGAACCAGAGGAGACTCTGGAATGGGTCTCTGTCTGTATCATTGCACTATCCTCCAAACATATAAAATGACTAATCTCTTCAGGAGGCGTCGCTCATATGGGCAACCGGTAGCGACGATAAATAAACGTAAAACACACTGACCTAAAATGATGATTACCAGGCAGATGAGTACCTTGGTCACTGTGCACACAAACCGGTGCCTACCAGTCAGATGAGTACCTAGGTCACTGTGCACACAAACGGTGCCTACCAGTCAGAGGAGTACCTTGGTCACTGTGCAATCAAACCGGTGCCTACCAGTCCGATGAGTACCTTGGTCACTGTGCACACAAACCGGTGCCTACCAGTCCGATGAGTACCTTGGTCACTGTGCACACAAACCGGTGCCTACCAGTCCGATGAGTACCTTGGTCACTGTGCACTCAAACCGGTGCCTACCAGGCAGATGAGTACCTTGGTCACTGTGCACTCAAACCGGTGCCTACCAGTCAGATGAGTACCTTGGTCACTGTGCACACAAACCGGTGCCTACCAGTCAGATGGGTACCTTGGTCACTGTGCACTCAAACCGGTGCCTACCAGTCCGATGAGTACCTTGGTCACTGTGCACTCAAACCGGTGCCTACCAGTCGGAGGAGTACCTTGGTCACTGTGCACTCAAACTGGTGCCTACCAGTCAGAGGAGTACCTTGGTCACTGTGTACTCAAACCGGTGCCTACCAGTCAGAAGAGTACCTTGGTCACTGTGCACACAAACCGGTGCCTACCAGGCAGATGAGTACCTTGGTCACTGTGCACACAAACCGGTGCCTACCAGTCCGATGAACACCTTGGTCACTGTGCACACAAACCGGTGCCTACCAGTCAGAAGAGTACCTTGGTCACTGTGCACACAAACCGGTGCCTACCAGTCAGATGAGTACCTTGGTCACTGTGCACACAAACTGGTGCCTACCAGTCAGATGAGTACCTTGGTCACTGTGCACACAAACCGGTGCCTACCAGTCCGATGAGTACCTTGGTCACTGTGCACTCAAACTGGTGCCTAAAGTTACTCTACCGTACCATGTCACATAGAGAAAGTTATAAAAAGCAAAAAAACATGTACAAAATAATGAATAATTCGTCAAAATATCTTGTCATGATACTTGATACTGTTGAGGTAGACACATCGCTGTCCACTATTATCATTAAACTTGAAGCGCTAGCATTCATGGTATGTATGGCTGACAGAAGTTCTGAACATTTCAAAACCACGACTATAAATTGTACAAAAGTTGTGCTAAACCATTAATTACGTCGTTTTGTCTCAATTAACGAGTCATTAATAATGCACTGCACGTTGTTATTGACAAAGAGTACAGAAATGCGTGCAATATGTGCCGGCAACCAATAATTTTAGTCAATCGGCACCGTCTCAGGGGCAACCGGAAAGTAAATGCAGTAAGAGGCTGTGTAATAACTGTACATTTTAGAACACGGCAAAGTTTCATAAACTTGCAACAGTCACAATGCAAGTTGCATTTGATCACGGTTAATGTGCTATCATTACAGTTTCACACGTTCACATTTTATTGTCCATACTGTTAGTTTTTCTGCAGTGTGACTCATTTGGAGAATAAGTTGACTATTAAAATTAATAAAATATACGGTCAAACTTGTCTTAAGCAGCCAGCCAGCCAGCACAGAGAGTGGATGCTTTGCCCAGGTGGCTGCTTAGTAGAGGTGAAATGTATAATAAAACAACATATTGAGAGTCTGGAAACTGGCTGCTTAATACAGGTTGGCTGCTTACTAGAGGTGACCACTAAAACAGGTTTGACTGTAATCAGAGTTTATTGTTCCGGTTTGTTTTATGAGCTTGACAATCGTAAATAAACATCCCATGCCCCATTAGAATGCAGAAGGGAGACTGTATTTATTAAACATCCCATGCCCCATTAGAATGCAGAAGGGAGACTGTATTTATTAAACATCCCATGCCCCATTAGAATGCAGAAGGGAGACTGTATTTATTAAACATCCCATGCCCCATTAGAATGCAGAAGGGAGACTGTATTTATTAAACATCCCATGCCCCATTAGAATGCAGAAGGGAGACTGAATTTATTAAACATCCCATGCCCCATTAGAATGCAGAAGGGAGACTGTATTTATTAAACATCCCATGCCCCATTAGAATGCAGAAGGGAGACTGAATTTATTAAACATCCCATGCCCCATTAGAATGCAGAAGGGAGACTGTATTTATTAAACATCCCATGCCCCATTAGAATGCAGAAGGGAGACTGAATTTATTAAACATCCCATGCCCCATTAGAATGCAGAAGGGAGACTGTATTTATTAAACATCCCATGCCCCATTAGAATGCAGAAGGGAGACTGAATTTATTAAACATCCCATGCCCCATTAGAATGCAGAAGGGAGACTGTATTTATTAAACATCCCATGCCCCATTAGAATGCAGAAGGGAGACTGTATTTATTAAACATCCCATGCCCCATTAGAATGCAGAAGGGAGACTGAATTTATTAAACATCCCATGCCCCATTAGAATGCAGAAGGGAGACTGTATTTATTAAACATCCCATGCCCCATTAGAATGCAGAAGGGAGACTGAATTTATTAAACATCCCATGCCCCATTAGAATGCAGAAGGGAGACTGAATTTATTAAACATCCAGCTATGTTATTATGCTAATCAGCATGTTACTGGCAAATCCCTGGAAAATGGTTCAGTTTCACAGATTTCATCTTCAATATATACTGGTAGACACAAGTTACCATAATATCTATCTTACATGACAGAACTTGAGAGACACAGTAATTGTGGGGAAATGACTGGCAATGTTGAAACATAATTATTACATTTTTTTTGTTGGAGTGGCACCAGCTTCTGAGACTTGAAAATATAGGAAAATGATTTTAGTTTGTCAATGTTTGTAATAGTTACAGAATTGTAGTTCCTAACTGGAATTTCAAAAGATGGATTTGAAATATTGATGAGAGTTTTAAAATATATCTTGAATGAGTTAGTTTAATCATTTTGATCCATTCTGTGTATTGTGTCCTTGTAAATATGTCAAGAAACAGGACTGCTGGTTCCATTCTGTGTATTGTGTCCTTGTAAATATGCCAAGAAACAGGACTGCTGGTTCCATTCTGTGTATTGTGTCCTTGTAAATATGCCAAGAAACAGGACTGCTGGTTCCATTCTGTGTATTGTGTCCTTGTAAATATGCCAAGAAACATGAATGCTGGTTCCATTCTGTGTATTGTGTCCTTGTAAATATGCCAAGAAACAGGACTGCTGGTTCCATTCTGTGTATGGTGTCCTTGTAAATATGCCAAGAAACAGGACTGCTGGTTCCATTCTGTGTATTGTGTCCTTGTAAGAAACAGGACTGCTGGTTCCATTCTGTGTATTGTGTCCTTGTAAATATGTCAAGAAACAGGACTGCTGGTTCCATTCTGTGTATGGTGTCCTTGTAAATATGCCAAGAAACAGGACTGCTGGTTCCATTCTGTGTATTGTGTCCTTGTAAATATGCCGTGTCCTTGTAAATATGCCAAGAAACAGGACTGCTGGTTCCATTCTGTGTATTGTGTCCTTGTAAATATGCCAAGAAACAGGACTGCTGGTTCCATTCTGTGTATTGTGTCCTTGTAAATATGCCAAGAAACAGTGGTGCAGTTCGAATCCAGCTGTAGCTGTTACCATTGTGCCCTTAGGCAAGGCACTTAAATTCCTCAGTTCCTCTTCTCTCTCCCTCGTGGTGATGTATTCCATCAGGAATGAGGTCTTGAGAGTGATTAATAGTAGTTGTAAGAACTTGTTTCGCAATCGAGCTACAATAAATTTGTATAGACCTAACGACTGTGAATGGAGAGGCGGTGACATATCTTGTATGAATGCAGCGGTTTATTGCAAAGACATAGGTTTAATACCCGGCTCACCCATTATATCCAGTAAGAGAGAAATATCGACATCTTTTATACATGCAATAGAAAACAGGTCCATGTAGCAACAGCTTGCAGTTTGTATATATACCTTGACACAATAGTTCTAGCAGAGCCAGATTGTTTCTGACAGGCATGTTTATAAACAGGGGAGGAATCGGTTGTTATATGCATGCAACTATTTGTAATGAGTTGTTATTCCACTCACATGATATGAACAATATGCTGAGAATGCGTTATGACAAGGCTACGTAGGTTCATGGCCAAATTGGTTTGATGTGTGTTATATAGATCTACGTAGGGTCATGGCCAAATTGGTTTGATGTGTATTATATAGATTTACGTAGGGTCATGGCCAAATTGGTTTGATGTGTATTATATAGATTTACGTAGGTTCATGGCCAAATTGGTTTGATGTGTATTATATAGATTTTTACGTAGGGTCATGGCCAAATTGGTTTGATGTGTATTATATAGATCTACGTAGGGTCATGGCCAAATTGGTTTGATGCATAGTGTAAAGAATTTATTTTAGGGTCATGACCTAATGTCTCTTGATGTACATGTATAATATATAGAATTTATGTAAGGTCATGACCTAATGCTTCCATGTATAATATAAACAATGCTGCTAGTGTCAGTGTTGTTGTTTGATGTTAGAATTTGACAATATGTTGAAGGTAGCCTAGAAGTAATGCTGCTAGTGCCAGTGTTGTTGTCAGATGATATAAGTTGACAATATGTTCATGGTAACCTAGAAGCAAGGTAACCGAGAAGTAATGCTGCTGGTGTCAGTGTTGTTGTTTGATGTTAGAATTGGACAATATGTTGAAGGTAGCCTAGAAGTAATGCTGCTAGTGTCAGTGTTGTTGTCAGATTATATAAGTTGACAATATGTTGAAGGTAGCCTAGAAGTAACGCTGCTAGTGTCAGTGTTGTTGTCAGATGATATAAGTTGACAATATGTTGAAGGTAGCCTAGAAGTAACGCTGCTAGTGTCAGTGTTGTTGTCAGATTATATAAGTTGACAATATGTTGAAGGTAGCCTAGAAGTAACGCTGCTAGTGTCAGTGTTGTTGTCAGATTATATAAGTTGACAATATGTTGAAGGTAGCCTAGAAGTAACGCTGCTAGTGTCAGTGTTGTTGTCAGATGATATAAGTTGACAATATGTTGAAGGTAGCCTAGAAGTAACGCTGCTAGTGTCAGTGTTGTTGTCAGATGATATAAGTTGACAATATGTTGAAGGTAGCCTAGAAGTAACGCTGCTAGTGTCAGTGTTGTTGTCAGATTATATAAGTTGACAATATGTTGAAGGTAGCCTAGAAGTAACGCTGCTAGTGTCAGTGTTGTTGTTTGATGATGTTTGCTCGTGGTACTACATTTTACGACTATATACCACATTAAAAACTTGTGTTTTATGGATACACTTTACTAGTTTATTGTTGGCTTTAAGCATTTTATTGTTTGTACAATGGCAGTATGATAATTGCTTGCCCTCCAGTTCATAGTATGATTATACTAATGTGCTTAATTTAGCATGTGTGTATATTTACTTTATATTCAAATACTTTATGCTACACATATTGTCTTCACTTTGAATAGATTGTTCAAAACCCACTCACTATTAACCAGTAAAATGCTGAATAAATTGGAAGGAATGTGCAAACAACATAGATCAGGCACAGTGTAGCGCCGCGTCTGATCAGCGTCTATGTTGTTTGCTATTCAGACAAGTATTTTAGCTCCACTAGCTGAATAGCAAACAGCATAGAGCCTGATCCAGCTCTGTTTGCAAAAGCATCTTTTAGTTGTGATTGGCAGGGTATGGGTTAATTAACCCTTAAAATGCTAAATAAATTGGAAGGAATTTGCAAAAACATAGATCCAGATCAGGCAACGGCGTATCACCGCGTCTGATCAGGATCTATATTGTTTGCTATTCAGCCAGGAGTTTTAACTCCACGAACCTAACAGCATAGAGCTTAATCAGATGGCATGTTCTGTGCCGTCTGATCCGGCTCTATGCTGCTGGCAAAAGCAACTTTATTTGTGATTAGCAGCAGGTTACGACAGGTTTAAGGAAAAATTACCATATCAGTGACTGCCAATTTGTGTATTGCTATATCAACTAGGTAAAGACGGCTACAACTACACCCCCCCCCCACATTTCGACATAATTGCATTTACCCCCTCCTGGATGCAAAATTAATGAAATGTGGAAAGTATGGTGTGCACACAGGCACACAGGCACACAACACAGGCACACAGGCACACAGGCACACAGGCACACAGGCACACAGAAGCAATTTCTAGCAATGATGATTTTAGCATTGTTACAATAATTGGGTGTCCAAAATTGTTACATATCCGAGTACATCCAACTATGAAGGCATCATACTATTTTTGTGTCCAAGAAGTGATTGACATTTCAACATTTCTGTAACCAAGACGATTATTTATTGTTTTTGTAATGGAGTCTTAACGTGTGAATTCTTAATACCTGTCACCAATCGTTAATTTAACCCATTATTGTTCACACCTGCAGCCATGTCTATTTACATGTGGCAGTTTGCTGTGTTAATGGCTTCAGAGAGCCATCGGCAGCATCATACAATTGAAGTTTATCGTGTAATTAAATGATTCAGTCATTTGGAAATTGGGTGTCCAGCATGTTTTTGAAGTTGCTTTTTTTAAAAACCGATTTCTGAGGTTATGGAGAAAAAGTAATGTAATGGACAGATTTTTGACAGTTTGTTTTAAACGTTATTTATTTTACGATTGCGAAGCAAGTTTTAACAACTTATATTAATCACTTTCGTTGGCGCGGATGAAAGCGTATATGTGGTCATTCATGTGGGAGGAAACCGGAGTACCCGGAGAAAACCCACCTGTCCGATCTGGCAACCACCGTACTATCTCACATACTTTCCTGGTCCGAGGATCGAACCTGGGTTGCATTGACAGTTTAGGTTTTTAGAATGAGTGTTACTAGTAAAACATTGGTCAGTCATCGACAGACCGGCAGTCATTGAATCCCTGCAGTATGCATTGTTGCAAATTAATGCGTGATGCACTTATTTTGACTGACTGTAAAATTTTAAGTTTATTGACTTGACTGTAAAGTTAGTGACTGACTGTAAAATTTTATGTTTATTGACTGACTGTAAAGTTAGTTAGACCCTAATGAGTTCCATTAGTTTCGTGCGGTGTCGGTATTTGCCACGACATTTCGGATCATTTTCATATAATATCGGAAAGTTGATAAAGTTTACAGAATTAATTTTCAATTTTGAAAATCGGTTAAATAATGATAAGTTTACATTTTTGGGTTTAGTCCGGCTACGGTTAATTTCGGAAGAGGGGTGGGGATAAATCTCAATGCAATTGTTTTAAAAGATTGTGAACTGTTCTCAAAATTTGCATATGATTCAATGAAACAATGTAGATAATGAAAATAATAGACTTGTGGATGTTTTACATATTGACCATTAAAAAGTATAAACTTTATTATTTTACGATTGCTCGGATGACAGCGTATTTGTAGTCATTCATGTGGGAGGAAACTGGAGTACCCGGAGAAAACACACCTATCCGATCTGGCGACCACCGTACCATCTCACATACTTGACATACAGATATTGACCATTGCTGGACCACCACTGTAAAATAATGGTTTTACTGACAGTCTTGTCTGATACAGGTGCTGACTGGTCAGTGTCACAGTAACATCATTATCAGCAGCTGCAGCATTTTATCATCGCCAACAACATTGCCTTATCATCATCATCATCCACATAATCAATATATGACTTTCATCATCGTACAGCACGGATTTGTTGCTGCTATTCTCAACCTATGCAAACTGAACATATTTTGAAAAGTAGATGTTCCAGAACCCGAACCAACTCACCATCAATTGTCATGCATGCAATTAATTTTCCATTACATCAAGTTTTTCCATAGTATGTAATTGCTGTATCAATTTTGCAGAGTGTACAATGTATCTTATTGAATATTCATGCATTTTATTGAATGGGATGCATTTCCAATTGATTTCTTTGTTATGGTGTAATATTATATACATTTGATCAATTAATAATTGCTTAATTGGATACAGAGTCCCCGAGTTTGCTTGCTCTAGTTCATTGAAGCCACTGCAGCAGTGTGGTTGGTATAGTATGCAATAGTTACATACAATACAAACGAAATATCAATAAAACATTTCCGTATATTCATTTTCTTGTATTCTAAGGGATGTAACTCTTCACCATACAATGTTTGAATGTTCTTTGTGTAGTTATCTCTCTTCTTGCCTGCCTCTTCACAAAGAACCTGTTCTACTTCACAGCCTAAGAGCCTTTATTAGCAATTATGTTTTCTTTCATCATAAAGATTTTATTACCTAGCTTCATAATTATTATCCTGGATATATAAATAAAACAATAAACAACAGTATAGTAGTGCCAACACGTGTATCAAGATTAATCACACATAAAATATAAAACTAAATATGATGACACTAATAACACATGATCTGTTTATAAAGTCAATGTCGCCAATCCGAACACTCACACATACAAATTTGTGGTTCCATAATCCAAAATGATGAGTCGATTTATGTCTTTAACTCTTTACACTGAATTAAGCAGAGGTGAAAAAACTCTCGAAACACAATCATTTCATTCATACTTAACGACAACAGAACATCGTCTAATCTGAGATGGATAAAAGTGATTTTCCCATTATATACAACCTCAAACTTCGGGATATTGAGATATCGAATAGCTATAATGAAATTTGCTATAATGAAATTTATTTTTTCATCAAAAATTTGGTCCGCCTCCGTGGTCGAGTGGTTCAGGTCGCTGACTTGTATACCACTGTAACCTATCATCACTGATGGTCACGGGTTCGAGCCCCGCTCAGGCCGCACTGTAACCTATCATCACTGATGGTCACGGGTTCGAGCCCCGCTCAGGCCGCACTGTAACCTATCATCACTGATGGTCACGGGTTCGAGCCCCGCTCAGGCCGTGTCTTGTCTCATTTATATGAAAAAGTTGGCAGTTTCTTATGGAGGTTGGTGCACCCAAGTACTGGTTAGCCGCTGGAGCCTGCCTGCCCAGGAAAGGTGTCGTTAGGTAAACTGCCCACCAGCGATATAGCCCAAAATGGTGCTGATGCGGGCGTAAAACCTGAAATATATATATCATCAAAAATGATATTTTTCATCAAAATATAAATCACAAAATCTCAAAATCTATGAAGAATTATATTAAAACATGTAATCAGGGTTCAAACTAGACCCAGATGATTGGGAGAAATCACTCCCCCCCCCCCAGAACACTTAGGGAGAAATGGGAACATTTAGGGAGAATTGGGAAAGACTTCCCCCAGACGGCAAATAGTGAAATCGTATTTGGTCGATGTTTGCAGGATTTAGGGATTATTGGTTGTAGAAAAGCATATATAAATATGTAAAGTCGCATTGCATTTATGTAATGTTGATCCTAAACAGAGCTGTACATCAACCCGACATTTTGTGGTAATACATTATTTGTTTCATCTATCATTTTTAGAATTATGAAATTACTATAATCAAAATTAATTTGACGAGTATGAATGAAAGGAAATATGTCGTATATACAGTTAGTTGTTCCGGTTTATATATAATTAAGTACCATCTGTCGCTATAAGCACATATTGACATTTATTAATGAATTTCTTTGATATATAAATATTAAATCCCTAATTATTGACAACAAAAACAAACACAAACTAGATGATATACACTTAAATTTATAATAGCACAAAAAGTCATGTTCACACTAATTGTCTGTCAGTGCATATTGCATTTACACAACAAGGAACTTTATTTGCCAAACAATAAACTTGCATGATTCTACAACTGGCTGTCCTTTTTTACATATACTTCATAGACACACGAAAATATTGTTAAACCAATCCGTCATGACCACAGAATGTTGACCCAGTAATTGTCCGTAAATGACTTTGGGAATTTCCAATTTCCAGTAAATTGATTTTTTAGTAGCCAATTTTCGCATATTTTCTACAATGGCTAAACTGGTGATTGCTAGTTCAGACTCCGATTTTAATACTTACCTGTATTCCGAACCCTGAATGGTTAATTGGTATCTTGTGTCATACAACATCGATAATTTGCATAATATCACCCAGCTAGTATTAGACAAATGACGTGTGTTCCAAGCAGACGACGACTCACCAAATCGACTCAACAAATCGTCTACCTAATATATCTTTGCATGGTATATCATTGTCATATTCATGATTTCTGCTTACCATCCAGATTCATTAACCCATTCAACACCAAGTAACTGACATGGACTGGTCCATGATATATTTAGACCAATAAATTAATAACAAAATGACATTTGGATCAGTTCATTTATCAAAATGGGTAAGTTTTTTTCTAAAAATAGTTATATTACTTGAAAAAAGTGCAGATCCTGATGAGATGGCTCGTCACGAGCCGGCTCATCTGGATCTACACTTTTTTGTAAGCCAATTTAGAGGTCTGTGGTGTTGAAAGGGTTAACTGCAATTACTGTATAAATCGCTATTATAAAGGTATATTCTGAACATGTCGTTTTTATATCTTATAACATAATTAAATGTCGGGGATGGGAGGGCTTGTTCGGGGATGGGAGGGCTTGTTCGGGGATGGGAGGGCTTGTTCGGGGATGGGAGGGCTTGAGCGGGGATGGGAGGGCTTGTTCGGGGATGGGAGGGCTTGTTCGGGGATGGGAGGGCTTGTTCGGGGATGGGAGGGCTTGTTCGGGGATGGGAGGCTTGTTCGGGGATGGGAGGGCTTGAGCGAGGATGGGAGGGCTTGTTCGGGGATGGGAGGGCTTGTTCGTGTACTAAAACGTGTTGATAAACGTAGAACGGTCATAATAGCGTGTAATCGCTTTATATATGACCGTTAACACCTGGATACGCTCAGTGAGTAGCAAATAACCAACAGTTTCGCCGCGCAGAAAAGCAATAATTAACACAATAATGATGAATAAATGTACAAGAGTTTGGTTTAAACATATTTATTCGATAATAATGTACATTACATAATATTATACATTGTATACAAAACGAAAATGGATTAAATCGGAAGCTTAAAGCTTATTGAGATTTTCTCCATAAGAGTTTGATATGTTCTCTATTTTCAGCCAGAGAACCTGTTATTAGCAAGTAAAGCCAGTTTGATATGTTCTCTATTTTCAGCCAGAGAACCTGTTATTAGCAAGTAAAGCCAGTTTGATATGTTCTCTATTTTCAGCCAGAGAACCTGTTATTAGCAAGTAAAGCCAGTTTGATATGTTCTCTATTTTCAGCCAGAGAACCTGTTATTAGCAAGTAAAGCCAGTTTGATATGTTCTCTATTTTCAGCCAGAGAACCTGTTATTAGCAAGTAAAGCCAGTTTGATATGTTCTCTATTTTCAGCCAGAGAACCTGTTATTAGCAAGTAAAGCCAAGGGAGCAGCTGTTAAATTAGCAGATTTTGGTCTTGCCATTGAGGTTCAGGGGGACCAGCAAGCATGGTTTGGTAAGCTCATCCGTTATAACAGTTCTGTATAATTGTTGTTCAGGGCATCTAATAACAAGAATATTTATGTTGTTAATGCCCTGGATTACGATTCTGAATATCTTGTGTTCAATTCCCGGCTTGTCTTTATTGCAGTACTTCTTATATATTTGCCACCGTTAAATAGTCCTTTTGGCTGAGACATTAAAACTCCACAGAGAAGTATATACACCACTGTACATTTCTTTATACAGGCGCATAAAAGGACCAGTCCAAAATCCTACTCAATGGATATTTGCACACAGGTCAGTGTGTATTTTGTTCCCAATCTATATACAGTCAAACCTGTGTTAGTGGTCACCTCTATTAAGCAGCCAACCTGTATTAAGCAGCCAGTTTTCAGATTCCAATATGTTGTTTTATTATACATTTGACCTCTATTAACCCTTTCAACACCACATACCTCTAAATAGGCTTACAAAAAGTGTAGATCCTGATGAGACGGCTCTTTTTGCCAGTGATATGACTATTTTTAGACATAATTACCCATTTTGATAAATGAACTTGTCCAAATGTGATTTTCTGATTCATTTATTGTTTTATGAATATCATGGACCAGTCGATGTGAGTTACTTGGTGTTGAATGGGTTAAGCAGCCACCTGTGTTAAGCAGCCACTTTCTGTGATTCCCTTGGCTGGCTGCTTAACACAGGTTTGACTGTACTGTAACACTAACATTGGTTGTCTTTCTTGTTTGTCAGTTGTGTGATTTCCTCTGGACAGGTATGAGTTATATATGAGAAAGTAAACACTTCAGTGTGTTTTCAAGTAAACAAAATTATATTATTTATTTTGGCCTATTGATATTTGACCATAGTAACTGACAGTTTAGGCCAGACGATGTTGTAGCTTTCTGATAGTCACTTCCGCGGCGACTGGTTTCTCTGTAAGAAGATTATGTTATCTTCAGTTGCTTATGTTGACCACTGGAGAGGCATCTTCGTTCTTCCCAGGGTGACAAATCCTGTATCCATTCTTTCGAAGGCTGTCCCTTTTAGGGCCACATCCTCCACCATTTGTCAGCTCACAGCAGCAATAATGGTTCCAGTTTCTTCGCTGGGGTCCTTTTCGATATCCTAGATGTCGCGTCCCACCGTGTCCTTGAAGAAGCCGGCTAAAAAAATCCCCAGCTATCCGCCGTCGCCAACACCGAGCATTGCTGTCTCGCCAAGTAGGTAAGTTAATATGATGATAGAGTCATGCGGCTTCTAGTATACCCCATCGCGTGTGTGGCTTCCATCAGCGAAGTCCTTGACTCATTTTCCTGTTGTGAGCTGTGCCTATGTCATGACGTGCACATTGTGGAGGAAAGACCAGACACCAAAACGAGGAGGAAATAATAGCATTCTCTCAACCAATCAGATGACATAAATGAAGGAGGCAGTGATTATTTTCTCAACCAATCAAATGACATAAAAGAAAGACGCAGTAGTAGAATTCTCAACCAATCAAATGACATGAAAGAAAGAGGCAGTAGTAGAATTCTCTCAATCAATCAGATGACACGAAAGTAGGCAGTATTTATTCTCTCAACCAATCAAATGTCATACAAAAAAGAGGTAGTAGTAGATTTCTCTCAACCAATCAACTGACATAAAAGGAGGCAGTAATAACTATCCAGCAGGATTTCCAAAAGTTGATGATCTATTTGGGTGTCTGTCCGTGTCTGAAATGGATGAGATGTATAGCCTGGATATCTCTCCTCCAAATAAAACTGGAAAATCACTGTATGGTCAGAACTAATCAATATATGGTCAGAACTAATCACTGTATGGTCAGAACTAATCACTGTATGGTCAGAACTAATCACTATATGGTTAGAACTAATCACTGTATGGTCAGAACTAATCACTGTATGGTCAGAACTAATCACTGTATGGTCGGAACTAATCACTGTATGGTCGGAACTAATCACTGTATGGTCAGAACTAATCACTGTATGGTCAGAACTAATCACTGTATGGTCGGAACTAATCACTGTATGGTCGGAACTAATCACTGTATGGTCAGAACTAATCACTGTATGGTCGGAACTAATCACTGTATGGTCGGAACTAATCACTGTATGGTCGGAACTAATCACTGTATGGTCAGAACTAATCACTGTATGGTTAGAACTAATCACTGTATGGTCGGAACTAATCACTGTATGGTCAGAACTAATCACTGTATGGTCGGAACTAATCACTGTATGGTCGGAACTAATCACTGTATGGTCGGAACTAATCACTGTATGGTCAGAACTAATCACTGTATGGTTAGAACTAATCACTGTATGGTCGGAACTAATCACTGTATGGTCAGAACTAATCACTATATGGTTAGAACTAATCACTGTATTGTCTGTTTGTAAAACTTTAATCCAATAGACAAAAACAATAAAGCATTCAAAATTTGGTTTTGACTTTAGGGAGCTTTAATTGACCGTTGCTCAAGTGCGTTTATTCTTACTGCAGATAGAATTCCTATTTAAGACGGGTTGTTGACTGTTAATGAAGACAGGGGAAATATAGTATGTGTTTATTGTTTTTCAGGGTTCGCAGGCACCCCAGGTTACTTGTCACCAGAAGTTTTACGCAAAGACCCGTATGGAAAACCTGTAGATGTATGGGCTTGTGGTACGTTTATTAAATAATATTCACTCATTACCCTATATCCCACATAGAAAGTAATGGGGTCCGAGCTAGAGTAAATAATAAATCTATGTTGTCTGATAGCGAACTGACAATCTTTGTAGGTCGATAGCGCAATATTATGGTACAGTATCAACATTTTTTGGCAAATGAAATACATTCCAATTGAATGAATGTAATAACAGATCGTTGGAAATAGTCTACGATGCCGAGGCTCAAGGGGATTAGGGTACTGGTTGACCGCGTACATGTATATATGTCAGAGCTGCATGGGCGGTGTATCTATGCAATGGCTGCCTATGGCATCAACTCATCAAGTACACACACACAAGTCCGCATTGTGTAGTAAAATCAATTTTCTAGAAACAAAACACGGAAATTCCATATCTATTTTTAGATACGCACCTGTTGTAATTTGAAGAAGCTCCGTAGCAGTTACTTCCCTTTTAGACTATAATCTTATTGATAATTTAGTGCCTTGGGCAAAACATTAACATGGATCAGTCAAGCAGATCACATATCGATCTTAGACCGGAAACAGGTGTGAACATTTATACACCTTATCGAGAGATTATATATGCCAATTTAGATTTGTTAGAAAAATGTATTTGACAGATTTCTTGGCTTTTTCAATAATTTTCTGGATCAATTTTTTATGACTGGTTCTACAACCGTTTTGCCAGTTTAAAATTCGGTCCTAGATCGGGAGACCGGCAATTTTTAGAAGCCCTGCTATGGATCTATGATTGAGTTCGCTTTGAGGCTTTACCTTATTCATATTATTATATGTTCTACTTGTGGGTTATCCTCACATTGTAATGTGTTTCAGGTGTAATATTGTACATTCTACTTGTGGGTTATCCTCCATTCTGGGATGAAGACCAGCACAGATTGTATGCTCAGATTAAAGTAGGGGCTTATGATGTAAGTACAACAATCCAAATGTAACTAGTACACAGAACATTTTGTCTGTCTTGATAATTATCCAGAAAGTATTTTGTCTGTATGTCTGCACCCAAGGTCTTCCTTCTGCCACCAATAACTGTTGGAGAGTCACCGGATGACCTACATGTTGGTGCGACTTTAAATACCAAAACAAACAAGTTCACATTGAAATAAACCAGACAGACCTCGTTGAACTTAAGTGGCTGGTTGTTGGTTTTCCTGTAGGAGCATAACAAATTGGTCATCTATATTCCACAATTATTGTACTGTATCTGCTTAGCTTAATCAGCTATCCGTGTTTCGAACATCACCATGCATTGTGTGGATGTAAAGCAATTGTATTCCATTGGATTGTGTGCATTGCCTAAAATTATGAAAACTGGTCAGATTATTATCGATCCCCCATCTGACCCTAATAAAATTAATAGTATTTCAGATGGGACTTTAAATCGAGGTCTCGTGTCGGTGCTTTACACCGTGCACATAAAAGAACCAGAGGAGACTCTGGAATGTGTCATTGTCTGTATCATTGCACTATCCTCCAAAAATCGAAAATGACTAATCTCTTCAGGAGACGTCGCTCATATGGGCAACCGGTAGCGACGATAAATAAACGTAAAAACACAGATTATTACCTTGGTTACTGTGCACTCAAACCTGTGCCCAAAGTTACTCAACTGTGTAATGCAACGTGTCACATAGAGAAAGTGATAAATAGCAAAAAAACTTGTACAGAATAATGATGACAAATTTCGTCAAAATATCTTGTCATATCACTTGATAGTTCATACTCTTCAATTGAAGACTGCCTTGTTGCAAAGGTGGAACAATAACCCAATGATAAGGTGGAACAATAACCCACTGATAAGGATAAATGTTCTGATGAACTCCATGCACAGGAGAATCAGGACTGTGACAGATGTGCGAGGGTGCATTACCAGACACTGACGAGTCAGTCGATTTCACATTGCGATATTGTGGTGGTGGTGGGGGGGGGGGGGGACGTCAAAAGTGCTTCAGTTACTAATGAATTATTGGTCAATATCTAATGAAATCTTGGCAATTTGTTGATTAAAGATTGTTTTTTTTATACTTGTATAAAAATATTGTATATATTACATCAAACACATCATTTTAAATCTGAAATGGTTACCTTGCGTTTCTTGATCATTTCAGAATATATGTCAGGGAAATAGTTGATGATTTAAATATCAGTCATCCTAATTGTTGAACTCATTAAATTAAAAATAAAATTGCAAAGAACTCGGACCTACGTGGCTGAGTGGTTCACCTTGTGGGATTGACAAGCCGGGGTCTTTCGAGTGAGTAAGCTATCCAGGTAGCTTGCAGAAGTTCCCGTTCATGCCTGCAGTAATACCACAGAGAGGCACCCGGGATCTACTTCCACCACCTGTAGCTGACATGCTGCTATGATACATTAACTATTTATGCGAATCTATATAAACGAGAAACATAATTATTGTCATTTTGCGAGATTGTGTACATTATTCTGCAGTACCCATCGCCGGAATGGGACACGGTTACACCCGAAGCCAAGAACCTCATCAACAGTATGCTTACAGTGAACCCATCCAAGCGGATCACAGCAACGGAAGCGCTCAAACACCCCTGGATCTGTGTAAGTCTCACCCTGCATGCTTCTAACAATCACCTGACCCTTACTTCTACAGGGCCAAGCTTCTACGGGGCTGAGCTCTATAACCATAACTTTAAGCTCAGTAATCATGCATTTTTGTAGGTAGGAGGACTGTGTGTTTGAGAACACTATTGACTATGTACACCTGTAGATGAAATACGATTATTTTAGTCATATGACAATAAATATCTCTGTATATTTGGCTTATTAATAGTACCTGTATCAAGCTTTATTTGGGTTCAAAGGCAGATCCAGTTTGTAGCTACATGGTAACGGTGGGGGAGGGTCAGCTACATGGTAACGGTTGGGCAGGGTCAGCTACATGGTAACGGTTGGGCAGGGTCAGCTACATGGTAACGGTTGGGCAGGGTCAGCTACATGGTAACGGTTGGGCAGGGTCAGCTACATGGTAACGGTATGGCAGGGTCAGCTACATGGTAATGGTTGGGCAGGGTCAGCTACATGGTAATGGTTGGGCAGGGTCAGCTACATGGTAACGGTTGGGCAGGGTCAGCTGCATTGTAATGGTTGGGCAGGGTCAGCTACATGGTAACGGTTAGGCAGGGTCAGCTACATGGTAAACGGTTGGGCAGGGTCAGCTACGTGGTAACGGTTGGGCAGGGTCAGCTACATGGTAACGGTTGGGCAGGGTCAGCTACATGGTAACGGTTGGGCAGGGTCAGCTACGTGGTAACGGTTGGGCAGTGTCAGCTGCATGGTAACAGTTGGGCAGGGTCAGCTACCTGGTAACGGTTGGGCAGGGTCAGCTACATGTTAACGGTTGGGCAGGGTCAGCTACATGGTAACGGTTGGGCAGGGTCAGCTACCTGGTAACGGTTGAGCAGGGTCAGCTACATGGTAACGGTTGGGCAGGGTCAGCTACATGGTAATGGTTGGGCAGGGTCAGCTACATGGTAATGGTGGGGCCGGGTCAGCTACATGGTTAATGTTGGGCAGGGTCAGCTAAATGGTAACGGTTGGGCAGGGTCAGCTACATGGTAACGGTATGGCAGGGTCAGCTACATGGTAACGGTATGGCAGGGTCAGCTACATGGTAACGGTTGGGCAGGGTCAGCTACATGGTAACGGTTGGGCAGGGTCAGCTACATGGTAATGGTGGGGCCGGGTCAGCTACATGGTAACGGTATGGCAGGGTCAGCTACATGGTAACGGTATGGCAGGGTCAGCTACATGGTAACGGTTGGGCAGGGTCAGCTACATGGTAACGGTTGGGCAGGGTCAGCTACATGGTAACGGTATGGCAGGGTCAGCTACATGGTAATGGTTGGGCAGGGTCAGCTACATGGTAATGGTTGGGCAGGGTCAGCTACATGGTAACGGTTGGGCAGGGTCAGCTGCATTGTAATGGTTGGGCAGGGTCAGCTACATGGTAACGGTTAGGCAGGGTTACCTTGGGAAATGGGAAAAAAATAAGGTTTGTGTGAGTATCTCACTAGTGTCTCTCTCCTTTGTTCAGTGGTTACGGTCGCTGTCTTGTATACCACTGTAACCTATCATCACTGATGGTCACGGGTTCGAGCCCAGCTCAGTCCGCGTCTCTTTATATGAAAAAGCTGACAGTTTCTTACGGAGGTTGGTGCACTGTACTGGTTAACCGTTGGACCCTGCCCAGAAAAGATGTTGTTAGGTAAACTGCCCGTCGCTCAAATGGGCAACCAGTAAGGACGTTAAATAAACATAGAATAAAAAATGACTAATATGTAGTTGGAGTGCTGTGAAAACCCAACCGAATCTGAAGAACCAGTCCAGTAGGCTAGCTAGTGGGTGCTACTACCAATGCCCACCGGTCCAGTAGGCTAGTTAGTGGGTGCTACTACCAATGCCAACCAGTCCAGTAGGCTAGCTAGTGGGTGCTACTACCAATGCCCACCAGTCCAGTAGGCTAGTTAGTGGGTGCTACTACCAATGTCCAGTAGGCTAGCTAGTGGGTGCTACTACCAATGCCCACCAGTCCAGTAGGCTAGCTAGTGGGTGCTACTACCAATGCCAACCAGTCCAGTAGGCTAGTTAGTGGGTGCTACTACCATGCCAACCAGTCCAGTAGGCTAGCTAGTGGTGCTAATGCCAACCAGTCCAGTAGGCTAGCTAGTGGGTGCTACTACCAATGCCAACCAGTCAGTAGGCTAGCTAGTGGGTGCTATTACCAATGCCAACCAGTCCAGTAGGCTAGCTAGTGGGTGCTAATGCCAACCAGTCCAGTAGGCTAGCTAGTGGGTGCTACTACCAATGCCCACCAGTCCAGTAGGCTAGCTAGTGGGTGCTACTACCAATGCCCACCAGTCCAGTAGGCTAGCTAGTGGATGCTACTACCAATGCCCACCAGTCCAGTAGGCTAGCTAGTGGGGTGCTACTACCAATGCCCACCAGTCCAGTAGGCTAGCTAGTGGGTGCTACTACCAATGCAACCAGTCCAGTAGGCTAGCTAGTGGGTGCTACTACCAATGCCCACCAGTCCAGTAGGCTAGCTAGTGGATGCTACTACCAATGCAACCAGTCCAGTAGGCTAGCTAGTGGGTGCTACTACCAATGCCAACCAGTCCATAGGCTAGCTATTGGGTGCTACTACCAATGCCCACCAGCAGTAGGCTAGCTATGGGTGCTATTACCAATGCCCACCAGTCCAGTAGGCTAGCTAGTGGGTGCTACTACCAATGCCCACCAGTCCAGTAGGCTAGCTAGTGGATGCTACTACCAATGCCCACCAGTCCAGTAGGCTAGCTAGTGGATGCTACTACCAATGCCACCAGTCCAGTAGGCTAGCTAGTGGGTGCTACTACCAATGCCCACCAGTCCAATAGGCTAGCTAGTGGGTGCGACTACCAATGCCCACCAGTGTCTAAAGTAATTTCCAGAGGGGCTCCTGTGGTCTACCTTGTCCACTTAAAGCTGGAAAATCGCTATGTAACCTGTCGGGATTACTGTCGGGATTACCTGTCGGGATTACTAACCCTAAAAGAAACAAATTAAAATGTGCACGATGTACGAGAGCATCTACCAGGAGACATTCCTTTGGTTGTTAAGTGTTTTCGGAACCTACCCTATATTCTTTGGGCCAGGGCTTGATAGTTATACTGGTGCCCACGCTTGGTTGCAATTTCAATAAAGCAAGTTTTGCCCTCATTTTTAGCTAGAATACTGGATCTGCACTGAAAAAAATATCATGAGGGGGGAAAAAATATGAGAGAAAAAAAATCATGAGGGGAAAAAAATATCGTGTTTTTCTCATAAATTGAAGTAATATAAATGTTTATGTTCAATAAAATGTTGTATCATTGTACTATATTATGTAAGCAGATGAATTCACTTCCAAGTAGTACCATTAATGTCTTATGGCTTAGAACTCCTCATCTTCTACTAAACCCATATTTAATCACATGCAAAATTAATACATGCCAGTATTATTTGCTTAGAGATTGATATCAGAATCTGAGCTTTATTTGGCCGTGTGATATTTTTGTAGGTGTACGTTTTCATGCAAATTCTAAGAAACTAGTAAGATTGAGTTCAGATTAAGATAGCATTATTCGGAGCATCTTTTTCCAGGTACTAGTGTGGCTACCTTTTTTTTGTCTTTTAATTGTATATAGATAGTAAAGCTATTGTAATTATATAAGCTCCTATAAAAGATTACAATGAGGGTGCTTTGTCGCAATATTTATGTTTGTAGCTTAGATTGTAAATAACATTTTTGATCATCTTTAAAGTGACTATTATGTACTTGTGTTGTTTGATGTTATATACCTGTTATTACTGTGGCTCTGTTGTCATTTTGCCTGCTTTTTTGAAAGTTTGGGGACCCTTTTTTTTTATTTACATAATTACTGACTCCCCTAAATCCCCATGTTACCCTCTTGATTCCATTTAGATTTATGCATTGTTATGCACATACTTTTGGTGTGAACCCTGCAGTTGAAGGCCTGCCATCTATCTATTTGGCAATGACATATTTGGGTGTGTCATGGGTTTTCATTGGATGATCCATCGATTCTGGAATGATGAGTCGTGGATTGGGGAGATTGAGAGTGTGAGTGATGGATTGGGGGGGGGGGGGGGGGTTAGTGATGGACTCTGGATTCTGTGAGTGCTTGACTGGAGTGGAGTTTGAGTGATGGACTCTGGGATTCTGTGAGTGCTTGACTGGAGGTGGAGTTTGAGTCATCGACTCTGGGATTCTGCGAGTCATGGACTCTGGATTCTGGGAGTCATGGACTGGAGGGGAGTGTGAGTCATGGACTCTGGGATTCTGTGATCAGGACTGGAGGGGGGAGTGTGAGTCATGGACTCTGGGATTCTGCGAGTCATGGACTGGAGGGGGGAGTGTGAGTCAAGGACTGGAGGGGGAGTGTGAGTCATGGACTGAAGGGGGAGTGTGAGTCATGGACTGGAGGGGAGTGTGAGTCATGGACTGGAGGGGGAGTGTGAGTCATGGACTGAGGGGGAGTGTGAGTCATGGACTGGAGGAGGAGTGTGAGTCATGGACTGGAGGGGGAGTGTGAGTTATGGACTTGAGGGGGGAGTGTGAGTCATGGACTGGAGGGGGAGTGTGAGTCATGACTGAAGGGAGTGTGAGTCATGGACTGGAGGGGGAGTGTGAGTCATGGACTGGAGGGGGGAGTGTGAGTCATGGACTCTGGGATTCTGCGAATCATGGACTGGAGGGAGAGTTTTGAGTCATGGACTGGAGGGGGTGTGAGTCATGGACTGGAGGGGGAGTGTGAGTCATGGGGAGGAGGGGGAGGGAGGATGGAGTCATGGACTCTGGATTCTGCGAATCATGGATTGGGGGGGAGTGGGAGTCATGGATGGAGGGGGAGGAGTGAGTCATGGACTCTGGGGTTCTGCGAGTCATGAACTGGTGGGGGGGAGATGTTGTGAGTCATGGACTCTGGGGTTCTGTGAGTCATGAACTGGGGGGGGGAGAGTGGGAGAGGGGAAGAGAGTGAGTCATGGACTTGGGTTGTATGATGTCAATCATGGGTTAATTGTGTCATCAAGGGCTCGGGGTTGTGCGAGTCTCTGACATGTGTTCATTGAGTCATTGAAGGCTCTGAGTTGTTTGGGTCTCTGACATGTGTTCATTGAGTCATTGAGGGCACGGGGTTCTATGAGTCTCTGACATGTGTTCATTGAGTCATTGAGGGCTCTGGGCTATATGCATCTCTGACATGGGTTCATTGAGTCATTGAGGGCTCTGGGTTGTTTGGGTCTCTGACATGTGTTCATTGAGTCATTGAGGGCTCAGGGTTCTATGAGTCTCTGACATGGGTTCATTGAGTCATTGAGGGCTCTGGGCTATATGCGTCTCTGACATGTGTTCATTGAGTCATTGAAGGCTCAGGGTTGTATGAGTCTCTGACATGTGTTCATTGGGTCATTGAGGGCTCTGGGCTATATGCATCTCTGACATGTGTTCATTGAGTCATTGAGGGCTCTGGGTTCTATGAGTCTCTGACATGTGTTCATTGAGTCATTGAGGGCTCTGGGCTATATGCATCTCTGACATGTGTTCATTGAGGGCTCTGGGTTGTTTGGGTCTCTGACATGTGTTCATTGAGGGCTCTGGGTTGTTTGGGTCTCTGACGTGTGTTCATTGAGTCATTGAGGGCTCTGGGCTATATGCATCTCTGACATGTGTTCATTGAGTCATTGAGGGCTCTGGATTCTATGATCCTCTGACATGTGTTCATTGAGTCATTGAAGGCTCTGGGTTGTTTGGGTCTTTGACATGTGTTCATTGAGTCATTGAGGGCTCAGGGTTCTATGAGTCTCTGACATGTGTTCATTGAGTCATTGGGGGCTCTGGGTTCTATGAGTCTCTGACATGTGTTCATTGAGGGCTCAGGGTTGTTTGAGTCTCTGACATGAGTTCATTGAGTCATTGAAGGCTCGGGGTTCTGTGAGCCTCTGACATGTGTTCATTGAGTCATTGAGGGCTCAGGGTTGTTTGAGTCTCTGACATGTGTTCATTGAGTCATTGAGGGCTCAGGGTTGTTTGAGTCTCTGACATGGGTTCATTGAGTCATTGAGGGCTCGGGGTTCTATGAGTCTCTGACATGTGTTCATTGAGGGCTCAGGGTTGTATGAGCCTCTGACATGGGTTCATTGAGTCATTGAGGGCTCGGGTTGTATGAGTCTCTGACATGGGTTCATTGAGTCATTGAGGGCTCAGGGTTGTATGAGCCTCTGACATGGGTTCATTGAGTTATTGAGGGCTCGGGGGTATGAGTCTCTGACATGTGTTCATTGAGTCATTGAGGGCTCGGGGTTCTGTGAGCCTCTGACATGGGTTCATTGAGTCATTGAGGGCTCAGGGTTGTATGAGTCTCTGACATGGTTCATTGAGTCATTGAGGGCTCAGGGTGTATGAGCCTCTGACATGTGTTCATTGAGTCATTGAGGGCTCAGGGTTGTATGAGTCTCTGACATGGGTTCATTGAGGGCTCAGGGTTGTATGAGTCTCTGACATGGGTTCATTGAGTCATTGAGGGCTCAGGGTTGTATGAGTCTCTGACATGTGTTCATTGAGTCATTGAGGGCTCAGGTTCTATGAGTCTCTGACATGTGTTCATTGAGTCATTGAGGGCTCAGGGTTCTATGATTCTCTGACATGTGTTCATTGAGTCATTGAGGGCTCAGGGTTTTATGAGTCTCTGACATGTGTTCATTGAGTCATTGAGGGCTCAGGGTTCTATGATTCTCTGACATGTGTTCATTGAGTCATTGAGGGCTCGGGGTTGTATGAGTCTCTGACATGTGTTCATTGAGTCATTGAGGGCTCAGGGTTGTATGAGTCTTTGACATGTGTTCATTGAGTCATTGAGGGCTCAGGGTTCTATGAGTCTCTGACATCAAGGGTTCGGGTGTTGTATGTGTGTCATACATGGGTTCATTGAGCGATAAAGGGCTGAGGGGTCTTGTTTGCACTAGCTTGTAGTTAATCCTTCCCTGTACACGTGAAGCACACAATATTTTTAATAGAAGTTAAATGTAATGTATTATTCAATGTAATATTTCATTAGTAAACTTAAAACTATTTTGTGTTTGATTAGTAGAATTTAAGTGGTCTCTTGATGGCATTTTAATGCTTTTTCACAATATTAGATTAATGTATTGTTTTATTGAACATTACATGATGTTTTGAAATACATTTCATCAGTTAAAATCATTTTAGAGTTATCATAAAGCTGCTTTATCAGATGTCTAATATTACAATTTAATGTCTGGTGTACCATAGGAGCTATGTTCTGCACTTCCACGGGGTTCAACAGTTGTATGTAACCGTGTCAATTTGATTGAAATATTATACCAGTACTGCATGATAAATTTGCAGCATATAAACAGGTTTTAAAATAATTTTTGATCCCCCTCCCCTACATCCTCTTCCTACCCCCCAGAGCAGGCCCCAGTATGCATCCTGTTGTCCAATGTTTTTGTCATATGTATGTGTTTACTTGACTAAATAACTCTGCAACATTTCAATTTGACCAAGGTAATTGTGCTTTATAATGTAAGAAATGAAATATATGTATTTTTTTGTCAACTTGTCAATGAGTGATTCATTAACATTTTAACCACTCTCAACAGTCACGAAGGAAGGGAGGTCACCTGTGTGTTGTTCTGTCTTTGAAAAGTTTTGCAGAGTTATTTGCGGTCGATTATATATTTTTTCTCAGACCTAAAATCTTACTCTCTGCTCCTTGTTTTACTGAAGGATTGGGACTCATTGGTACGTAGGTAGGTGAAACTACCCCATATAAACTCATAGATTGTGTCAAGGTCATGAACCTGTTGCATAGCAATATGAATGGTCTCCTTGGTAACCTGTTGTTATGCCAACAGTAACCAGTATCTTTTTGTTGCCTTTCCTGTTCTGTTTTGAAACTTGCTCTCATACTGAACAAATTATGATTTCAAAGCAAACTTCTCTGAAATTTTCATATGTGTTTAGGTACTACGGTAAATTAAGGGGTGTATTTCAATATTGTGAATATCATGGAAATTAAGAGCATTTCATACGGCCATTTTGATATAGTAATTTCTATAGCCATGTCCATCTCTCGTCCAAATCTCTCGCCTACAGCGTGCTTATGGTTAGCATATGCTACGGATGTTTGTTTTATCTCTGAACAAATATGATATGACTAAATAGCCGAGAATATAGGAAATCCTTGTCAATCTCTCATCCACATATAAATTTACCAGAGAATTTATTGTATATATTATTAGTCTCATATTTAAGATAGAATTAATGCATTGTCTCCTTTATAATCTGTTGTGGAATGATTGAAATGTCTCAAAATAGGCAAAAGTTGGGTGTTACAGTAGTTGTGCATTCATGTTGAAAATTCAACAGATCGTATTTCATGCCTCACCCACTGCACATGCGCACTACATGCAACGTACCACCCGCCCAACCCTAGCCCTAGTTGTTGCTGAAACCATAGCACTTTTAAACATCGTGTTTCTTCTGAAGGTAGAAATACTCCCTGAATTAATTATGTTGATCTTAATTTCTTATCAATTACGGTATGAAATTCATACGAAAATGGGATTATTTAAATTTCAAGATCTGTAGAGCTACTCTCTCTCTTGACCTATTTAATTAACCCTTTCTCACAGTTCTCTTGGCAGTTTCTTACTGAGGTTGGTGCACCATGTACTGGTTAACCGCTGAAGCCTGCTCAGGAAAGGTATTGTTAAGTAAACTGCCCGTCGCTCATATGGGCAAACCTGTAGCAATGTTAAATAAACTTAAAAATAAAAGAAAGCAAAAAAGAAACCGTGATCGCTCCCAGATATACTGACATCTTATATATTGATTTTGAATTGTCAATGAAAGCCACATGTATTGAGATACACTACTATTTATACATAACATTTATATGGGAGAATGGGTTAATAAAGCGATGTATTCTAATTTACAAATTTGAACAAGAGATTGTTCTTTAAATTGTACCAATTATGAATACTGATGAGAATTCCAGAGAATTGTGAGCATTTTGCTTTGTTATGTTGCTTTTCCTGATGAAAGTCCTAGTCAAATTATTTATGATAATTTATGCATACGAATGTCTCCTTGGCATATTTAGTCATAGAAAAAAAGCTAGTGGAATTTGTTTGAAATTTATATTCATAGCAAAATAAAAACGAGCTGAGTTATAATTTAATATGATTGGGATGCTAGGCTTCACATTTGCAAATTTGATTGCCTGTTATAGATATATATATATATATATATATATATATATATATATACTAGTCACCATATTTAGAAGAATTTAAAGTACTCATTTTTTGTGTGTGAATGCGTCGATTTTCCTTTATTAATCAACTTCAAATTATATATATAAACTTGTGCAACAAAATAGCAAAGCTTTCAGTGTTTTTTTATTTCTTGTCGTGTTTTTAACCCAACCAATTAACATGTTTTATCCCTCATTTTACATTTATAATTTCAAACTTGGCTTCATTTGTGCAGTCATTATTCTCATTTGTTCCAACTGTTTGTTTCACTGTGTCTATATGTAGTGATCGACCTACACTAGCTAGTTCTAATACTGTCATTTCAGTTTTTTTTTTATCTTCCTGCAGAATTTTGTATATATATATCACCACATTCTAAATAGTTATGATACTGCTATTGATTGCTCCACTTTGCACAAGCATTCAAATATGCATAGTCTTGCAATTTTATAAATTTTCAACTTTTTTCTATTGATTATGATGAAAACTTTAAATTCGAATGCAATATTATAACATTTCGGTTTTTAGAGTCAGAATACTCTTGTCTATTGTTAAAGGGCTATTTCAGATTGAATGTTCTTGCATCTATTTGGTTCTGTCGTCTAAGTCTTTGAAATGTAATGTATCAAGAGAATGTATATATATCTGTCATTAAAAGCTATTTATTGTTTTCCGATGCAGATGTCATGCATCAATTTGGTTCTTTATCGCTTTGAAATGTTGTATATCAAGTCCACACTATGTGTCGGCAGATTTTCTTACTTCTTCGATAAGTTTTGTCAAGTTGTCTTCTTTCCTATCTGTGCAATAACTAAAGATATCACACTACGGCTCAAGCAAGGAATGAGATCTATCTGGAAGGCAATATTGGGCACCATCTGCAACAGTTAATAAACTCACACATCATCATATCACAGATACAATATACAAAGGAACAACTAAAAAACAAACACATTAACTATTTAACCCATTCAACACCAAGTAACTGACATGGACTGGTCCATGATATTTTTAGACCAATAAATTAATAACAAAATTACATTTGGATCAGTTCATTTATCAAAATGGGTAATTTTTTCCCCTAAAAATAGTTATATTACTTGAAAAAAGTGCAGATCCTGATGAGACGGCTCGTCACGATCTGGATCTACACTTTTTTGTAAGCCAATTTAGAGGTCTGTGGTGTTGAAAGGGTTAACTTAGTTTCTTTAGTTGATGGAATGGAGTGCTGGCTTCTTTTGTAGATGTTGAATTATAGAAAGCCATTTACTTTAATATTTTCCAATGCCCAATGAGTTTATATGGGGACTATTTGACAGTTATTATTGACTTTCGATAGGTTGACTGTCTTTAATTCACGTTATTGCACTGCAATGAATATGCAATTCTAGAACAAAGCTTTTCACAAATCATAGCTGAGCATTAAGTGTATTCTTTCCAGTGAAATGTAGACGTTTATTGGTGAAATAAAATGTGTTGTTCCACTTGTTGAACGCAGTGGAATAACACCTTTTACTCTCACTGCTTTACTGTTGTTAAAGGTTCCCGGCCATTGCAGTTTGAGGTATAGTCAAATGTGAATGCTTTCGGACTCCAGCCACTGGGGACGTCATATATAACGTCATCGAAGCGCGACATTCTTGCTGCATTTATTGATTGGTAACATCAATCAAACGATGTTAAGCCGAAAATAAATAGAAAATTTGCTTTGTGTAAGGGACTGATCAAACTATACAAACGTAGAGAGAGAGCTATCACAATCACTTGTAGCTAGTGCCAAGCATAATTATTTTGCTTTGAATATCATTTGATCATGCACTGAGGCAAACAAACATCATTTATTTACCATTCATCGGGACAGAAACGTCCTTTGAATCTGTCATTCTTATTAATATGTTGTTGTATTTGTTCATAGATAGGTCGAGCCTCGGATAAGGCACACTTCCGCTTTACAATGCAAGTCAGAGGTGTTTAATAAGCAAGCAGAATGAAATGTAACTAGTTGTTAATTGCAAGCAGAATGCAATACAAATAGTCGTTATTATACAAGCAGAATGTAATACAAAAGTCGTTATTATGCAAGCAGAATGCAAAACAAATAGTCGTAAATATGCAAGCAGAATGCAAAACAAATAGTCGTAAATATGCAAGCAGAATGCAAAACAAATAGTCGTAAATATGCAAGCAGAATGCAATACAAATAGTCGTTATTATGCAAGCAGAATGCAATACAAATAGTCGTTAATATACAAGCAGAATGCAAAACAAATAGTCGTTAATATACAAGCAGAATGTAATGCAAATAGTCGTTAATATACAAGCAGAATGCAATACAAATAGACGAGTTTTTGTATCGGGATGAAGGGCCTAGTGGTTGAGATCGTTGACATCAAATCACTTGCCCGCTCACCACTGTCGGTTCAAATCCCACTGGATATGTTAAATTGTTTCATGTGAGGAAGCTATCCAGCTGGCTAGCTGTAGGCTGGTGGTTCTACCTGGGTGCCCTGCTCTGTCTGAAATACTACCCAGAGGCACCCCGACATCTTCCTGCACTAATAATAGCTGGAGAGTCACCATATGATCTAAGTTGTGGGTGCGACTTTAAACCCCAAAACAAACAACCCAATACTGCATCGGGTGAAGAGAGAAGGGATTTTTCAGGATAAAATAAATACGTGAATTATTATTTTTCATATTGGAGATAATTCTTTGACATGCTCAGTTATGCGTTTGTACGAGAGAGCTTTGTGGAACAGTTCTAGAGTTTCTAGGAAGTTGCTGGTATAAACTTCCAATACGTTTTCTAAATCGCACACTGACTTCATATTGCACATCTGCTAACTCAGTTATTATACAGTTGTGCTTGTCTTCTGTTAATTGCATACACTCATTTAACTGTCCACGTAACTGTGGCATTAACCAAGAATCCAACATAAAAACGCATTTCTACATTTTTATTCAAGTTTAGTTTAGTAAGATTTGACATAATGTTATATTGCAGGATATAAATATTGAAATATTCTCGCCAAGCAATTTGTACCATTTAAACGTACTACAACATGGGAAGGGATTCATATAAGCTTTAAGCTTGTTTCTCCACCCATATCGGTTCGAATGTATAAACATTGTGTTTATATATGTATTTGATCCGAATAAAATATGCTTAAAACTAATTATTGAATTCTAGACCAAGCGAAAAAACCAAGATGTTTTGCACAACAGGTTCTAGCAAAATAAAAGTCCATTCTAGGTCCGTCATTTTATTGCAGTCGCGTAATGCTATGCCATATGCATGGAGACACTGGAGAAACACGTAAAGTAACAGAATCACCCTATCCAATCTGATACAAACTCATTTGCTGTGAAAAATTAATACAATGGAACATGGTAATCTATTCAAATAATGGAGTCGACTTGCAGTATCTGTTGTTTAACCCATTGCCTGCTGTGTAAATAAAATCACATTTGCAAACGACATAGATCCAGTTCAGCCGTGACGTTGTCTGCGTCTGATCAGGATCTATGTTGTTTGCTATTAAGCCAAGAACTTTAGCTCCACTATTCGAATAGCAAACAGCCTGATCAGACGGCACGCTCTGTTTTGTCTGATCTGGCTCTATACATTTTGCAAAAGTGATTTTATCTGCCGCTAGCGTGCAAAAGGTTAATTCCATATTCATGTTGCATTGTATCAACTTTTCACTGTTGAGAGAATTTGTTGTAGTAGTTGCACGGGGTGGTAAAAATAGCAATAACATTACGCCTTATTGCCGTAATTTCATATTCCTTATTGGATATTTGGAAGTATAATTAGCATTGACCCCTTTTGACCCCTTTAGCATACATTTTGTTGACCATGACCTTCACGTACCTTAGTCAAGGTCACTTTTCTGAACTTCTCCTAATCTGTGACAGATTGTCTTCATATTTGGAGGAATAACTATTATTATCGATGGCCGCCGTCTATTGACATAACTTTTGATGACAGTGGCGAGCATTGACCCCTTTTAGCATACATTTTGTTGACCATGACCTTCACGTACCTCTGTCAAGGTCACGTACCTTTGTCAAGGTCACTTTTCCCAACTTCTCCTAATCTGTTACAAGATTGTTTTCATATTAGAAAAAAAAACCAAACAATATTTTGTATCATATAGTGTAAATAGCCTGACCGTAAACTATATTATCGGTTCCTTTGCAGTCTTTGATGCAAGGACCACTTTTATAGTTTCCAGGATCAAGATATATTATGGACAAAAACAATTTACAATGTCTATCACCAATACACAAGCTATGACGGTTATATACACAATTCTGAGGAAAAGTATGTAATAAATATCAGCATGAAAAGCAGGTTTTTCTCCTCAATCCTATGTACATATTTATACTTCACTATGTTTATTCCAAGAAATAACTATTGTTTAAATTAAATACCAGCACAAGTATTAGCATATATCAAAAATCTTTTAAATGTCTAAATCTTCAACCCATTTTTGTTCATAATGAATGCATACCTAAATCACATCATTAATACTCTAAATAGAGCTGTATTATAACAGTTAAATATTAATAAAGCATGATGATCAAGGAGAGCCATATACATCGCTAGGAAACAGCAGACATATCACACAACACAATACACATACAGACAACAGATGAGCACCGCTGTTTTCTGTTTTTACGTTTATTTTCTCGTCGCTACCGGTTGCCCATATGAGCGACGCCTCCTGAAGAGATTAGTTATTTTAGATTTTGGAGGATAGTGCATGATACAGACAGAGACCCATTCCAGAATCTCCTCACCGCTGTGAGGTGGCCAACCTCCTCTATGAAAACTGCTGCGACTTATGCGACATGTTCGCACAGTATGTCGGGTTCCTTGTAGATATAAAGTTCCCGGGAAATAGAAGATCAGTTATTTTTCGCTCGACATTGCCACCTTTGATGTTATTGAATATATTGTCGCACAGTTTTATTCATCTAAAAGATACCGCCTCCGTGGTCGAGTGGTTACGGTCGCTGACTTGTATACCACTGTAACCTATCATCACTGATGGTCACGGGTTCGAGCCCCGCTCAGGCCGTGTCTCATTTATATGAAAAAGTTGGCAGTTTCTTACGGAGGTTGGTGCGGTGCACCCAAGTACTGGTTAACCGCTGGAGCATGCCCAGGAAAGGTGTTGTTAGGTAAACTGCCCGCCGGCGATATAGCCCAAAATGGTGCTGATGCAGGCGTAAAACCCGAAATATAACACAATCATTCATCTAAAAACCAAAAACGATAGCTTTGGCACGCTGTAGGCGAAATGAGCAGATAACAAATGTCTAATATTTTTCTTATTATTCCTAGAAAGTATCGCTTGATGAGTCGATATGAATGAAATGTCAAGCCCTACTTTTGTTATCTGGATCCGTCCGTCAGTCACACATGTATGTCCGCTCCATACTGCATCAATTGCTGGAGTAATTTTAAAATTATTTGGCACAACTGTTAACCATATCGAGACGATCTGCTTACATGGAAACTGCCCACAAAAGTAGCGCTGACAATATCATCGTGGCTAAAGTACGCTTCGTGGAAACCGGGTTTTACACGGGTTGTCTCATAGACTGCACTCGTCTTCCAATTTAATAAAGCGGCGGAGATAGTCTCTCGGAGGCCGGGATATGGCTGGCTGTCTCTCGGAGGCCGGGATATGGCTGTCTCTCGGAGGCCGGGATATGGCTGTCTCTCGGAAGCCGGGATATGGCTGTCTCTCGGAGGCCGGGATATGGCTGTCTCTCGGAGGCCGGGATATGGCTGTCTCTCGGAGGCTGGGATATGGCTGTCTCACGGAGGCGGGGATATGGCTGTCTCTCGGAGGCCGGGATATGACTGTCTCTTGGAGGCCGGGATATGGCTGTCTCTCGGAGGCTGGGATATGACTGTCTCTCGGAGGCCGGGATATGGCTGTCTCTCGGAGGCGAGGATATGGCTGTCTCTTGGCGGCCGAGATATGGCTGTCTCTCGGAGGCGAGGATATGACTGTCTCTCGGAGGCCGGGATATGGCTGTCTCTCGGAGGCGAGGATATGGCTGTCTCTCAGAGGCGAGGATATGGCTGTCTCTCGGAGGCGAGGATATGGCTGTCTCTCGGAGGCGAGGATATGGCTGTCTCTCGGAGGTGAGGATATGGCTGTCTCTAAGACTCTCTTGTTTTTATTTTGTGGTTTGAAAAGTGACGGATTTTAACCATTCCAAAAACAGACGAAAACTGTACATCGGTGCTCATACCTTAATATATACCATATATTACAGTCTCGATTTTCACGTACAACATAAATAACATCACATGCAATCAAAACACAGGAATGACGAGACCGGTAAAGTGTGATCTCTGACAACCTGTTACATATACATTGATCATGAGTTGGGTGGTCCTTAGAGACAGGTTTCTAGTATTGGTGTGGGTCTTAGAAACAGGTTTATAGTATGGGTGGTTGTTATGCGCAGGTAGTGTGTTGCACAGAGTGGACAGTACTGCTATATACAATGACTCTTCTTACACAGACTATAATTGAAGTGATTTACAGTTTTTCTGTATAATACATCGGTATTTAAATTCTTTAATTAGTCGAGTGTTTTCGACAGATTTTCTCTAGAAAGTCCGAGATTCAAATGATTCAAATAAATCTGTAATTTTTCATTAATTACATTCATTGATGTGTAATACTGTTTAATTCTGCTATAAGCAATTGGTACTAAGATATTTTAACCCTTTCAACACCACAGACCTCTAAATAGGCTTACAAAAAGTGTAGATCCAGATGAGCCGGCTCGTGACGAGCCATCTCATCAGGATCTGCACTTTTTGCCAGTGATATGACTATTTTTAGACATAATTACCCATTTTGATAAATGAACTTGTCCAAATGTGATTTTCTGATTCATTTATTGGTTTATGAATATCATGGACCAGTCCATGTGAGTTACTTGGTGTTGAATGGGTTAATGAAACTTTTAAGTGTAAAAAGCATGTATTTGTTTATATTAAAAATCTGTCGTACTATGATGTAGCAAATATTATCCATTTTAACTATTTTAAATGCTTTCATAAGATATATGTTAGGTATACCAGGACTCCAGAAAATGGCTTCAGTATATGTACACACTCTGCAACCCGATACAACAACTTGTCTCCGTGATACAACAACACACAAACATTCAATTAAAGAAACTGAAAGTCATTCAGTTACTACATTTGGTGTTTCGTGTTTAATTGTGTCACCATTTCCAAATACAGTCAAAACCTGTGTCAGTGGTCACCTCCATTAAGCAGCCAACCTGTATTAACCCTTTCAACCCCACAGGCCTCTAAATAAGCTTATGAAAAGTGTAGATCCAGATGAGCCGGCTCGTAACGAGCCGTCTCATCAGGATCTGCACTTTTTTGCCAGTAATAATTATTACTATTTTTAGATAAAATTACCCATTTTGATAAATGAACTGGTCCAAATGTAATTTTCTTATTAATTTATTGGTCTAAAAATAGCATGCACCAGTCCATGTCAGTTACTTGGGGTTGAATGGGTTAAGCAGCCAACCTGTATTAAGCAGCCAGTTTCAATATTCCCAATATGCTGTTTTATTATACATATGACCTCTATTGAGCAGCCACCTGTGCTAAGCAGCCACTTTCTGTGACTCCCTTGCCTGGCTGCTTAACGCAGGTTTGACTGTACATACAATTTGTTGTGTCGAGTTGTATAGGATGATGTAGCTGTATGTGATACCGGCATGCACATTCTGAGGCTTTCATAGCACACCCACAATACATATGATCAAATCGTCGACTCGATCTCTTGGAAATCTAAGGGGCAGGACACATTTGGAGAAACAATCTTTGTAATACCACGAAACGGATATCTGCATTCTTCAATGGGTATTGGATGAAAACAAACTGCTCGTGGAATATAGGTTTTGTATGCATTGTACATTTATGCATTAAAATTGTCCAGTTCTCTTACTTTGAATTACCGTAAAACTTATGTTGGTATTTCCTTATGCCGTATTGCAACCCGCTGTAAGGGTTTCTATTCATTATGGCCCGTGACATTTTGTATTTATGTGTGTGTTTTACGTTTATTTATCGTCGCTACCGGTTGCTCATATGAGCGACGCCTCCTGAAGAGATTAGTCATTTTAGATTTTTGGAGGATAGTGCAATGATACAGACAGAGACCCATTCCAGAATCTCCTCTGGTTCTTTTACGTGCATGGTGTACAGCACCGATGCGAGACCTCGGTTTAATGTCCCATCTGAAAGACTATTAATTTTATTAGGGTCAGACGGGGGATCAAACCTGCGATCCCTGGATTACTAGCCCAGCGTGTTACCACTGGACTACAGATCCGTCTGTCTTGTATTTATTGCCTATTTAGAAACTAATATAAGTGCTATTTTTGACATTAACTCTTTCAACACTAAATAGGCTTGCAAAAAGTGTAGTTCCAGATGAGCCAGCTCATGATGATCCGTCACATCAGGATCTGCACTTTTTGCCAGTAATATTACTATTTTTAGACAAAATTACCCATTTTGATAAATAAACTGGTCCAAATGTAATTTTCATATTAATTTATTGGTCTAATAATATCGTGCACCAGTCCATGTCAGTTACTTGGTGTTGAATGGGTTAAAGTGCTATTTTTGACATGGCATATTGCATTAGCCACAATCTTTGTCTTATTCTGGCCTCTTTCATGCAAACAATTAAATAGTGTCTGTTTGTTTATGTATAGATAATTTCGATTCCAGCATAGCGAGTCTAACACTTTGGCGTTTCTTGGTCTCGGCTCAAAGTGGGCTATTGCTGAGCTCAAAGTGATCGGGCTTTATAAAGCATTCGTATGTGTCTTCATCCATCCATCCACAATTGCTTCAAACGTCTTCTCCCCTCAATCCGAAAGTTCAATTTTGGTTAATCGTCACAGAACTGCTGGCTGTCTGTTTTCAAATTTGTTCAAATGGAGAGTCATTCTGATCAAAATCTAGGTCAATTTGAAGGTAGTAATTGACAAATCATTAATCAATATGATTGATTGATATTCCGTATAGCTTTAAAACAAACCACAACCTTGCTTGCATTGTGGTGTCTCCACGGACAGGTGGTGACATTCATTGTTTTCAAATCAATTGTCCATTACCACTCTGTGTGAATCCCATTAGGGGTGTCAAACTCTCACATGTAAGGAAGCTGTCCAGTTGGCTTGTGGAAGACCAGTGGTTATACCTGGGTACCCAATTGTGCTGAAATACTGGGCAGAGGGTCACCCAGGATCTTCACAGTCACCTTACTACTACTACTAAGGACAAACACACATTATTAATGTCCCAAAAATGAGTGATTCACTGGAGCCTTTTTTGTTTCCTTTTACCGCAGAATGTGAAAAATGCAGAAATCCATGTCTAAACGAGAATATTCGTGGGTGTGGTCATGTGGGGCAAGGAATGTAACATGGGTCTACATGATGTATACAAATCCATTGATAACTCCCAGCGAACGGAAATTGTTGGAATTCTCATTATGTGTAGAGTTATCCAGGATTTAGGCGTGTATACAGTATGTTAGTGTATCTCTAAATATGGGTTTGAAATTTTTGTTTGCTTACAAAAAAATATAATTGAAAAAGGGGAGATTATTGCATCTTAAAAAGGGAAAGATATTGCATTGATTTGTTATGCAAGCACAAGTTTGTATGACACTTGAAAGCCTTAGAATTATATCCCGTAATAGCTTATTTACAGAAATTGACGTTAGAAAATGTGTGCTTTATCATTACCCTTTTCTACCCAGAGTTAGGTCCCCTTAATGCATGGAAAGGTAACAAAAGCCGCACTGGTGATGAATTGTGTTTCTGTTGTCATAACCATGTGATATGCATTTATACATTAGATAAAACATAAAAACAAATTTTGCTGCTTGTTTCTTAATTGATATATAAATATTGAACTTTTAACGATCCAGTTCTTTTTCAGACGTTTGATAACATGTATTGATTTCTAACATTATCTTGGTTGATTGTAACGGAAGTCTGTAAACATTCTGATTATTGCAGAGTAATCTATTCATGCTTCCCCTTTGTCATGCTTATTGGGAAGTTTAATAATATACATGTATTAATTTCAGGTTTATAAAGTATTGTTAAACAGTTGAATTGCCATTTCCGATAGAAAAAAATGTACATATGAATTAATCTGTAGCCTGCTTTCTTGTCATAATAATTAGTTTATATTTTTATCAGGATTACTTAATATTTTTATCGTTATGAGATTGTAGGTTTCACGAAGGGTAAGAGTATCACAGGTCACGACACTTGAGGACAGTGCTATTAATAGAATTTGTGGCGTAACGTCGTAATTAACGCAGACAAAATAAATGTAAATTACAATCTGGAGTGGTAATGAATGATTATTTCAATGTTATGGTGTTACTATCCTAATCAATTATAGGAAACAATGGAGGAGAAAACTTGTAAATTGAAGTGATCATAACGCAGCAACTATTGTGGGTCATCATATGTATCCCCAGTGACCCTAATATCGGTGAATACTAATTAGCGGTGATATCAGAATATATCCAAATGAACAGAACATGTGCATTTTGTGTTTACTATTTAATATTTCTGTCAGGATTTCCGCAATTGTCTATAGCAAAAACAAGCTGAATTGTCAATTTATATTCATTTATTCAAACTTTTCATGTAGTCAATATTTAGGTAAAGTTCAATGACTTTGTTAGGTTACGGCTGTATTTGACATGTGACGTTATATGATAGCCTTACACGGCATGTATTGCTTCTGGTATAAACTTCTGGGGCCAAATTTACATTGTCATCGATAATTGATATTCCCGTGTAAATAAAAGATGTAGGTCAGTGCTGTTGCTTTCACTCCCGTGTAAATAAAAGATGTAGGTCAGTGCTGTTGCTTTCACTCCTGTGTAAATAAAAGATGTAGGTCAGTGCTGTTGCTTTCACTCCCGTGTAAATAAAAGATGGGAGGCCAGTGCTGTTGCTTTCACTCCTGTGTAAATAAAAGATGTAGGTCAGTGCTGTTGCTTTCACTCCCGTGTAAATAAAAGATGGGAGGCCAGTGCTGTTGCTTTCACTCCTGTGTAAATAAAAGATGTAGGTCAGTGCTGTTGCTTTCACTCCCGTGTAAATAAAAGATGGGAGGCCAGTGCTGTTGCTTTCACTCCTGTGTAAATAAAAGATGTAGGTCAGTGCTGTTGCTTTCACTCCCGTGTAAATAAAAGATGGGAGGCCAGTGCTGTTGCTTTCACTCCTGTGTAAATAAAAGATGTAGGTCAGTGCTGTTGCTTTCACTCCCGTGTAAATAAAAGATGTGAGGCCAGTGCTGTTGCTTTCACTTTGTTAATGATTCAGTTATGATTTATTTCTTACTAAATGATTCTGCACACAATAAAATAAATATGATGATGCTTAATTGAGAGTGAACATTATTTGCACAGCCTGTTTTTGAAACACAATATCCACAGGTTATTGCTTATGTCACCGAAAATTGGTATGCCCATGATATAGCAGTTACACAATTCTATATTGAACATGTTGACATTCATATAAGAGGAAGCTAATTCATTCAAAGATGAACTTGTTTGTACCAAGACTTGACTTAAATCATACAATGTTTATAAATACTTCTTGCTTATGACTAGAGTGTTTGCTATCATAATTCCAATATTTATTGTAACCAAATGGAATTGTGGGATAAACAAATTGACAGGTCAGTGGACAAGTGGTTAACACGTTGGATTATGAATCTAGGGATCGCAGGTTCAATACCCCCCCTTGTCTTATTCGTATAATATTACCACAAACCAGTTTTGTATATACATTGAATGCAATATTTACATACGTCTTTTGATATTAATAATATAAAATGTCACTGTTTAATTAACTGCTTTTGCTTTGTATGTATATACAGAAAAAAATAAACGGGGTGACCCGAAATGGGCCTCAACATTAAAAAAATTAACGGGGTGACCCGAAAAGGCCCTCAACATTAAAAAAATTAACGGGGACCCGAAAAGGCCCTCAACATTAAAAAAATTAACGGGGTGACCCGAAAAGGCCCTCAACATTAAAAAAATTAACGGGGTGACCCGAAATGGGCCTCAACATTAAAAAAGTATATATATTACCAGTCTGCCAGCTGGGACTATAAACCGATGTCTCATGTGTTAGCGCTATTCACATGGCAAGGGGACTATAAACCGATGTCTCATGTGTTAGCGCTATTCACATGGCAAGGGGACTATAAACCGATGTCTCATGTGTTAGCGCTATTCACATGGCAAGGGGACTATAAACCGATGTCTCATGTGTTAGCGCTATTCACATGGCAAGGGGACTATAAACCGATGTCTCATGTGTTAGCGCTATTCACATGGCAAGGGGACTATAAACCGATGTCTCATGTGTTAGCGCTATTCACATGGCAAGGGGACTATAAACCGATGTCTCATGTGTTAGCGCTATTCACATGGCAAGGGGACTATAAACCGATGTCTCATGTGTTAGCGCTATTCACATGGCAAGGGGACTATAAACCGATGTCTCATGTGTTAGCGCTATTCACATGGCAAGGGGACTATAAACCGATGTCTCATGTGTTAGCGCTATTCACATGGCAAGGGGACTATAAACCGATGTCTCATGTGTTAGCGCTATTCACATGGCAAGGGGACTATAAACCGATGTCTGCGCTATTCACATGGCAAGGGGACTATAAACCGATGTCTCATGTGTTAAGCGCTATTCACATGGCAAGGGGCCTATAAACCGATGTCTCATGTGTTAGCGCTATTCACATGGCAAGGGGACTATAAACCGATGTCTCATGTGTTAGCGCTATTCACATGGCAAGGGATGCTTCTGGAAATGTTTTCTGTATCTTCTTGCACTATGTCCTCCAAAAAATGATATGCTTCCAATTTACCAAACATGACAATAAATAACAAATCCAATAAAAGTAAAACTTAGAGACAGCTTTACTAGCAAACCTCAAAATATACAGTATTTTAAATAAATGTGTTTGATTTTTGAATGAGATACTTCAATATGAAGATGTGTCAAGTATTGTTTTGGCTTATAGATTTATAAATAAATGTGTTTGTCATTTATACTTGGTGATTAAATAAACTGATGATTAACAAAAATGTTTTTATTTGACTTTAATATAGTCAATTAACGCTGACAGACGATTGCTTCAATATAGCTATTCAATTTGGGTCGATTTTATCTTGTAAAGAACGGTATTGTACGACTATTTATGTATACCATTGTACTGTACAAATATATGTATAAAAGTAGTAGTGCACAATGAAAAACTGTGTTAAAATTGTCCCAGCAGGAACGTTAAAATGATTATTTACATTCTGGACATTGCAATAGGTTGACGTTCTCTCAAATTGTGAATGTTGAATAGTTTGTGAAAAGATTAAAATGAGTGCTAGAAATTAAACTTTTTTTATTTAATTTTTTTTTGGTAATTGAGCCTAGGTTTTCGTATCTGTGTTGAATTATTGGGTGTGAATGAACAGCGAAATTTGAATGTTATGAGAGTTGTTGGGAATGGATGTTAATGTGTCTCTTGTATGGATATAGCAATAACGCTGATGGTCACAGGGATCGTATGGGAACTATTGTGATCATACCTGTAAGTAACCAACGAAATACAAGAGAAATTAAAACTAATTTAACCCATTCAACACCACAGACCTCTAAATTGGCTTACAAAAAAGTATAGATCCAGATGAGCCTGCTCGTGATGAGCCGTCTCATCAGGATCTGCACTTTTTTCAAGTAATATAACTATTTTTAGAATTTTTTTTACCCATTTTGATAAATGAACTGATCCAAATGTAATTTTGTTATTAATTTATTGGTCTAAAAATATCATGGACCAGTCCATGTCAGTTACTTGGTGTTGAATTGGTTAACTGGTTTTTGCACAGTTTTTGGAGTAGCAATTAAAATTACATGCACGTAATGAAATAAAAGACCCCCCAAAAAATAAATTAAAACTAAATAGTACCTCAATAGCCAAAATGGACACAGTGCATTGTTAGTTACTTGAGTATATACACAACGTATCCATATGTAAACAGTACGGGTAAGAATGAGCATGAGTTATGCACGTGTACAGTCGATAATCGATGTGAATTATTTTGGCATACACGTGTAAAACTAATACTCTATCTTATACTATGATCTTGTACTGCACACTGACATATATATGTGAAGGTTGGCATTTTCTTACAGAGGTTGGTGTACCAAGTACTGGTTAACTGCTGGAACCTGCCCAGGAAAGGTGTTGTTAGGTAAACTGCCCATTGCTCAAATTGGCAACCAGTAACGACATAAAATTAAATAAACTGATAAAATGATAAATAAATGCACACTGACAACTATTGCAGCTCTCATTTGTAATTGCTTACCGAAGGTATTGCAGCTCTCATTTGTAATTGCCTACCGAAGGTATTGCAGCTCTCATTTGTAATTGCCTGCCGAAGGTATTGCAGCTCTCATTTGTAATTGCCTACCGAAGGTATTGCAGCTCTCATTTGTAATTGCCTACCGAAGGTATTGCAGCTCTCATTTGTAATTGCCTACCAAAGGTATTGCAGCTCTCATTTGTAATTGCCTACCGAAGGTATTGCAGCTCTCATTTGTAATTGCCTACCGAAGGTATTGCAGCTCTCATTTGTAATTGCCTACCAAAGGAATGAATCTCTGGTTAACCGTTAACCTGCCAATCGCAAATAAAGTCGCTTTTGCAAATAACATAGAGCCAGATCAGATGACACAGAATGTGTCGTTTGATCAGGCTCTATACTGTTTGCTATTCAGATAGTGGAGCTAAAACATTTGTCTGAATAGCAAACAACATAGATCCTGATCAGATGTGGCATTACACATTCCATACAATTTATTTGGCAGGTTACGGGTTTATAGTGTCCATCAGGGTATGAAATACAGTTGGCATGTTTAATGTGTGTGGAGGCTGAAGGCATCCATGCTAACTTTAAACACGCCCGATGTAGTTCATACCACGATGGAAACTATCAACCTGCGATTCTTTACTTATATTTACATTCATTATTCTTTTCAATGTCACAAAAATATGAAATATCACACATTGCATTTAAAATGTATTTGGGATATTTTTTGGCGAATTACCGTGTGTCTAATGAGATCATCCTTAAAACTGTATAAGTTGTAAGACACGCCGTTAATATCAAAGAAACGTTGCAAATGTGCATGCCCGTAGCTCTCGAGTGCGCATGTCGGATACATATCACTAGTGAGGAAACTCATATGAAAATGGATACATGCAGCAAAGGACATGCAATGACAATGTATATATAAATTAATAAATTGTCTTTGAATTCTGTGTGCACTGTGATTTGTGATCTATGTTATACACAATCATGTGCCTATACTTGTGAATTATGTGTGCACTGTGATCTATGTTATACACAATCAAGTGCCTATACTTGTGAATTCTGTGTGCACTGGGATTTGTGATCTATGTTATACACAATCATGTGCCTATACTTGTGAATTCTGTGTGCACTGTGATCTATGTTATACACAATCATGTGCCTATACTTGTGAATTCTGTGTGCACTGTGATCTATGTTATACACAATCATGTGCCTATACTTGTGAATTATGTGTGCACTGTGATCTATGTTATACACAATCAAGTGCCTATACTTGTGAATTCTGTGTGCACTGTGATCTATGTTATACACAATCATGTGCCTATACTTGTGAATTCTGTGTGCACTGTGATTTGTGATTATTGTTATACACAATCATGTGCCTATACTTGTGAATTCTGTGTGCATTGGGATCTATGTTATACACAATCATGTGCCTATACTTGTGAATTCTGTGTGCACTGTGATTTGTGATCTATGTTATACACAATCATGTGCCTATACTTGTGAATTCTGTGTGCATTGGGATCTATGTTGTACACAATCATGTGCCTATACTTGTGAATTCTGTGTGCACTGTGATTTGTGATCTATGTTATACACAATCATGTGCCTATACTTGTGAATTCTGTGTGCACTGTGATTTGTGATCTATGTTATACACAATCATGTGCCTATACTTGTGAATTCTGTGTGCAACACCATCATGTGCCTATACTTGTGAATTCTGTGTGCACTTGTGATCTATGTTATACACAATCATGTGCCTATACTTGTGAATTCTGTGTGCACTGTGATCTATGTTATACACAATCATGTGCCTATACTTGTGAATTCTGTGTGCACTGTGATTTGTGATCTATGTTATACACAATCATGTGCCTATACTTGTGAATTATGTGTGCACTGTGATCTATGTTATACACAATCATGTGCCTATACTTGTGAATTCTGTGTGCACTGGGATTTGTGATCTATGTTATACACAATCATGTGCCTATACTTGTGAATTCTGTGTGCACTGTGATCTATGTTATACACAATCATGTGCCTATACTTGTGAATTCTGTGTGCACTGTGATTTGTGATTATTGTTATACACAATCATGTGCCTATACTTGTGAATTCTGTGATTTGTGATCTATGTTATACACAATCATGTGCCTATACTTGTGAATTCTGTGATTTGTGATCTGTTATACACAATCATGTGCCTATACTTGTGAATTCTGTGATTGTGATCTGTTATACACAATCATGTGCCTATACTTGTGAATTCTGTGTGCACTGTGATTTGTGATTATTGTTATACACAATCGTGTGACTATACTATAAAAGTATTACCTGTCATGGAACCATTTGTAAGCAACAAGTATTGAGATAGATGAAGGTTTTGCACGTTCATGGTGAGATCAATCACAGTGCATTGTCAATTATCTGGGAGTATCCAATTTTAGACAGCTAGCCATCATGCAAATGGTACATAATTTAGTGCGCTAGAGCACAGTTTAAACTCACATACTCCATCTCCGTGGCTTAGTTGTTAAAGCATCCACTTACGGAGCGGGAGGTCGAAGGTTCGAACCAGGTCAGGCTTATGTACTGATATGGCCATTTGATGAACGGCCAGCTAGTTAAATAATGGTTACCAATTGCATACTAGCCTTGCACCTGGCCTACAAGAGTAGGATTCGGGAAGTACTAATGTTCATACAAAAAGGTTTCTCATAAGTGGCTGGCCCTTTCAATATGGGTGACACTATAATAAGCAAAGACTTTACTTTTACACTTTGGGCTTGTACTCACTGTGCACGTGCAAACCAAGTGCTTAGTTCTTAACTCATTGCATGCTGGGTAAAATAAAAACTATAAATAGTTCAAATAATTGTAGGAGTCTGTAATTGATTAATGTGTATTTCTTATTTATAATTGAAACTGAGAAATATGTCATGGAATTTCATTTTCGTTATGACAACAATTCTATTGTAATTGCATGACATATTTGACTGTTTATCTTCATTGCTAGCGGGGAGAGTTAACCCATTCAACACCAAGTAACTGAAATGGACTGGTCCATGATCAGTTTTTAGACCAATAAATTAATACGAAAATTACATTTGGACCAGTTCATTTATCAATATGGGTAATTTTGTCTATAATAGTAATATTACTGGCAAAAAGTGCAGATCCTGATGAGACGGCTCGTCACGAGCCGGCTCATCTGGATCTACACTTTTTGTAAGCCTATTTAGAGGTCTGTGGTGTTGAAAGGGTTAAATAGCTGCCATCATTGACAAGTAATAGCAACAGTCACTGTAGATATAGTAGAATCTTGAGTAACACTTTGGTAAGTGGTTCTGTGCCAATATTCAGGTTATGGGTTCGAACCCTACAAGAACTGCGGTGATGACACTTAACTCTACATGTGCCCGAGGTTATACAACTTTTCTCCAATCTCAAAACTCAGTCTCAACCGTCTGATTGGTTCAGCTGACAATACTACTCAGAATCAACCAATCAGATCACTTGAGCTTGAGTTTGAGATCTGAGAAAAGTTTTATAACCTCGGGGCATGGTCTCTTATCTCTCCTCACGGCGATGGCTGCCACCGGGAAAGAGGTCTCAAGAGCGATTAAACCAATGAAAACATGTTTTGTAACCAAAACCAAAATAGATTGTGTATAAACATAGAGGTTATTAGTATTGGCAAATGATTGTGTGGCTGACTAATCACACCTCAATGCTCACAGAGTGCACTATGAAAATATATTCTTCTATGGCATTTAGGTCCGCCTCCGTGGTCGAGTTGTTACGGTCGCTGATTTGTATACCACTGTAACCTATCATCACTGATGGTCACGGGTTCGAGCCCCGCTCAGGCCATGTCTCATTTATATAAAAAAGTGGGCAGTTTCTTACGGAGGTTAGTGCACCAAGTACTGGCTAACCGCTGGAGCCTGCCCAGGAAAGGTGTTATTAGGTAAACAGCCCGCCGGCGAAATAGCCCAAAATGATGCTGATATAGGCGTAAAACCCAAACAAACAAACAATCTATTGTATTTACAAAGTACAGTTGCAATAAGTTGAATGTGGGAGATGTGGGAGATGTGTGTAAGAAAGAAGCCCTAAAGTATTAGCAAATGTGTAAAATGCATTTTTAGTTTAATCATATTTTCTTGCTCGATTCGTTTTACATATACATGTGAATACAAAACATGACAAATTAAATAAAGGCAAACCGGTCAGGCCACAAGTTCTAGCAACATTAGTTTACGTCCCTTCCCGAAAAATGCATTCAATGAGCCAGTAACTATACATGAAACACCATTTTTCCGACTCCTCCAACATTCTATCCTAGTCATGCTGTCAATTTGCATAGTAGATCAAGAACTCTCTGAAAAACACTTTGATATAATTATATTATAATGTGTGCCCATCTTGCCAATCTAATAGTATGCATATATGCTTACAGATAATTGAAATTATCATTAATTGTCTGATTTGACATGGGAGGTAATACGAGTCTTGTTTGATGGAAACACAGAGCCATTAGATTTGCAAGCTATTTATAAAACATAGTGATTATTTATAATTTGATATCGATAAAAGTTTATATTTGGCGAAATGATATATTAACAAGATATTCCACTATTCACGTTTGAACACTTCACTTTTCTGAAGTGTTATTGCGTGTCTTGAATAATTGTAACCCAGATATTAACATTTGGAAATGTATGTGCATAAACTTGTTTAGAATTACTGTACACAGTCTAAAATAGGATTTAACCCTTTCAACACTACATACCTCTACATAGGCTTACAAAAAGTGTAGATCCAGATGAGCCGGCTCGTGACGAGCCGTCTCATCAGGATCTGCACTTTTTGGCAGTAATATTACTATTTTTAGATGCAATTACCCGTTTCGATAAATGAACTGGTCCAAATGTAATTTTCTGATTAATTTATTGGTCTGAAAATACCATGCACCGGTCCATGTCAGTTACTTGGTGTTGAATGGGTTAAAGCAAACTGTTTGTCTAGAATTACTTTACACAGTCTAAAATAGGCTTTAAAGCAAACTGTTTGTCTTTATCCTATGCGAAGTATATAATATTATAATTACAAGTCTGTTAAAAACCTGATTCTATTCGTCAGTCTGGTTTATACCTTGGTCATTCATGCAAGCAGTTTGAAATAACTTGCACAATGTTAGTCGCCCGTATACATATAAATATTCCATTATATAGATATAGTACAATGAAGTCTTCTAACTGGGTATTGTGCACATTAAACGTTGCGTAATCAATTGGTTCATATCTCATATTTATAAAGTAAGCCTGTTATATAAATCCTACCAGCTAAATGTATGCATTTGACTGCCCAGGACGTCCGCCTCCGTGGTCGAGTGGTTACGGTCGCTGACTTGTATACCACTGTAACCTATCATCACTGATGGTCACGGGTTCGAGCCCCGCTCAGACCGTGTCTCATTTATATGAAAAAGTTGGCAGTTTCTTACGGAGGTTGGTGCACCCAAGTACTGGTTAACCGCTGGAGCCTGCCCAGGAAAGGTGTTGTTAGGTAAACTGCCCGCCGGCGATATAGCCCAAAATGGTGCTGATGCAGGCGTAAAACCCGAAATATAACATAACATAAATTGACTGCCCAGGAAAGGTGTTGTTAGGTAAACTGCCCGTCGCTCAAATGGGAAACCGGTAGCGACATTAAATAAACTGAAATAAATATTTAAAAAATGCATTTGACAGTTGAAGGATTAACAATGATACGAAAGCATGCACTTTGATTATGTCATGATTATTGTATTTTAACTGCAAGTCCAAATCTGGGTACATATTGATAGAATTGTCGTAAGTAAGCTGATAAATTGACAGAACTGTGTAAATCAACAGAACTCTGTAAATTAATGGATAAATTGATGGAACTGTGTAAATCAACAGAACTCTGTAAATTAATGGATAAATTGATGGAACTGTGTAAATCAACAGAACTCTGTAAATTAATGGATAAAATGATGGAACTGTGTAAATCAACAGAACTCTGTAAATTAATGGATAAATTGACGGAACTGTGTATGTAAATCAACAGAACTCTGTACATTAATGGATAAAATGATGGAACTGTGTAAATCAACAGAACCTGTAAATTAATGGATAAAATGATGGAACTGTGTAAATCAACAAAACTGTAAATTAATGGATAAATTGATGGAACTGTGTAAATCAACAAAACTCTGTAAATTAATGGATAAATTGACAGAACTGTGTAAATCAACAGAAATCTGTAAATTAATGGATAAATTGACGGAACTGTGTAAATCACAGAACTCTGTAAATTAATGGATAATTGACGGAACTGTGTAAATTAATGGATAAAATGATGGAACTGTGTAAATCAACAGAACTCTGTAAATTAATGGATAAATTGATGGAACTGTGTAAATCAACAGAACTCTGTAAATTAATGGATAAAATGATGGAACTGTGTAAATCAACAAAACTGTAAATTAATGGATAAATTGACGGAACTGTGTAAATTAATGGATAAAATGATGGAACTGTGTAAATCAACAGAACTCTGTAAATTAATGGATAAAATGATGGAACTGTGTAAATCAACAAAACTGTAAATTAATGGATAAATTGATGGAACTGTGTAAATCAACAGAACTCTGTAAATTAATGGATAAAATGATGGAACTGTGTAAATCAACAAAACTCTGTAAATTAATGGATAAATTGATGGAACTGTGTAAATCAACAGAACTCTGTAAATTAATGGATAAAATGATGGAACTGTGTAAATCAACAAAACTGTAAATTAATGGATAAATTGACGGAACTGTGTAAATTAATGGATAAAATGATGGAACTGTGTAAATCAACAGAACTCTGTAAATTAATGGATAAAATGATGGAACTGTGTAAATCAACAAAACTGTAAATTAATGGATAAATTGATGGAACTGTGTAAATCAACAGAACTCTGTAAATTAATGGATAAATTGACGGAACTGTGTAAATCAACAGAACTCTGTAAATTAATGGATAAATTGATGGAACTGTGTAAATCAACAGAACTCTGTAAATTAATGGATAAAATGATGGAACTGTGTAAATCAACAGAACTCTGTAAATTAATGGATAAAATGATGGAACTGTGTAAATCAACAGAACTCTGTAAATTAATGGATAAATTGACAGAACTGTGTATGTAAATCAACAGAACTCTGTACATTAATGGATAAAATGATGGAACTGTGTAAATCAACAGAACTCTGTAAATTAATGGATAAAATGATGGAACTGTGTAAATCAACAGAACTCTGTAAATTAATGGATAAATTGATGGAACTGTGTAAATCAACAAAACTCTGTAAATTAATGGATAAATTGACAGAACTGTGTAAATCAACAGAAATCTGTAAATTAATGGATAAATTGACGGAACTGTGTAAATCAACAGAACTCTGTAAATTAATGGATAAATTGACGGAACTGTGTAAATTAATGGATAAAATGATGGAACTGTGTAAATCAACAGAACTCTGTAAATTAATGGATAAATTGATGGAACTGTGTAAATCAACAGAACTCTGTAAATTAATGGATAAAATGATGGAACTGTGTAAATCAACAAAACTCTGTAAATTAATGGATAAATTGATGGAACTGTGTAAATCAACAGAACTCTGTAAATTAATGGATAAAATGATGGAACTGTGTAAATCAACAGAACTCTGTAAATTAATGGATAAAATGATGGAACTGTGTAAATCAACAAAACTGTAAATTAATGGATAAATTGATGGAACTGTGTAAATCAACAGAACTCTGTAAATTAATGGATAAAATGATGGAACTGTGTAAATCAACAAAACTGTAAATTAATGGATAAATTGATGGAACTGTGTAAATCAACAGAACTCTGTAAATTAATGGATAAATTGATGGAACTGTGTAAATCAACAGAACTTGTAAATTAATGGATAAATTGACGGAACTGTGTAAATTAATGGATAAAATGATGGAACTGTGTAAATCAACAGAACTCTGTAAATTAATGGATAAAATGATGGAACTGTGTAAATCAACAAAACTGTAAATTAATGGATAAATTGATGGAACTGTGTAAATCAACAGAACTCTGTAAATTAATGGATAAATTGACGGAACTGTGTATGTAAATCAACAGAACTCTGTAAATTAATGGATAAAATGATGGAACTGTGTAAATCAACAAAACTGTAAATTAATGGATAAATTGATGGAACTGTGTAAATCAACAGAACTCTGTAAATTAATGGATAAATTGACGGAACTGTGTATGTAAATCAACAGAACTCTGTAAATTAATGGATAAAATGATGGAACTGTGTAAATCAACAAAACTGTAAATTAATGGATAAAATGATGGAACTGTGTAAATCAACAGAACTCTGTAAATTAATGGATAAATTGATGGAACTGTGTATGTAAATCAACAGAACTCTGTAAATTAATGGATAAAATGATGGAACTGTGTAAATCAACAAAACTGTAAATTAATGGATAAATTGATGGAACTGTGTAAATCAACAAAACTGTAAATTAATGGATAAATTGATGGAACTGTGTATATCAACAGAACTCTGTAAATTAATGGATAAATTGACGGAACTGTGTAAATCAACAGAAATCTGTAAATTAATGGATAAATTGACGGAACTGTGTAAATCAACAGAACTCTGTAAATTAATGGATAAATTGACGGAACTGTGTAAATTAATGGATAAAATGATGGAACTGTGTAAATCAACAGAACTCTGTAAATTAATGGATAAATTGATGGAACTGTGTAAATCAACAGAACTGTGTAAATTAATGGATAAATTGACGGAACTGTGTAAATTAATGGATAAAATGATGGAACTGTGTAAATCAACAGAACTCTGTAAATTAATGGATAAATTGACGGAACTGTGTAAATCAACAGAAATCTGTAAATTAATGGATAAATTGACGGAACTGTGTAAATCAACAGAAGTCTGTAAATTAATGGATAAATTGACGGAACTGTGTAAATTAATGGATAAAATGATGGAACTGTGTAAATCAACAGAACTCTGTAAATTAATGGATAAATTGATGGAACTGTGTAAATCAACAGAACTCTGTAAATTAATGGATAAAATGATGGAACTGTGTAAATCAACAGAACTCTGTAAATTAATGGATAAATTGATGGAACTGTGTATGTAAATCAACAGAACTCTGTAAATTAATGGATAAAATGATGGAACTGTGTAAATCAACAAAACTGTAAATTAATGGATAAATTGATGGAACTGTGTAAATCAACAAAACTGTAAATTAATGGATAAATTGATGGAACTGTGTATATCAACAGAACTCTGTAAATTAATGGATAAATTGACGGAACTGTGTAAATCAACAGAAATCTGTAAATTAATGGATAAATTGACGGAACTGTGTAAATCAACAGAACTCTGTAAATTAATGGATAAATTGACGGAACTGTGTAAATTAATGGATAAAATGATGGAACTGTGTAAATCAACAGAACTCTGTAAATTAATGGATAAATTGATGGAACTGTGTAAATCAACAGAACTGTGTAAATTAATGGATAAATTGACGGAACTGTGTAAATTAATGGATAAAATGATGGAACTGTGTAAATCAACAGAACTCTGTAAATTAATGGATAAATTGACGGAACTGTGTAAATCAACAGAAATCTGTAAATTAATGGATAAATTGACGGAACTGTGTAAATCAACAGAACTCTGTAAATTAATGGATAAATTGACGGAACTGTGTAAATTAATGGATAAAATGATGGAACTGTGTAAATCAACAGAACTCTGTAAATTAATGGATAAATTGATGGAACTGTGTAAATCAACAGAACTGTGTAAATTAATGGATAAATTGATGGAACTGTGTAAATTAATGGATAAAATGATGGAACTGTGTAAATCAACAGAACTCTGTAAATTAATGGATAAAATGATGGAACTGTGTAAATCAACAAAACTGTAAATTAATGGATAAATTGATGGAACTGTGTAAATCAACAGAACTCTGTAAATTAATGGATAAATTGACGGAACTGTGTAAATTAATGGAATAAATGATGGAACTGTGTAAATCAACAGAACTCTGTAAATTAATGGATAAATTGATGGAACTGTGTAAATCAACAGAACTCTGTGTAAATTAATGGATAAAATGATGGAACTGTGTAAATCAACAGAACTCTGTAAATTAATGGATAAATTGATGGAACTGTGTAAATCAACAGAACTCTGTAAATTAATGGATAAAATGATGGAACTGTGTAAATCAACAAAACTGTAAATTAATGGATAAATTGATGGAACTGTGTAAATCAACAGAACTCTGTAAATTAATGGATAAAATGACGGAACTGTGTAAATCAACAGAAATCTGTAAATTAATGGATAAATTG
>CM026390.1:44933556-45069382 GCA_014843695.1 Archivesica marissinica
AAATCAACAGAAATCTGTAAATTAATGGATAAATTGATGGAACTGTGTAAATCAACAGAACTCTGTAAATTAATGGATAAATTGACGGAACTGTGTAAATTAATGGATAAAATGATGGAACTGTGTAAATCAACAGAACTGTAAATTAATGGATAAATTGATGGAACTGTGTAAATCAACAGAACTGTAAATTAATGGATAAATTGATGGAACTGTGTATATCAACAGAACTCTGTAAATTAATGGATAAATTGATGGAACTGTGTAAATCAACAGAAATCTGTAAATTAATGGATAAATTGACGGAACTGTGTAAATCAACAGAACTCTGTAAATTAATGGATAAATTGACGGAACTGTGTAAATCAACAAAACTGTAAATTAATGGATAATTGATGGAACTGTGTTTGAATTGTATTATGGTAAATTGACGGAACTGTGTAAATCAACAGAAATCTGTAAATTAATGGATAAATTGACGGAACTGTGTAAATCAACAGAACTGTGTAAATTAATGGATAAATTGACGGAACTGTGTAAATTAATGGATAAAATGATGGAACTGTGTAAATCAACAGAACTCTGTAAATTAATGGATAAATTGACGGAACTGTGTAAATCAACAGAAATCTGTAAATTAATGGATAAATTGACGGAACTGTGTAAATCAACAGATAAATTATGGATAATTGACGGAACTGTGTAAATTAATGGATAAAATGATGGAACTGTGTAAATCAACAGAACTCTGTAAATTAATGGATAAATTGACGGAACTGTGTAAATCAACAGAACTGTGTAAATTAATGGATAAATTGACGGAACTGTGTAAATTAATGGATAAAATGATGGAACTGTGTAAATCAACAGAACTCTGTAAATTAATGGATAAATTGATGGATCTGTGTAAATCAACAGAACTCTGTAAATTAATGGATAAAATGATGGAACTGTGTAAATCAACAAAACTGTAAATTAATGGATAAAATGATGGAACTGTGTAAATCAACAGAACTGTAAATTAATGGATAAATTGATGGAACTGTGTAAATCAACAGAAATCTGTAAATTAATGGATAAATTGACGGAACTGTGTAAATCAACAGAACTCTGTAAATTAATGGATAAATTGACGGAACTGTGTAAATTAATGGATAAAATGATGGAACTGTGTAAATCAACAGAACTCTGTAAATTAATGGATAAAATGATGGAACTGTGTAAATCAACAAAACTGTAAATTAATGGATAAAATGATGGAACTGTGTAAATCAACAGAACTCTGTAAATTAATGGATAAAATGATGGAACTGTGTAAATCAACAGAACTCTGTAAATTAATGGATAAATTGATGGAACTGTGTATGTAAATCAACAGAACTCTGTAAATTAATGGATAAAATGATGGAATTGTGTAAATCAACAAAACTGTAAATTAATGGATAAATTGATGGAACTGTGTAAATCAACAAAACTGTAAATTAATGGATAAATTGATGGAACTGTGTAAATCAACAGAACTCTGTAAATTAATGGATAAATTGACGGAACTGTGTAAATCAACAGAAATCTGTAAATTAATGGATAAATTGACGGAACTGTGTAAATCAACAGAACTCTGTAAATTAATGGATAAATTGACGGAACTGTATAAATTAATGGATAAAATGATGGAACTGTGTAAATCAACAGAACTCTGTAAATTGATAATTGATAAACCTCTATAAATCAATTTGATAAATTGGTATAGCTATATAATAAATCAATGGATAAATTGGTAGACTTCTATAAATTGGTAGACCTCTATAAATCAATGGATAAATTGGTTGACCTCTATAAATCAATGGATACATTGGTTGACCTCTATAAATCAATGGATAAATTGGTAGAACTCTATAAATCAATGGATAAATTGGTTGACCTCTATAAATCAATGGATAAATTGGTAGAACTCTATAAATCAATGGATAAATTGATATAACTCTATAAATCAATGGATAAATTGATATAACTCTATAAATCAATGGATAAATTGGTAGAACTCTATAAATCAATGGATAAATTGGTTGACCTCTATAAATCAATGGATAAATTGGTGTAACTCTATAAATCAATGGATAAATTGGTTGACCTCTATAAATCAATGGATAAATTGGTAGAACTCTATAAATCAATGTATATATTTAAAGTACTCCATACATCAATATACAAATTAATGGAAGTCGGTGAACTGTCTATAAGAATTGCTTATATATGAGTATCGATCAGAAATATAGTATTGAACATTTTATAATCATGTAATTGATGATTTTATTTTGCTTTACTAACATCAGTCATGTCTGTAACTCCTGCCACATACATGTAGAACTCATGCCACATTCCATACATGTAGAACTCATGCCATACATGTAGAACTCATGCCACATGCCATACATGTAGAACTCACACCATACATGTAGAACTCATGCCATACATGTAGAACTCACACCATACTACATTGTAGAACACATGTCACATGCCATACATGTAGAACTCATGCCACATTCCATACATGTAGAACTCATGCCGTACATGTAGAACTCATGCCACATTCCGTACATGTAGAACTCATGCTGCATTCCATACATGTAGAACTCACACCATACATGTAGAACTCATGCCGTACATGTAGAACTCGCACCATACATGTAGAACTCATGCCACATTCCATACATGTAGAACTCATGCCATACATGTAGAACTCATGCCACATGCCATACATGTAGAACTCACACCATACATGTAGAACTCATGCCATACATGTAGAACTCAGGCCACATTCCATACATGTAGAACTCATGCCGTACATGTAGAACTCATGTCGTACATGTAGAACTCACACCATACATGTAGAACTCATGTCGTACATGTAGAACTCACACCATACTACATTGTAGAACTCATGTCACATGCCATACATGTAGAACTCATGCCACATTCCATACATGTAGAACTCATGCCGTACATGTAGAACTCATGCCACATTCCGTACATGTAGAACTCATGCTGCATTCCATACATGTAGAACTCACACCATACATGTAGAACTCATGCCGTACATGTAGAACTCGCACCATACATGTAGAACTCATGCCACATTCCATACATGTAGAACTCATGCCACATTCCATACATGTAGAACTCATGCCATACATGTAGAACTGACACTGCATTCCACACATAATGATGAGGGAACAAAGAGTGTAAATGTGTTGTATATGTAGACCAGATTGTTGTTGGTATTGTCATTGTATTAGTATAATGTAAACTATTATCCAGAACTTCATTTGCATCCAAGAGACATTAAATACATAAATATTCTCCTCAGAAGGAAAACATTTGTTTAATGACAGATTTGATTGTTGATGGTTTTCTTGCCATCCCTGTTAATGTATATAATTCTAATTGATTCAGAAAATGCTAGCACCACCTTTTTATACAAATGTTGTCTGCACATGTGGCAGTGGTGCAATCAAGACTGTGTTGTTTTATCAATCATTTAGGTGTCTGTGGAAAACATGTATCGGTAGTTAGTGGCTAGGGTGTATTTTCAACGGATATATGCCCTCATCTGTCAGAACATTTCAAAATGACAGACAGAAAAACATAGTTTATTTCACAAAAACATGTGGAAGTCGTGATAGCGCAGTGGTAGCGTGTTCGCTTCCGGTGCAAAAGGCCCGGAGTTTGAGCCCTGCTTGAGCCGTTACGATTGTGCCCCTAGGCATTTAAATTCCATGTTGCCTCTACTCTCCCTTGTGGCAATGGACTCCATCAGGAATGAGGTCTCGAGAGTGATTAATATAAGTTGTAAGAACTTGTTTGTCAATAGAGCTAAAATAAATTTGTATAATCTACAAAAACATTTCAATAAGGATGAGTGAAAATTTACTAAGGGCGAGTTGATTTGTCATGTCAGTAGTCGTACATGACAAGTAGCGCTTAAATTCTGTGACCCTGAATAGTAAAATATAATAATGAGAGAAAATACCTTGCCCCATCAATAATCTACACGGATATATCAGCGTTTAGCAACTCACTGCCAACATTTAAACACTCACTGCCAACATTTAAACACTCACTGCCAACATTTAAGTAATCATGTTAACATTTAAACAACACTCACTGTTAACATTTAATGACTCACTGTCAACATTTAATGACTCACTGTCAACATTTAATGACTGTTAACATTTTAAGAATCACTGCCAACATTTGAACACTCACTGTTAACATTTAAGCACTCATTGCCAACATTTAAACATTCACCGCCAACATTTAAAGAATCATTGCCAACATTTAAAGAATCATTGCCAACATTTAAAGAATCACTGCCAACATTTAAACATTCACTGCCAACATTTAAAGAATCATTCTTAAATTTTATAGGCCTACCACCATCCATATAAATATGTCCAGCATATAAAGAAAGTCATCCAATGTTTGACCCTATAATATTACAGGTGTACAAGTAAAAGAACCAGAGGAGACTCTGGAATGGGTATATGTCTGTATCATTGCGCTATCCTCAAAATCTAATACATGTAAAACTATTCTCTTCAGTAGGCGTCGCTCACATGGGCAACCAACCGGTAGCGACTGTAAATAAATGCAAAACACACATAAAGAAAGACGTGAGGCAACAATTAACAACATGGTGCTAGAAGTTGAAAAACATACTTATAATGATAATTACATACAACATGTAGAATGATATAAACAGACAACATTTATATGCTATCAACAACATTCAAGAAATGTTTGCATGATTATAAATATTTGATAGACTGTTGTTATATTGTTGATATTTTTTGTCGAAAATGAACTGAACATGTTTGGTATTAATGGAATAGAATACGACTATTCTGCAAGCAAAGCAATTGTACACTTTGTTGTCTATCAATGAGAAATCTTTATATGTTCATATTTCTCATTTCAGCAACGTGAGCGTGTGGCTGCTGCTGTACATAGGCAAGAGACAGTTGACTGCTTGAAGAAGTTTAATGCACGCAGAAAACTCAAGGTAAGAGATGTGTGCGTGTACAGGAAATGTTGACAACAACTTAGAAATGAACATAAAGGAAACTGAAGGTAAGAGGAATATATGTGTAACGGAATGTTGACAACAAGTTGGAAATGAACATATAGGACATCAAGGTAAGAGATATACGTGTAGAAATAAACATATGGAACATCAAGGTAAGAGATATATGTGTAGAAATAAACATATAGAACATCAAGGTATGAGATATACGTGTAGAAATAAACATATGGAACATCAAGGTAAGAGATATATGTGTAGAAATAAACATATAGAACATCAAGGTATGAGATATACGTGTAGAAATAAACATATAGAACATCAAGGTAAGAGGTATACGTGTAGAAATAAACATATAGGACATCAAGGTATGAGATATACGTGTAGAAATAAACATATAGAACATCAAGGTATGAGATATGCGTGTAGAAATAAACATATAGGACATCAAGGTATGCGATATACGTGTAGAAATAAACATATAGAACATCAAGGTATGAGATATACGTGTAGAAATAAACATATAGAACATCAAGGTATGAGATATACGTGTAGAAATAAAGATAGAGAAAAGTCTATGTAAGAAATGTAATATGTTGAAGTTCTATCCTGTTATATGCATGCAGAAAGCACAGAGGTAAAAAAGTACCGTAATCATTTATATATAGGCATATAAGACGCAGTTAAAAAGGCAGAGAAATTCCAGAAGAAAATGTTGTTGTTTTTTCATGTATAAAATGAACCTGATTTTAGAACACAGATAATGACCAAACCAAACAAAAGGAATAGAAGAAATGCACAAACAATGTGAGATATTGTTTTCTTTTGTGAATCGTAAGTATTACGAAAACGTGATACTGACTTTTGAGGTATAAGACCACTAAATAAGTGTGTTGGTATGATATGAGTAATTCTTGAATTAAAGTGACTTTATCTTCAATACCTACTCAAACTTCTCATTCTCAACATCTTTTCAAGGTTCTCATAATTTGGCAATTGGTTGGTTGTAAAACTAGCTAACATAACATAACATAATTAAATTATTGTGAAACAGTCATGAATTGTCTTTCGATAAACAATTGTTTTGGATGACTTTTATTTTTATAATAAACTTACGTAGGTGTCTAACCATACACGACTTGCAGAAACATTATGAATGATTTATTTCCCTTTGTTGCAATATATTTGTCCGTTTTGAGTCCTGTAAAACATGGGATTTAGTTGTAGGATGAAGTATAAGAAGCAGCAGAATTTTAGACACTATTTTGGATAATAATAAAAAAGCTGAGTGTTATACATCACACGTATACGGTAGTCAAAATAACTAGATTTTACATTATTCACACTGTAACATGCATAATGTTGAATTGATTTTCATCAATTTTACTTGGGGTAATCTCTGTGGCTTAACAGTTTAACGCATCCACCAAGGGTGGAAGGTTGAAGGCTCAAGTCCCAGCAGAGTGTCTTTTGTTATGACCATTTGGTGAGACGCCAGTTGGATCGGTAATGGTTACCAATTGCCAATCAATCTGGAGCATGACATTAATGATAATAACAGAATCCGGGAAGTAACTATAACAGAATCCGGGAAGTAACAATAACAGAATCCGGGAAGTAACAATAACAGAATCCGGGAAGTAACAATAACAGAATCCGGGAAGTAACAATAACAGAATCTGGGAAGTAACAATAACAGAATCCGGGAAGTAACAATAACAGATTCCGGGAAGTAACAATAACAGAATCTGGGAAGTAACAATAACAGAATCCGGGAAGTAACAATAACAGAATCCGGGAAGTAACAATAACAGAATCCGGGAAGTAACAATAACAGAATCCGGGAAGTAACAATAACAGAATCTGGGAAGTAACAATAACAGAATCTGGGAAGTAACAATAACAGAATCTGGGAAGTAACAATAACAGAATCTGGGAAGTAACGATAACAGAATCTGGGAAGTAACAATAACAGAATCCGGGAAGTAACAATAACAGAATCCGGGAAGTAACAATAACAGAATCCGGGAAGTAACAATAACAGAATCCGGGAAGTAACAAAATCTGGGAAGTAACAATAACAGAATCCAGGAAGTAACAATAACAGAATCCGGGAAGTAACAATAACAGAATCCGATCTTTGGGTATAATCTGAATACTGTAGAGGCTATTTATATCACTTTGATGCATAAATTATTCAAAATGAATAAATTGAGATCATTTTTCTTCTTAATTTTACTAGTTGCTGTACCAGTTTTACAGGTTTTTGCCAGGTCAGTCCATCTTTTATAGATGAAACCAACCGAAGAGCAGAAAAGCTACAAAGATGGTAATGACAAATTCTTAATAAAAATAGTCATTCTATGTTGAGGTAACACAATTCTTTTCAACAAATGTGATCAACTGATATACAGCAAGAATTTGTAAAACTGTAAACATTAATTCAGTAACTGAAGGATATTGTGTTGATGTACTTGTGATTTCATGGATGTACCTTTAATTTCTACGAGCTGGTTTTGTATTTGAAGTTTAACGTTTTTAGATGTCAAGGTCACACTTGTAGTTTAATGTTTTTAGATGTCAAGGTCACACTTGAAGTTTAATGTTTTTAGATGTCAAGGTCACACTTGAAGTTTTAATGTTTTCCAATCCAAATTATTTCTCTTGTAACACTTTATTCTTATATGTTATTTTCTGAATAAATATGTTTAAACTAATGTTTTTAGATGTCAAGGTCACATTTGAATTTTAATGTGCTGATTGAGTATGGTTACACTATCAATCAATACATGCATGTCTGTTGCACTTTTAACTTCTCTTATTCGGCATCTTCCAAAATGGCATAGCCCTGTGCTGGGGGTGTGTGCTATTTTGTTAAATCAATGTATTTGTTGGGGGGCGGTATGGAAGATGCAACCATTGAGTTTGTCTACTATTGATAGGTTTATTTAGAGAGTTTTGTTTCTGGTGCCTTCTGGGACTACTCTTACCATGATTTATTTTAACCATTAGGAGAGTTTTATTGTTCCAAGTCATTTAAAATTGCCTCTTGTATTTTGTTCATGGCTTGTGTACACTCTAGAGACTGTTGCTGATTTCTGTAATATCACAGAGAAACTTTCTAAATCCCCGACAATTTGGCCCTATTTGACACCAAATAACTAGAACTGTATGGGAATAGGATAATATACATCTCTAATCATGCGGAGCCTCAGTTGTGGAATGGATACGGTGTTTCGTAATCGAGAGGTTGTGAGTTCGTACTCCACCAGATCCATGGTGGTGATGTCCTTGGATAGTGTTATGTATGGTACCATCATTTGCTACGTATACAGCGCACATTTATTACTGAAATCCCTGTAGAATTTGTTTAGCGCCCAGTATACACGGGTACAAGAAACCTTTTTTCAAGATAAAATTTCCCGAAAATCGGTGAAAGATTTAACCCGCTGGGGCCCCATAGCGATTCACCAAGTTGCCATGTCCGGGAAGCGTTATAAAATAACAATTAAAGCCATCTGTCAATAGTCTAAATATAACTAGAATGAATAATACCAAATATGAACATATATTATTGTGTCATCTATGCTAAGGGCCTCCTCATCGAATATCCAATGTGAACAAGATGCGTCGAAATTAGCAAATTCAAATATGCGTGACATGCAATATAGAATATAAATCATGAAAAATTGTCCCCTGAGGGCCTCCTGTTCGGATATCGAAGGATACACGTGAATGGATATCGAAGGTAATCGAGATGCGTCGAAATTAGCAAATTCCATTGTGTGTGACTGCACGCATGGTCATTATTTGCAAAATAGCTATTGAACAAATGAAAACTAAATTATGTCATGAAAAATTGTCCCTTAAGGGACTCCTGCCCCGAGGTTATAAAACTTTTCTCAGATCTCAAACTCGAGCTCAAGTGATCTGATTGATTCTAAGTGTTGCTGTCAGGTGAACCAATCGAGACGATTGAGACTGAGTTTTGAGATTGGAGGAAAGTTTTATAACCTTGGTGGGCATTGTGTCATATATCATTAAGCTGTTTAGAATTATAATTATTTCAGTTTTTGATAATACATGCAGTGACATTTCTAGATTAGCACATTCAATTATGCGGGACCATGATCGGCCATTGTTTGCAACTTAGGAACAAAATAAGAAATATTATGCATGCCCGCGTTGGAATTTGTGGACGTATTTGTAAATATTAGGAATTATTCGTAAGTCAATCGCCATCTTTACAAACGTATTTACCCGATTTTTGGTGCACATTTGAGCCGATGTTGAACAATTTTGCTTGTAGAATTGCTATTGCCATGTGAGCATTATACATAGGAACTATGTTTCTCCCCAATTTTTACATGATAGCGCATTATACATTGATAAATATGGTACATTTTGGTGTATTGATGCTTCACAGAGTTTGGTATTTTGTGGTGGCAGTATGGAAAAGAAGTTAATTGTCTGTTTTACTCAATTATTATCGTACATTATAATGCACACTGTGCTGGTTGTATATTATATATCAGGTTGGAGTCTTAGCGATACTAGACACAACTGTTGCTCTGATTGCATCAGTTACCCTGGGATTATCAGGGTCAGTATATACTATCTGGTGAATGGGGTTACTATGTGCTAATAGTGTTCTGTCACCATCAATTACATTCTAGTTTCATTGACACAAACTGACTGGCGATTTAGAAATCCTCCACATATCCCTGCACTCTCTCTTCCTACACGATAATACTTCCTACACGGATGATACTTCCTATGCGGATGATACTTCCTATACAGATGATACTTCCTATACAGATGATACTTCCTACACAGATGATACTTCCTACACGGATGATACTTCCTACACGGATGATACTTCCTACACGGATGATACTTCCTACACGGATGATACTTCCTATACAGATGATACTTCCTACACGGATAATACTTCCTACACGGATGATACTTCCTACATGGATGATACTTCCTACATGGATGATACTTCCTACACGGATGATACTTCCTATATGGATGATACTTCCTACACGGATGATACTTCCTATACAGATGATACTTCCTACATGGATGATACTTCCTACATGGATGATACTTCCTACATGGATGATACTTCCTACACGGATGATACTTCCTATACAGATGATACTTCCTACACAGATAATACTTCCTACACGGATGATACTTCCTACATGGATGATACTTCCTACATGGATGATACTTCCTACACGGATGATACTTCCTATACAGATGATACTTCCTATACAGATGATACTTCCTACACGGATGATACTTCCTACATGGATGATACTTCCTACACGGATGATACTTCCTACACGGATGATACTTCCTACACGATGATACTTCCTACACGGATGATACTTCCTATACAGATGATACTTCCTACATGGATGATACTTCCTACATGGATGATACTTCCTACACGGATGATACTTCCTATACAGATGATACTTCCTACATGGATGATACTTCCTACATGGATGATACTTCCTACACGGATGATACTTCCTACATGGATGATACTTCCTACACGGATGATACTTCCTACATGGATGATACTTCCTACATGGATGATACTTCCTATACGGATGATACTTCCTACATGGATGATACTTCCTACATGGATGATACTTCCTACACGGATGATACTTCCTACACGGATGATACTTCCTACACGGATGATACTTCCTACACGGATGATACTTCCTACATGGATGATACTTCCTACATGGATGATACTTCCTACATGGATGATACTTCCTACACGGATGATACTTCCTACATGGATGATACTTCCTACACGGATGATACTTCCTATACAGATGATACTTCCTACATGGATGATACTTCCTACATGGATGATACTTCCTACATGGATGATACTTCCTACACGGATGATACTTCCTATACAGATGATACTTCCTACACAGATGATACTTCCTACACGGATGATACTTCCTACATGGATGATACTTCCTACATGGATGATACTTCCTACACGGATGATACTTCCTATACAGATGATACTTCCTATACGGATGATACTTCCTACACGGATGATACTTCCTACATGGATGATACTTCCTACACGGATGATACTTCCTATACAGATGATACTTCCTACACGATGATACTTCCTATACAGATGATACTTCCTATACAGATGATACTTCCTACATGGATGATACTTCCTACATGGATGATACTTCCTACACGGATGATACTTCCTATACAGATGATACTTCCTACATGGATGATACTTCCTACATGGATGATACTTCCTACATGGATGATACTTCCTACACGGATGATACTTCCTATACAGATGATACTTCCTATACAGATGATACTTCCTACACGGATGATACTTCCTACACGGATGATACTTCCTACATGGATGATACTTCCTACATGGATGATACTTCCTACACGGATGATACTTCCTACATGGATGATACTTCCTACATGGATGATACTTCCTACACGGATGATACTTCCTACATGGATGATACTTCCTACATGGATGATACTTCCTACATGGATGATACTTCCTACATGGATGATACTTCCTACATGGATGATACTTCCTACACGGATGATACTTCCTATACAGATGATACTTCCTACATGGATGATACTTCCTACATGGATGATACTTCCTACATGGATGATACTTCCTACATGGATGATACTTCCTACATGGATGATACTTCCTACACGGATGATACTTCCTACACGGATGATACTTCCTACATGGATGATACTTCCTACACGGATGATACTTCCTACATGGATGATACTTCCTACATGGATGATACTTCCTACACGGATGATACTTCCTACACGGATGATACTTCTTACATGATACTTCCTACATGGATGATACTTCCTACATGGATGATACTTCCTACATGGATGATACTTCCTACACGGATGATACTTCCTACATGGATGATACTTCCTACATGGATGATACTTCCTACATGGATGATACTTCCTACATGGATGATACTTCCTACACGGATGATACTTCCTACATGGATGATACTTCCTACACGGATGATACTTCCTACACGGATGATACTTCCTATACAGATGATACTTCCTACATGGATGATACTTCCTACATGGATGATACTTCCTACATGGATGATACTTCCTACACGGATGATACTTCCTACATGGATGATACTTCCTACATGGATGATACTTCCTACATGGATGATACTTCCTATACAGATGATACTTCCTACATGGATGATACTTCCTACATCGATGATACTTCCTACATGAATGATACTTCCTACAATCCTCTTCCTATTCAAATATAAGACTCTAAATCATGCTTTATAGTACAGTCAAACCTGTCTTAAGCAGCCAGTCAAGGGAATCACAGAAAGTGGCTGCTTAATAGAGGTCAAATTATAATAAAACAACAGATCGGTAATCTGGAAACTGGCTGCTATACGGGTTAACTGCTTAATGTAGGTAACCACTAACACAGGTTTTACTGTAAATCCCGGTGTGCAACACATTCTAAGTCAACACACAATGGGGCTTTAAACAGAATTACTTGTTCAATATTGGAGTTCAGATTGGAGTTCAGTGTCACTTTTCAAAAACAAAACAGGGGGGCGGGAGTAAGTAATTTCCTGGTGTCAGACATAAAGTTTGTTTGTAGACATGCCTTTAGCCATTCATGAGCTGTTTATTGAACGATTCTGGCATAAATCATTTAAAATAATTGCAAAGTCAATGTTACTGGGCAACTCTTTTGCATTTCATTTGTGAGGAGAGGATTGGTATTTATATGAATGACTGTCTGCATTTGTGAGGAGACTGTTAACCAATTTAGGAAAACTGCGGGACTGGATCAGTTTATAATTCATCCAAACTGCGGGACTGGATCAGTTTATAATTCATCCAAACTGTGGGACTGGATCAGTTTATAATTCATCCAAACTGCGGGACTGAATCAGTTTATAATTCATCCAAACTGCGGGACTGGATCAGTTTATAATTCATCCAAACTGCGGGACTGGATCAGTTTATAATTCATCCAAACTGGGACTGGATCAGTTTATAATTCATCCAAACTGCGGGACTGGATCAGTTTATAATTCATCCAAACTGCGGGACTGGATCAGTTTATAATTCATCCAAACTGGGACTGGATCAGTTTATAATTCATCCAAGCTGCGGGACTGGATCAGTTTATAATTCATCCAAACTGCGGGACTGGATCAGTTTATAATTCATCCAAACTGCGGGACTGGATCAGTTTATAATTCATCCAAACTGCGGGACTGGATCAGTTTATAATTCATCCAAACTGCGGGACTGAATCAGTTTCTAATTCATCCAATCCAACTTGCTAATATGTGATGCGTTTTTTTAAATGAGACTAACTGGGACGACTATGGCGGATTTCATTATGCTTAAAAATGACTGCAGTCATACCAGAGTAATTGTCCTTGTTTGATAAATAATCACAAACTTTATACAATCTGTATGGAACTTGGCATAAATGTAATCTGTAATATATAAAAGCTGTACAGGTATCTCATACTGTTAACAACAATTGAATAATAACTATTGCATTTAATTGGTGTCATCATAGTCACATAATGGATGCCGTATACAGCATATTCCAAATAAACAACTACCCGTAGCTTGTTCATTTAATTAAACTGTAAGCGGTAGGTGTTAGTTGTATACTATGGACAGGTTTATAAAAGTTATTTAACGTTCCAATGTTTTGACCTATACAAGATTTTGATCAGGGATATAAAAACATGCTAACATTTGTGAGTGCTACTTTGGCAACATAAGAGATGTTCCTTAATTCGTACTTGAAAACTGTCCGACTGTAATGAACTTATTTCTAAATATGCACTGTGCATACACTGATGTTAAAATACATATTTATTTTTAATAAAACAAACCAAAAAACATACTGTTATAAAGCTACACAAATTCATGTTTAGCCCTTAACCCATTCAACACCAAGTAACTGACATGGACTGGTGCATGATATTTTCAGACCAATAAATTAATAAGAAAATTACATTTGGACCAGTTCATTAAATTTTATCAAAATGGGTAATTTTTGCTTAAAAATAGTAATATTACTAGCAAAAAGTGCAGATCCCGATGTGACGAGCCGTCTCATCAGGATCTGCACTTTTTGCCAGTAATATTACTATTTTTAGACATAATTACCCATTTTGATAAATGAACTTGTCCAAATGTGATTTTCTGATTCATTTATTGGTTTAAGAATATCATGGACCAGTCCATGTGAGTTACTTGGTGTTGAATGGGTTAAGCAATGCAACGAATAATAATTCTTTCAATTTTTATTTTCCGATTTATGACCTATATTGACCACTAATTACGATTTATTATCAAATATTAGTATTCAATGTAACTATGTCCTAAGAACAATGCATGCAGTCAGTGGGCTCTGATTGTTTTAACTGTGTTCCATCCATTGTGAAAACATCGGATATTGTAAATAACTATTTTGCAATTTCCTATTGTGAAACTTAAAATTGAATGCTAAATGAACGCGATATATGCAGCATGCTTATGCTAATAAATTTGGTGTGTTTGTATAATGTTATGGCTATAAACTGTTAACAAAATGGAGAAGCATGTTTATTTAGGTCTGTTGATTATTATTTAAATGATAGAGTGTTGCTGGTATCCTGGGAAGGAATATGTGAAATGCTTCGGTGTACGTAAGACCAGAGTTTGCTAAGATGTATTATTGGACAGATAATGATCCCGTGTAACAGTCCCCGCTATAAACAATATTTTTGTTAATGTTGTTCCTGTCCTGTTTTAAATTTCCTGGAACTAATATCATAGTGTGACTATTTGTTGATGATTTCTGCCATTCTGCCAGTGACCTTATGTGCTACTTTGATTATTTGGGGTGGGGTATTTTTAAATGATGGTTACCTTTATGTAGGATGGATCTAATATTGTGACGAGAAAATTAAGTTAATTAATTTGATATGAATGACAAGGCACTGATACTGTTTGTAAGAGTAGTGTGTAGGGTATCAGGCTGACCATCTGTTTGTGTGGTATTATGCAAACCTGTCTTGTACCATCATATTTGTTGTACCAAGGTGGCTGCTGCAGCGGCATTGAGTAACCAAACACTTCACAGCATTCACTACACTTGCATCACTGTCAGTTATAAACCATGCAGACCAATAATGTTGCAAAGGGAATAGCTGATTTGGATATTAGTGAATTTGAAAAACTGCACATGAAAGCGCCGCTTTTGGACTTTGAAGAAGCTACGTTGACTGGTTGGGCAGACTTGAGTGGTGAACAGAGTGAGCCCCACTCTCAATACGGTTATATGCTGGGAGTGCCTTCTGATGGGGCAGGGGACTGGACCAGTCTACAGGGTTGCCTTGGAAATGAAGATCTTGATATAGATCCACACTATGCATTTTTCGGATGTAACACGGAATCACAGGTAACTTTTGAAGATCTTTCAATATTTTTGCTTCCAATAATGTATAAACCCATGCATGAATGTCAGAAGTGACGAGTATGATGTGAATTACTGCAACTCTGTGATTCTGTACACTTTGGTTTCATACCTCATATATACCCCTGCAGCGAAGAAATGGCACTATATTTGGATCAGTTTTGTCCGTCCGCCATACTTCAATCTCCCGTCTCAAAAACATCTCGTCAGATTTTGATGTTGCCTCCTTTCATCTCGTCAAACTCTATTATGAAGTAATGGTATGAAGATAAGTATTGCACAATTGTCTCATTCTGCAAGAGTTATTGCCCTTTTGTATATTGTCGCGATGAAATTCTGCTCAATCATGAAGCTATGCACGAAACGAACAAAGTGCAGACTTCTTCTGATGGATCTTGCAAGGCTTCAACAACACTTGACCGAGAATGCTGGATAGCTAGCCTAGTTGTACATATCTTCACAGTGTACAGCTAGGCTGATTTGTGATGAAGTTGTGTCACTTTTGAAGAGTTTAAGACAATGCAACAACACTTGCAGAGAATGATCAATACTGAAACTAATTAATGTTCTTTTAAGGTTGTAATAATCTTAGATTGAATAGTATATGTTCTGCTGGACCCCTGGCCAAATGTCATCAATACTTGTAGGGACTGAACATCAAGTCCAGTTGTGCATCTTGTAGTCCAGTTGTGCATCTTGTAGTCCAGTTGTGCATCTTGTAGTCCAGTTGTGCATCTTGTAGTCCAGTTCAGCATCAATTTACTTTTGACAGGGTAATTGCCCTTTGAGATGGAACATTATTTACAGTAAGATAGGGGTGGGGGGTATTATAATTGCATAATCACTTTCAATGTTACATTGATCTATTGCTAATTTGGTACACTGATCTATTGCCAGTGTGGTACACTGATCTATTGCTAATTTGGTACACTGATCTATTGCTAATTTGGTACACTGATCTATTGCTAATTTGGTACACTGATCTATTGCTAATTTGGTACACTGATCTATTGCTAATTTGGTACACTGATCTATTGCTAATTTGGTACACTGATCTATTGCTAATTTGGTACACTGATCTATTGCTAGTTTGGTACATTGATCTATTGCTAGTCTGGTAAACTGATCTATTGCTAGTCTGGTAAACTGATCTATTGCTAGTTTGGTAAACTGATCTATTGCTAATTTGGTAAACTGATCTATTGCTAATTTGGTACACTGATCTATTGCTAATTTGGTAAACTGATCTATTGCTAATTTGGTACACTGATCTATTGCTAATTTGGTACACTGATCTATTGCTAATTTGGTACACTGATATATTGCTAGTTTGGTAAACTGATCTATTGCTAATTTGGTAAACTGATCTATTGCTAATTTGGTACACTGATCTATTGCTAATTTGGTACATTGATCTATTGCTAATTTGGTAAACTGATCTATTGCTAATTTTGTACACTGATCTATTGCTAGTGTGGTAAACTGATCTATTGCTAATTTGGTACATTGATCTATTGCTAGTCTGGTAAACTGATCTATTGCTAGTTTGGTAAACTGATCTATTGCTAATTTGGTAAACTGATCTATTGCTAATTTGGTAAACTGATCTATTGCTAATTTGGTAAACTGATCTATTGTTAAGTTGGTACACTGATCTATTGCTAATTTGGTACCCTGATCTATTGCTAATTTGGTACACTGATCTATTGCTAGTGTGGTACACTGATCTATTGCTAATTTGGTACACTGATCTATTGCTAATATGGTACCCTGATCTATTGCTAATTTGGTACACTGATCTATTGCTAATTTGGTACCCTGATCTATTGCTAATTTGGTACACTGATCTATTGCTAATTTGGTACACTGATCTATTGCTAATTTGGTACACTGATCTATTGCTAAGTTGGTACACTGATCTATTGCTAATTTGGTACACTGATCTATTGCTAATTTGGTACACTGATCTATTGCTAATTTGGTACACTGATCTATTGCTAGTTTGGTACATTGATCTATTGCTAGTCTGGTAAACTGATCTATTGCTAGTCTGGTAAACTGATCTATTGCTAGTTTGGTAAACTGATCTATTGCTAATTTGGTACACTGATCTATTGCTAATTTGGTACACTGATCTATTGCTAATTTGGTACACTGATCTATTGCTAGTGTGGTACACTGATCTATTGCTAATTTGGTACATTGATCTATTGCTAATTTGGTACACTGATCTATTGCTAGTGTGGTACACTGATCTATTGCTAATTTGGTACATTGATCTATTGCTAGTCTGGTAAACTGATCTATTGCTAGTTTGGTAAACTGATCTATTGCTAATTTGGTACACTGATCTATTGCTAATTTGGTACACTGATCTATTGCTAATTTGGTACACTGATCTATTGCTAGTTTGGTACACTGATCTATTGCTAATTTGGTACATTGATCTATTGCTAATTTGGTACACTGATCTATTGCTATTGGTACACTGATCTATTGCTAATTTGGTACATGTTTTGTTGTTTTGTAATTTGGTAAACTGATCTATTGCTAATTTGGTACACTGATCTATTGCTAATTTGGTACACTGATCTATTGCTAGTTTGGTAAACTGATCTATTGCTAATTTGGTAAACTGATCTATTGCTAATTTGGTACACTGATCTATTGCTAATTTGGTACATTGATCTATTGCTAAATTGGTACACTGATCTATTGCTAATTTGGTACACTGATCTATTGCTAATTTGGTACACTGATCTATTGCTAATTTGGTACACTGATCTATTGCTAGTGTTGTAAACTGATCTATTGCTAATTTGGTACATTGATCTATTGCTAGTCTGGTAAACTGATCTATTGCTAGTTTGGTAAACTGATCTATTGCTAATTTGGTACACTGATCTATTGCTAATTTGGTACACTGATCTATTGCTAATTTGGTACCCTGATCTATTGCTAGTGTGGTACACTGATCTATTGCTAGTTTGGTAAACTGATCTGTTGCTAATTTGGTACACTGATCTATTGCTAATTTGGTACACTGATCTATTGCTAGCGTGGTACACTGATCTATTGCTAATTTGGTACACTGATCTATTGCTAGTGTGGTACACTGATCTATTGCTAATTTGGTACACTGATCTATTGCTAATTTGGTACACTGATCTATTGCTAGTTTGGTACCCTGATATATTGCTAGTCTGGTACCCTGATGTATTGCTAGTCTGGTACCCTAGTATATTGCTAGTTTGGTACCCTGATATATTGCTAGTCTGGTACCCTAGTATATTGCTAGTTTGGTACCCTGATATATTGCTAGTCTGGTACCCTGATATATTGCTAGTATGGTACCCTGGTATATTGCTAGTCTTTACCCTTATCTTTGGTGCCCTGATATATTGCTAGTCTGGTACCCTTATCTTTGGTACCCTGATATATTGCTAGTCTTGTACCCTTATCTTTGGTGCCCTGATATATTGCTAGTCTTGTACCCTTATCTTTGGTACCCTGGTATATTGCTAGTCTTATACCCTTATCTTTGGTACCCTGATATATTGCTAGTCTGGTACCCTGGTATATTGCTAGTCTTGTACCCTTATCTTTGGTGCCCTGATATATTGCTAGTCTTATACCCTTATCTTTGGTGCCCTGATATATTGCTAGTCTTATACCCTTATCTTTGGTACCCTGGTATATTGCTAGTTTTGTACCCTTATCTTTGGTGCCCTGATATATTGCTAGTCTTATACCCTTATCTTTGGTACCCTGATATATTGCTAGTCTTGTACCCTTATCTTTGGTGCCCTGATATATTGCTAGTCTGGTACCCTTATCTTTGGTACCCTGATATATTGCTAGTCTTGTACCCTTATCGTTGGTGCCCTGATATATTGCTAGTCTGGTACCCTCATCTTTGGTACCCTGATCTATTGCTAGTCTGGTACCCTTATTTTTGGTACCCTGATCTATTGCTAGTCTGGTACCCTTATATTTGGTACCCTGATCTATTGCTAGTCTGGTACCCTTATTTTTGGTACCCTGATCTACTGCTAGACTGGTAACCAGATCTATTGCTGTTCATGAAAACTAGCTAGCGGACAATGTTTGCATATTATCTATTACAATATGAGAATCTTATGCCTGTTTGCTAGGAAGAAACAAACATAAATTGTTAATTACACAAGGCTAATTGATTGGATTGATGTGGTAGATAGCCCAGCTCCAGCAGTAGATATCACCATACCAGTTACTGCTGATGTTTGGATAAATCGCCAGAATTTCTATCTTAAACCTATTATTTTTACATAATGTATTAATACAAACTTCTTCTCTCATTACCAGCCAATGTCTAGCTATTAGATAAATCAGCATACAAGCCCTCTTTGTACATTGCATTATTCCCTGATAAATCTGTGTACCTCTTTGTTACGTTGCATTATTCCCTGATAAATCTGTGTACAAGCCCTCTTTGTACGTTGCATTATTCCCTGATAAATCTGTGTACCTCTTTGTACGTTGCATTATTCCCTGATAAATCTGTGTACAAGCCCTCTTTGTACGTTGCATTATTTCCTGATAAATCTGTGTACAAGCCCTCTTTGTACGTTGCATTATTCCCTGATAAATCTGTGTACAATCCCTCTTTGTTATGTTGCATTATTTCCTGATAAATCTGTGCACAAGCCAGCCCTCTTTGTACATTGCATTATTTCCTGATAAATCTGTGTACAAAGCCCTCTTTGTTATGTTGCATTATTTCCTGATAAATCTGTGTACAAGCCCTCTTTGTTATGTTGCATTATTCCCTGATAAATCTGTGTACAAGCCAAGCCCTCTTTGTACGTTGCATTATTCCCTGATAAATCTGTGTACAAGCCCTCTTTGTTATGTTACATTATTTTCCTGATAAATCTGTGTACAAGCCAAGCCCTCTTTGTACGTTGCATTATTCCCTGATAAATCTGTGTACAATCCCTCTTTGTTATATTGCATTATTTTCCTGATAAATCTGTGTACAAAGCCCTCTTTGTTATGTTGCATTATTTCCTGATAAATCTGTGTACAAGCCCTCTTTGTACGTTGCATTATTCCCTGATAAATCTGTGTACAATCCCTGTTTGTTACGTTGCATTATTTTCCTGATAAATCTGTGTACAATCCCTGTTTGTTATGTTGCATTATTTTCCTGATAAATCTGTGTACAATCCCTGTTTGTTACGTTGCATTATTTTCCTGATAAATCTGTGTACAATCCCTGTTTGTTACGTTGCATTATTTTCCTGATACATCTGTGTACAATCCCTGTTTGTTATGTTGCATTATTTTCCTGATAAATCTGTGTACCTCTTTGTACGTTGCATTATTCCCTGATAAATCTGTGTACAAGGCCAGCAAAGATCTGTATATAATAAGACTGTTGAATGTTCACCATTATGGTACAGGATTATTCAAACAATTGGTATTTCTTCAAAAATGGCAGGCCACATGTTCATATTATAGTTATAATGTTGATAGAAACTTCTACGTGTGCCTAATTGTCTCCCTTGCACCATTATTTCAATGTGATATGATCAGATTCTGCTCTTAAACTACGTCACCGGCTGCTTGTATAATAAGAACAATTAACAGTCGGCATATTCCTCGAGATATTTTAAGGAGTTGATGATTAGATATTGTGTTTATTGCCTAATATTTTCATTTTTCAATCATAAATTATTACGGTAAAATTTGGAAAATATTGCCACAGACATTCCAGCTTTTGTCAAAATTACCATTTGTAAATTGCCTCCCTTTATGGGTATTTTTTTAACAAAATCACCAATAACTCTGTCAATAGTGGTTTACTGGAAGTTAAATAAATAGATTATAATAATTAGATAAATTTGCATATGAATTCTAGTAGTCCGCCTCCTAGGTCTAATGGTCAATGTCCCTGACTTGTATAACACTGTAACCTATCATCACTGACCGTGTGACCAGCTCAGACTGTGTCTTTATATGAAAAGGCTAGCAGTGTCTTACGGAGAGACCGACGGATATGTAGTCAAGTGGTAACATGCTGGACTGGTAATCCAGGGATTGCAGGTTCCATTCCCCGTCTGACCATAATCAAATTAACAGTCTTTCAGATGGGACTTTAAACAGAGGTCTCGTGTCAGTGCTTTACACCGTTCACGTAAAAGAACCAGCGGAGACTCTGGAATGGGTCTCTGTCTGTATCATTGCACTATCCTCCAAAAATCGAAAATGACTAATATCTTCAGTAGGCGTCGCTCATATGGGCAACCGGTAGCGACAATAAATAAACGTAACACACACGTCTTACGGGGGTTAGTGTACCAAGTACTGGTTGACTGCTGGAGCCTGCCCAGGAAAGTTGTTGTTAAGTAAACTGTCCGTTATAAAATGCCCGTTTCTGAAATGGGCAACCGTTAGCTACGTTAAATAAAAAAGAAAAGTAGTCCCGTGGTAGAGTGTTTACGGTCACTGACTTGTATACCACTGTAACCTATCATTACTGATGGTCATGGGTTTGAGCCCTGCTCGGACTGTGTCTCTGTATATGAAACTTTGGCAGTTTCTTATGGAGATTGGTGCATCAAGTACTGGTTAACCGTTGGAGCCTGCCCAGGAACGGTGTTGTTAGGTAAGCTGCCCGTCGCTCAAATGGACAACCGGTAGCAACGTTAAATAAACTTAAATATATAAAAAAAAACTATTATTTTTAAAACTGAATGGAAAAATGCATAAAGAGACTTTTTAGTGAATTACAAAATAATGGCAACATGAATTAACCATGTGTTTTGTTAGTGTGATAGTGAGGTGGTAGGTATATGATTACTGTTGCTCCCTCGACACACACTTAATACATTTCTTTAATATCTGTTTCGAAAAAATGAGAAAATAAAATGTGATAATCGATAGACTGCTTGTCCAGAACCTGCCAGGAAGATTTGTAAGAGTAAGAGAGTGCAAAGCCATTATTGGTTTAACACTGTTTTAGCAAGGGGACAAGTGAAGATGTACTATAGATAGAACAAGCTTCCAGCTATGATGACTTGTATGATCAACAAGTCGTACACCTACCAGAGGGATACAATGATGAAACTTGCTTTGCCATTGTATCACGTTTTTACAGTGTAGTGTGTAGGAAAGAATGAATGAAAAACTCAATAACACCTACATGCACCCAGTCTACACAGATTATACACAATAATCAATAACTCCTACATGCACCCAGTCTACACAGATTATGCACAGTAATCTATAACTCATACATGCAACCAGTCTACACAGATTATGCACAGTAATCAATAACTCCTACATGCACCCAGTCTACACATATTATGCACAGTAATCAATAACACCTACATGCACCCAGTCTACACAGATTATACACAATAATCAATAACTCCTACATGCACCCAGTCTACACAGATTATGCACAGTAATCAATAACTCCTACATGCACCCAGTCTACACAGATTATGCACAGTAATCTATAACTCCTACATGCAACCAGTCTACACAGATTATGCACAGTAATCAATAACTCCTACATGCACCCAGTCTACACAGATTATGCACAGTAATCAATAACTCCTACATGCACCCAGTCTACACAGATTATGCACAGTAATCAATAACTCCTACATGCACCCAGTCTACACAGATTATGCACAGTAATCAATAACTCCTACATGCACCCAGTCTACACAGATTATGCACAGTAATCAATAACTCCTACATGCACCCAGTCTACACAGATTATGCACAGTAATCAATAACTCCTACATGCACCCAGTCTACACAGATTATGCACAGTAATCAATAACTCCTACATGCACCCAGTCTACACAGATTATGCACAGTAATCAATAACTCCTACATGCACCCAGTCTACACAGATTATGCACAGTAATCAATAACTCCTACATGCACCTAGTCTACACAGATTATGTATGCACAGTAATCAATAACTCCTACATGCACCCAGTCTACACAGATTATGCACAGTAATCAATAACTCCTACATGCACCCAGTCTACACAGATTATGCACAGTAATCAATAACTCCTACATGCACCCAGTCTACACAGATTATGCACAGTAATCAATAACTCCTACATGCACCCAGTCTACACAGATTATGCACAGTAATCAATAACTCCTACATGCACCCAGTCTACACAGATTATGCACAGTAATCAATAACTCCTACATGCACCCAGTCTACACAGATTATGCACAGTAATCAATAACTCCTACATGCACCTAGTCTACACAGATTATGTATGCACAGTAATCAATAACTCCTACATGCACCCAGTCTACACAGATTATGCACAGTAATCAATAACTCCTACATGCACCCAGTCTACACAGATTATGCACAGTAATCAATAACTCCTACATGCACCCAGTCTACACAGATTATGCACAGTAATCAATAACTCCTACATGCACCCAGTCTACACAGATTATGCACAGTAATCAATAACTCCTACATGCAACCAGTCTACACAGATTATGCACAGTAATCAATAACTCCTACATGCACCCAGTCTACACAGATTATGCACAGTAATCAATAACTCCTACATGCACCCAGTCTACACAGATTATGCACAGTAATCAATAACTCCTACATGCACCCAGTCTACACAGATTATGCACAGTAATCAATAACTCCTACATGCACCCAGTCTACACAGATTATGCACAGTAATCAATAACTCCTACATGCACCCAGTCTACACAGATTATGCACAGTAATCAATAACTCCTACATGCACCCAGTCTACACAGATTATGCACAGTAATCAATAACTCCTACATGCACCCAGTCTACACAGATTATGCACAGTAATCAATAACTCCTACATGCACCCAGTCTACACAGATTATGCACAGTAATCAATAACTCCTACATGCACCCAGTCTACACATATTATGCACAGTAATCAATAACACCTACATGCACCCAGTCTACACAGATTATGCACAGTAATCAATAACTCCTACATGCACCTAGCCTACACAGATTATGTATGCACAGTAATCAATAACTCCTACATGCACCCAGTCTACACAGATTATGCACAGTAATCAATAACTCCTACATGCACCTAGCCTACACAGATTATGTATGCACAGTAATCAATAACTCCTACATGCACCCAGTCTACACAGATTATGCACAGTAATCAATAACTCCTACATGCACCTAGCCTACACAGATTATGTATGCACAGTAATCAATAACTCCTACATGCACCCAGTCTACACAGATTATGCACAGTAATCAATAACTCCTACATGCACCTAGCCTACACAGATTATGTATGCACAGTAATCAATAACTCCTACATGCACCCAGTCTACACAGATTATGCACAGTAATCAATAACTCCTACATGCACCTAGTCTACACAGATTATGTATGCACAGTAATCAATAACTCCTACATGCACCCAGTCTACACAGATTATGCACAGTAATCAATAACTCCTACATGCACCCAGTCTACACAGATTATGCACAGTAATCAATAACTCCTACATGCACCCAGTCTACACAGATTATGCACAGTAATCAATAACTCCTACATGCACCCAGTCTACACAGATTATGCACAGTAATCAATAACTCCTACATGCACCAAGTCTACACAGATTATGCACAGTAATCAATAACTCCTACATGCACCTAGTCTACACAGATTATGTATGCACAGTAATCAATAACTCCTACATGCACCCAGTCTACACAGATTATGCACAGTAATCAATAACTCCTACATGCACCCAGTCTACGCAGATTATGCACAGTAATCAATAACTCCTACATGCACCCAGTCTACACAGATTATGTACAGTAATCAATAACTCCTACATGCACCCAGTCTACACAGATTATGCACAGTAATCAATAACTCCTACATGCACCCAGTCTACACAGATTATGCACAGTAATCAATAACTCCTACATGCACCCAGTCTACACAGATTATGCACAGTAATCAATAACTCCTACATGCACCCAGTCTACACAGATTATGCACAGTAATCAATAACTCCTACATGCACCCAGTCTACACAGATTATGCACAATAATCAATAACTCCTACATGCACCCAGTCTACACAGATTATGCACAGTAATCAATAACTCCTACATGCAACCAGTCTACACAGATTATGTATGCACAGTAATCAATAACTCCTACATGCACCCAGTCTACACAGATTATGCACAGTAATCAATAACTCCTACATGCACCCAGTCTACACAGATTATGTATGCACAGTAATCAATAACTCCTACATGCACCCAGTCTACACAGATTATGCACAGTAATCAATAACTCCTACATGCACCCAGTCTACACAGATTATGTACAGTAATCAATAACTCCTACATGCAACCAGTCTACACAGATTATGCACAGTAATCAATAACTCCTACATGCACCCAGTCTACACAGATTATGCACAGTAATCAATAACTCCTACATGCACCCAGTCTACACAGATTATGCACAGTAATCAATAACTCCTACATGCACCCAGTCTACACAGATTATGCATGCACAGTAATCAATAACTCCTACATGCACCCAGTCTACACAGATTATGCACAGTAATCAATAACTCCTACATGCACCCAGTCTACACAGATTATGTATGCACAGTAATCAATAACTCCTACATGCACCCAGTCTACACAGATTATGCACAGTAATCAATAACTCCTACATGCACCCAGTCTACACAGATTATGTATGCACAGTAATCAATAACTCCTACATGCACCCAGTCTACACAGATTATGCACAGTAATCAATAACTCCTACATGCAACCAGTCTACACAGATTATGCACAGTAATCAATAACTCCTACATGCACCCAGTATACACAGATTATGCACAGTAATCATCTTGCAGACATAATTGAAAACCCAATTGTTTTGTTCACCTTCAGTGATTGTTCTAGTTGACCCAATTGTTTTGTTCACCTTCAGTGATTGTTCTAGTTGACCCAATTGTTTTGAAACTTGATATATGAACACACAACATATTTTTATGATAACTTTGTTTCTTTCCATAATCAACACTTTCTGTTGAAAGATTATATCATACTGTCATAATGTATAGGACTTACTTATAAGACGGAATAATAACTGTAATTTATATTCAGTTTTATCTGTCTTGGTCGGAAGCTATGTGATAGAATTATATGTACATGTAGTTTAAAATTGTACACCATAAAACAACAAATTCAAATTCAAACAAATTTGAGTGATGGACTCAGTTACATAGTTGTCATAGGTGATCTTGTTTCTGAAAGTTATCTGACCAATCGGATGCAAAGGAGGTAAGATGTTTATATCTTGGAAACATGTGTGAGGTGCACTTGGTAACTTTCATGAAGACCAAACAAAACTAACATGTTATAATAACATTTCAGGTAAGTGCATATTTTCATTACTAATTATTTACATAAAATGTTTCTGAACAAATTAAATCCTGAACTGCTAATTTGTGTGTAGACAATAGTTGCATATATATATATATATATTGCATAGTAACGTTTTGTTTTGTGTTTAAAATAATGTCTTCCCCTAATTAGGGGGGTGGGATAGAATATATCATTTATCACATTTCATCTGAAAAAACATCCCGTGTGCGCTTTTTCACAAAACTTCATAATAAAAAAATGAAAACTAGTAACTGGCGGGCACGTTGCTATCGTGTTCTGCTCGGTTGATTTCTATGCTGTACAATCATGTAGTTTGACAATTTATCCGCACTAGTTTTTATTAAACCTCAGATTTCAACAGTACTTCCAGAAGTTGTCCTCATAATCCATGTAATCTTATAACAATAATTCCAGAATATTTGTGCAGATATTTTGTTACAAAATTGCTAAGCAAAAGAGTTGTATTTGTCGGTGAAGGCTCAAGTGAGCGGTGATCTAGGTGTTCGTCGTGTTTACCATGATTGCAATGTTTGTTGTGTATATTACAGGGTGCAATCCTCACTACTATGCTGGCGACTAGGAATTTCTCAAGTAAGTAAAACACTGCATATCTAAAACAGTAATTAGTGTTATTTAGGAACTGTTTAACTTTAGTTTCTGCAGGGGTAGTGGAGCTGTATAGGCACTAGATGGTATAGGCTTTTCTCAAAGCACCCCTATATGCTCCTCAAACATATTTATCTGTGTATCATACTCGTTTAACCCCCACCCCATGTTCTATCCTTGCTTACACAAATGATGTAAATTTTGCAGATTTGCACTTCCTAGCATTAAAATTTTGTTATAGATGTTAAATGCAGCTGCACTACCGACATGCATGGGACATGTCCTTGCTTTGGTCTCTTGGTGTGTTTATTATGGGGTTTGATTGTTATAGGTTATCGCCAGGTCTCGTGTACAAATGTATGTATGCATGTATATACAGACACGTGCGGAGAGTCGCTGAAGACATTGACTTAAAATCACATGCTCTTCACCCACTAGTGGGTCCGAATCCCAACAGGGCGTGTTGAATTCTGTGGTGAGGCACTTAGTTTTCTGAAGGCAGCGGTTCTACCAGGGTGCCCGCTTACATGGGGCTGTCACCTGGTGAAAGATACATGCTTTGTGTATTTGGAAATGTTTCTCGCAAATTGTCTTGTTTATGAATTGTGGAAATATGTCACATGCAATACATGCACTTTCTATTTTTGTCTACGTTATAAAACCAAACGTAAGCCAATGAACAGTACTCTTGATCTCTCTGCTCTGTAATACATTGGTACATACATTTGGAAGATGAGTCAAATGCCCAGTAGGGGGGCAGGGGGGAACATTCTCTAACCAATGACACATATGTGTGAATGGAGGTATCAAACCCGTATTATGTTCTATGTAAGGTTTACGTGTTTTTCCATGTTGGAACTGATACCATAGTACATGTTTGTGTTAAACATAGAGAATGAAGTATTATTAGAATGTAGAGAATGTAGAGCATATAGAGCATAGAATGCATAGAATAGAGTGCAAGAATGCGACATACAGTACACTGCTTTCCCAAACTCTCTGTAAAAATATAGCGCCATCACAGACAGACCCTACAAAATAGAACCCATCTGTCCTTACACATGTGTCATTTTGTTATAGGAATCCCCCCCCACACCCCACCACCTCAATGAGTCTGAAGACAGATTACATACATACATCCATATATTTTATTTGTATTGTTCTAAGATAATACATGTTACATGTGTATCATTGTGTACACAGTACTGGAGTAGCCCAGCTCGTGTACATGTCCGGCATATCCTAACCTCGTCCACCTATGGCAGGCGATCAAATCATATATCTTTCCAAACTGCTTTTATCAGTTCAGAATGAAATTGGAATGGTGGCTTAGTGTTAGTTAACCCTTAACCTGCTAATCACAACTAAATTTTACTTTTGCAAACAGCATAGAGCCAGATCCGACAGATTCCGTGCCGTCGGATCAGGCTCTATGCTGTTTGCTGTTTAATAATGGATCTAAAACACTTTACTGAATAGCAAACAATATCGCAGTTGAGGCAGTACGCCTAGGCTGATCTGGATCTATATTGTTTGCACATTCCTTCCAATTTATACAGCATTTTAAGGGTTAATACATGTATGTATAGTCACAACATCGAATGATTTGCCCTGTATGTGTACATATTATCCATGTTCTTCACATCACACGCATATCTATATATTTACCTGTATATATATCATATATAATAAATATTGTGTAAAATGCTTGTGTAAGCTGTATGGGACACCAGTTTTGCAACATCAGTGTAAACACAACTGCTTGCTAACAACTATGTGATCTATTGTGTGTCTTGTATTTCTGTACGTTCCGTTCTGTACGTGTTGTCACGTTCATTAGTATCTTCATACATCTGTGTAACATTACATGATTTACTAACATTGAACGCTGAAAGAGCCGGTGATCCGATTACTGTAGCTGTACAAAAAGTTGCAAGAGTTATTCCTCTTTGTTAAAAAAAAACCCTCGTGAGGAGCAGAAAAAGAATAGATTCAATAAAAGTGTTCTTTACAATTCTCCTTTCCAAATCAATGTCCTGTAGTGTTGTGAGGCTTGTAATCTACGATTACAGATTACTCTACGATTACAGATTACTCTACGATTACAGATTACTCTACGATTACAGATTACTCTACGAATACAGATTACTCTACGATTACACAAAAACTGTAATCGATTACCCCATTTAATCATGATTACTGTTTACCATTACCCCATTTAATCATGATTACTGTTTACGATTACCCCATTTAATCATGATTACTGTTTACCATTACCCCATTTAATCATGATTACTGTTTACCATTACCCCATTTAATCATGATTACTGTTTACGATTACCCCATTTAATCATGATTACTGTTTACGATTACCCCATTTAATCATGATTACTGTTTACGATTACCCCATTTAATCATGATTACTGTTTACGATTAACCCATTTAATCATGATTACTGTTTACGATTACCCCATTTAATCATGATTACTGTTTACGATTACCCCATTTAATCATGATTACTGTTTACGATTACCCCATTTAATCATGATTACTGTTTACGATTACCCCATTTAATCATGATTACTGTTTACGATTACCCCACGTCTGGTGTGAACATTTTTATTCTGGTATGTGTCCAATCTAATAAAGTTGGCAGCAGTGATGATGTCTCAATGTGATAATCCATTTGTCAAATTTGATGTCTCTGCAAATAGTCCATTTGTTAGACCTTGTGGAAGTTGTGATAGCACAATGGTAGCATGTTCGCTTTAGGTGTGAGAGGCCCGTAGTTTGTGCCCAGTTGTAGCCGTTTACGATTGTGCCCATAGGCATGGCAATTAAATTCCACAATGCCTACTCTCTCCCTCCCTCATGGAGATGGATTCTATCAGGAATGAGGTCTTGAGAGCGATTTAAATAGGTGACTCCACAAACAGGTTAAATCTCATGCTCCAGAAACAGGCTTTGGTGGTATTGTTTGTCTACAATCTAGAAAAATTATGATTGCCTAAAAGATGTTGACTCTTGCACCTTTATGTTAGTATTGGTATCATTGGCCCTTTATATTTCCAAAAGATTGGAACTTTGTTATTAGACATTGCAACTTCTTACACATTACTCTTTGTACCAGAGAACTTTTGATATACTATATGTACAGTCCAGCTTAAAACATCATGGAGAGTGACTTTCTGTTAACTTCTGTGATGTCTCCATCTGTACAGATCTTCAGTTCCCAACATGCTTATATTGTATATGAACCATACCTGTGTTCTACAATAGATCTGATTGGCTCATTTCAACTGGAGTTACTATTTAAATTGCTATATTTTATTGTCTCTACCTAATATATAAAAAATACAGAAAAAAACAACTGTATTTACTAGTTGCAACATATCTTTGACCATAATTCTTTGAATTTTAACCCATTCAACACTGACATGGACTGGGGCATCATATTTTTAAACCAATAAATTAATAAAAAAATTACATTTGGACCAGTTCATTTATCAAAATGGGTAATTTTTCTCTAAAAATAGTAATATTACTGGCAAAAATTGCTGATTCTGATACGGCTCATCACAAGCCAGCTCATCTGGATCTACACTTTTTGTGAGCCCATTTAGAGGCCTGTGGTGTTGAAAGGGTTCTATCATATCAAAAGTGGGTACCTCTATAATCGCATTGTGATATTCTAAGAGTTAATACAAACTTTCATGTGTAATTGGTTTATGTATTGGAAAGATTGTGATCAGCTGCAATTGTTGTAATGCATTGTGGTCTCAACCGGCATGCTATAACGTATGACCTATTTGTTTTTGTCGCTGTCCTTCGTTGTGTATCCAGTGAGTAAAGGTAAGTGTGTAAGCACCTAGTATTGTTAATAGAAACATCAGGCACTAGTTTACAAGTACTGAAGGGGTGTTACGAGATACTCTACCACTATAAAGGTGAAACATGGGCTTGCAAAAACAAATGTATCTTCAACGAGATTAGATGTTTACCTAAGAACGGCCACAATGGGTGTGTCTTGACTTACATGTCGAATAAAGAGTACCATAGTATAAATTATCTGAATATTGTGCACCAATCGGTAATAACCCCAGGTCCAACGGGGCTGGAGATGGGTGGGGATCTCGATGAGTGATATAGTATTGGCTCTCTCTCTGTCTGTCCGTACCATTTCTTGACTTCTCAATAACAGTACAACCAATGAATGTTGGGTTGATGCTTTCACGTATCTCAAATAAGATAATGCGTACACCTCACAGGTCAAGGTCAGCGTACACCTCACAGGTCAAGGTCAGCGTACACCTCACAGGTCAAGGTCAGCGTACACCTCACAGGTCAAGGTCAGCGTACATCTCACAGGTCAAGGTCACACTTGGCGGTTCAAGTTCAGATGATCTCATTTCTTGTCTGCAATTCCTTGGAAGCCCATTAATGGATTGATACTTCGCCCAAGTGTTCACCTCTATGGGATGCGTCACATACTATACTCTTCAAGAGCTCAGGGTCCCACTTACGAGGTGCAAATGTGACTTCATTCAAATTTTATTCACAATTCCTCTTTGTTTTCCCATTTCTTACATACACCACCATATCATCAAAATATGAATGGTTCATACATACTACATATCAATGTCATGCATATAGGTCAAAAGTGATATATCACAGCTTGTGTATTTTACATTTATTTATCATCGCTACCGGTTGCTCATATGAACGACACCTCCTGAAGAGATTAGTTATTTTAGAATTTTGGAGGATAATGCAATGATACAGACCCATTCCAGAGTCTCCTAGTTCTTTTACGCGAACGGTGTAAAGCACTGACACGAGACCTCTGTTTAAAGTGCCATCTGAAAGACTGTTAATTTGATTAGGGTCAGACGGGGAATCGAACATGCGATCCTTGGATTACCAGTCCAGCGTGTTACCATCTCCTGGCTCTGTGAGGATGGGTGCTTTGGTAATAAAAGTCTTACAGTTTAGCCTTTCTATCCCCAGCCCTTGTTTCAACCCTGTGGAAGCCGGGGTTACAAATGATTGGGGCATTATGATGAATATTAGCAATTTATTGTCTAAGTGATGTAACTCGTGTCTGATGGCTGCAACCTTCCAACCTGCTGCTAACAGGAACCCTGTTTCATGTCCCAGGAACCGTGTTACTTCCACCATACAATAACCCTGTATCATGTCCCAGGAACCGTGTTACTTCCACCATACAGTAACCCTGTATCATGTCCCAGGAACCGTGTTACTTCCACCATACAGTAACCCTGTATCATGTCCCAGGAACCGTGTTACTTCCACCATACAGTAACCCTGTATCATGTCCCAGGAACCGTGTTACTTCCACCATACAGTAACCCTGTATCATGTCCCAGGAACCGTGTTACTTCCACCATACAGTAACCCTGTATCATGTCCCAGGAACCGTGTTACTTCCACCATACAGTAACCCTGTATCATGTCCCAGGAACCGTGTTACTTCCACCATACAGTAACCCTGTATCATGTCCCAGGAACCGTGTTACTTCCACCATACAGTAACCCTGTATCATGTCCCAGGAACCGTGTTACTTCCACCATACAGTAACCCTGTATCATGTCCCAGGAACCATGTTACTGCCACCATACAGTAACCCTGTATCATGTCCCAGGAACCGTGTTACTGCCACCATACAGTAACCCTGCATCATGTCCCAGGAACCGTGTTACTTCCACCATACAGTAACCCTGCATCATGTTCCAGGAACCGTGTTACTTCCACCATACAGTAACCCTGCATCATGTCCCAGGAACCATGTTACTCCCACCATACAGTAACCCTGTATCATCTCCCAGGAACCGTGTTACTTCCACCATACAGTAACCCTGTATCATGTCCCAGGAACCGTGTTACTTCCACCATACAGTAACCCTGTATCATGTCCCAGGAACCGTGTTACTTCCACCATACAGTAACCCTGTATCATGTCCCAGGAACCGTGTTACTGCCACCATACAGTAACCCTGTATCATGTCCCAGGAACCGTGTTACTGCCACCATACAGTAACCCTGTATCATGTCCCAGGAACCGTGTTACTTCCACCATGCAGTAACCCTGTATCATGTCCCAGGAACCGTGTTACTTCCACCATACAGTAACCCTGTATGGAACCGTGTTACTTCCACCATACAGTAACCCTGTTTCATGTCCCAGGAACCGTGTTACTTCCACCATACAGTAACCCTGTTTCATGTCCCAGGAACCATGTTACTTCCACCATACAGTAACCCTGTTTCATGTCCCAGGAACCGTGTTACTTCCACCATACAGTAACCCTGTATGGAACCGTGTTACTTCCACCATACAGTAACCCTGTATCATGTCCCAGGAACTGTGTTACTTCCACCATACAGTAACCCTGTATCATGTCCCAGGAACCGTGTTACTTCCACCATACAGTAACCCTATATCATGTCCCAGGAAATGTGTTACTTCCACCATACAGTAACCCTGTATCATCTCCCAGGAACCATGTTACTTCCACCATACAGTAACCCTGTATCATGTCCCAGGAACCGTGTTACTTCCACCATACAGTAACCCTGTATCATGTCCCAGGAACCGTGTTACTTCCACCATATAGTAACCCTGTTTCATGTCCCAGGAACCGTGTTACTTCCACCATACAGTAACCCTGTATCATGTCCCAGGAACCATGTTACTTCCACCGTATAGTAACCCTGTTTCATGTCCCAGGAACCGTGTTACTTCCACCATACAGTAACCCTGTATCATGTCCCAGGAACCATGTTACTTCCACCATACAGTAACCCTGTATCATGTCCCAGGAACCATGTTACTTCCACCATACAGTAACCCTGCATCATGTCCCAGGAACCGTGTTACTTCCACCATACAGTAACCCTGTATCATGTCCCAGGAACCATGTTTCTTCCACCATACAGTAATCCTGTATCATGTCCCAGGAACGTGTTACTTCCACCATACAGTAACCCTGTATCATGTCCCAGGAACTGTGTTACTTCCACCATACAGTAACCCTTTATCATGTCCCAGGAACCGTATTACTTCCACCATACAGTAACCCTGTATCATGTCCCAGGAACCGTGTTACTGCCACCATACAGTAACCCTGTATCATGTCCCAGGAACCATGTTACTTCCACCATACAGTAACCCTGTATCATGTCCCATGAACCGTGTTACTGCCACCATACAGTAACCCTGTATCATGTCCCAGGAACCGTGTTACTTCCACCATACAAGAATCCAAGTTCCTTAAACCATGTTACTTCCACCATACAATAATCCAAGTTCCTTAAACCATGTTTCTTCCACCATACAATAATCCAAGTTCCATGAACCATGTTACTTCCACCATGCAAGATTCCAAGTTCCTTAAACCATGTTTCTTCCACCATACAATAATCCAAGTTCCATGAACCATGTTACTTCCACCATACAATAATCCAAGTTCCATGAACCATGTTACTTCCACCATACAATAATCCAAGTTCCATGAACCATGTTACTTCCACCATACAATAATCCAAGTTCCATGAACCATGTTACTTCCACCATACAATAATCCAAGTTCCATGAACCATGTTACTTCCACCATACAATAATCCAAGTTCCATGAACCATGTTACTTCCACCATACAAGAATCCAAGTTCCATGAACCATGTTACTTCCACCATGCAAGAATCCAAGTTCCATGAACCATGTTACTTCCACCATACAAGAATCCAAGTTCCATGAACCATGTTACTTCCACCATACAAGAATCCAAGTTCCATGAACCATGTTACTTCCACCATACAAGAATCCAAGTTCCATGAACCATGTTACTTCCACCATGCAAGAATCCAAGTTCCATGAACCATGTTACTTCCACCATGCAAGATTCCAAGTTCCATGAACCATGTTACTTCCACCATGCAAGATTCCAAGTTCCATGAACCGTGTTACTTCTACATTTTCAAGATCTTGGATTGTATTAATGGGAGCTTGTTTGTGTCAACCGTGCATGAACCCCGTATCAGTACCCATTCAGCTTATTTTCCTGTAATCATATCTGGAACTTATCTTTTACACCCACATAAGAATTAAAGCAGTATCGTGTTCTGTGAAGTTTGCTATTACCACCCATACCAGATCTCACTGCTGTAGTCTTGAAAGGATCTGCATGCTTTTCAGCCTAATCCTACTGAAGCCATGGCACTACGCTTGATCTTTGCCAATTCTCAACTTTGAGTATGTCTTAGTTCAGTGCCTATGTATTTTGTAAGTAGTGCTTTTATCAGTGGAACAGTGTTTATATCACTTTCAGTTGCTATATTTCCAATCTCGAATATAATCAGTATAATGCGAGTTCACTTCAGAAAACCAACTTGCCGTACTTAGGTCAGATTTGTTCATATTTTGGATGCTATCCAGCTGGCTGACTGAAGGTCAGTGGTTCTGCCTGGGTCATTATCCCCCCGCATAATTAGAGGAATTCAGAATGATGTTGGTGTGAAAAGCAGAAAAACAAGAACATATGTGTTTCAGATCTGTCTGAGCTACTGGGATCTTGTTTTATCTGTTATCTATTTCATTTTGTCCCACCTTTTTCACTATAGAGCAACCTCAATTCTTTTTCATGCACGTCAAATGCAAAGAAAATCAATCTTGTGATACATACAATTTGACATTTAATCACTTTTATTTTATCACTAATCACAATGAGTGAGGCTACTGCGGAGGCACCTGGGTCAGTTGTCTGTGCTGTCTTTGCATATGTGGGGTCATCAGTCTCATTAGCCTAGACTTCCCAAGGTTATGTATGTACTTGGAGATCATTACGGTCAATTCTTTGTCCCCAACCATTTCAAAATCAAGGTCACACTAAATGGCAATTGCCATTGTTTTCACCAGTTTCTCAGGAAAAGGATAATTATGTTGATGTGAACTACTCCCTGGACACTATGTCATGTTTAAGGTCACACACAACTGTTAAACAGTTCAAAAGCAAGGTTTATGTTTCTATTACAACATGTTTCCAAAGTTGTTGTCATAAGTTACCAAATATGCTCAGTCTTTTCTCTATTCTAAGTCTTTCTTCTATAAGCTGTCTTTACTCTACACTCAATAGTTCCTCTCGACTCAGTCTTTCATCTCTGTGCAGTCATTCACCTATACCCAGTCTTCTATGCTCAGTATATCCTCTCTACTCAGTTTTTCCTCTATACTCAGTCTTTACTCTGTACTCAGTCTTTCCTCTGTATTCAGTCTTTCCTCTATGCATAGTCTTTCCTCGATACTCAGTCTTTGTTTTTCCTCTTTGCTCAGTATTTCCTCTATGGTCAGTGCCTCTGTTCAGTACAGCATTTCCTCTGCTCAGTATTTCCTCTATACACAGTATTTCCTCTCTGTTCAGTTTTTTTCTAAACTCCTCTCTTTATACACTCTTTCATTTCTACTCAGTTTTTCATCTGTGCTCAGTCTTTCCTCTATACTCATCTCGTCTATGCTCAATTTTTCCTTTCTACTCAGTATTTCCTCTATGGTCAGTCTTTCCCTGCTGTTCAGTACAGCATTTCTTCTGCTCAGTATCTCCTCTATGCACAGTATTTTCTCTAAGCTCATCTCTTCTCTATACACTTTCATATCTACTCATCTCGTCTATGCTCAATCTTTCCGTTCTACTCAGTGTTTCCTCTATGCTATGTCTTACTGCTGTGCTCAGTATTTCCTCCCTCTTTCCTCTATTCTCAGTCTTTCCTCTAGCTCAATCTTTCCTCTATTCTCAGTATTTCCTCTATTCTCAGTCTTTCATCTATTCTCAGGTTGGCTAATATTCTGTTAGTTTTTATAGAATGTTGTTGAGATGTAGGTAGAGTAAGACTGTTGTACTTTTTTACTGAATGAACTAGAAACACAACTTATTGACTCTTGTTCAAAAGAGTTGTTTTTAAATTTAGATGCATATCTGTGACTCTTCTTTCATTTTATGTCAATGCATGTAAGTTTTGTTACATCTGAATGCAATGATCTTGCATAGAATATAAATGTGTAAAAGAGAAAAATAATAATATACAACTTCTGATGATAATATTCGTGATATTCTTTTCTTGAGTAGTTTTATTATTGACTGATGTTGTGATGGTGGTTTTTGTATTGCTGTAGGTAATATTGCTGCTCAAAATCAGGCCCAGCAAGCTCAGGCCCAGGCCCTGGCTCAAGCACAAACTCAAGCCCAATCTGGGGCAGGTAACCCTACCACAATGGTCCCTAATCCTCCAGGTTCTGTCCCCGTTATAGCTGTTGGAACATCTCTGGCCGCAGCTCTTATTAAGGGCCACAAAGAACAGCAACAAGAAGCAGGTAACAGGTCATGGTGTGATAGGAATGATCTCCCCTAGATGCCTGACTGGATGGATTACCCTTCTTGCCTAATAAAGTATGAAGAAGTTCCCTCCCCATAATAATGGTTATCTATAGTAATTGCTTTCACAAGTTCTCAACTTTTAATTTGCATGCTGTTAGTAGAAAATTATAAACTGTTAATTTTGTTCATTTAATTAAGCATTGTTTATTTATAATTACATATATTTGTAAACTTGTGTACTTGGAGTTGGATGTGGGCATGATTTAGAACAGTTGAAACCTTCCTTGAATTAGCCAAATCAGATAAAGAGCACTTGGCAAGCAAGACCTGTAGATTTGTTTTGTAATTAAGAGATTCCAGTCCTCCTGAGACGATTGTTATAGAGACAATTTATTGTTGCATGTATGAATAAGTCTGATGTAAACTATATGCACACTGATCATTGATAAATTATACAGTCAAGCCAGCCAAGGGAATCACAGAAAGTGGCTGCTTAGCACATGTAGCTGCTTTAAATAGAGTCAAATGTATATAAAAAAACACATCGTGAATCTGGAAATTGGCTGCATAATATAGGTTTGCTGCTTAATAGAGGTGAACCCTAGCACAGGTTTGGCTGTATGTACAAGATAATTGCAGATCTAAACACACTTCTGAAATAAATAAAATAATTAGTGCACATAGTATTTCTTTATAGTTTACTTCAAAATTAATAAGAACAATTGTATTAAATTGGTCATAATTTGAAAGCAAGTAAATGTCTGGTCTGTGATTTAATGTTCATGTTTGATCAATTTACTCTGTCACCATATTCAAATGGTTGCAACAAATTGTGTTTACTGTCAAGAGTTGATACAATGGAACACAATGTATGATTGAAACAACTGAATGCTGCAGTTGCTTCAATTGATTGTCATGTGGGTTCATCCCAATCTTCATTTCATCACACATCTTTGTAAATGTCAATGAGTTCATCCCATTCTTTCTCCATTTCACCACATATCTTGGTAAATGTCAGTGAGTTCCCCCATCTTCATTTCACCACATATCTTGGTAAATGTCAGTGAGTCCACCCCATCTTCATTTCACCACATATCTTGGTATTGAATCTTAATGACAAAACTGTCCAAACCAGTTGTTGTTTCATGTCTGTATTGTTATATTAGGTCCTTCCTTGTCTTCATGTTTATCAAGGGACATCAACATCTTTACATAATATATCAATAATATGTGGTTCTTTTGTGCAGGCTTCTTACAGACTAAAAAAACTGGTAATGTCCTATTACCCTATGCATGTTTCTTACATTATGTTACCAGTATCAGTGTCCCAAGTGATCCTTTGCCATGTATGTGTTGTTAAAGTTTAGCATTGATCCATTAACAGGGTAGGTTGTACATGTTCCATAATGGTGTCCAAGTGATCCTTGCCATGTATGTGTTGTTTAAGTTTAGCATTGATCCATTAACAGGGTAGGTTGTACATGTTCCATAATGGTGTCCAAGTGATCCTTACCATATCTGTGTTGTTCAGGTTTAGCATTGTTCCAGTTTAGCATTGCTCTATTAACAGGGTAGGTTGTACCTGTTCCAAAATGGTGTCCAAGAGATCCTTACCATATATGTGTTGTGTTTTGTTCAGGTTTAGCAATGATCCAGTTTAGCATTGATCCATTAACAGGTTTGGTTGTACATGTACCATAATGGTGTCCAAGTGATCCTTACCATATCTGTGTTGTTCAAGTTTAGCATTGTTCCAGTTTAGCATTGCTATATTAACAGGGTAGGTTGTACATGTTCCATAATGGTGTCCAAGTGATCCTTACCATATCTGTGTTGTGTTTTGTTCAGGTTTAGCATTGATCCAGTTTAGCATTGATCCATTAACAGGATAGGTTGTACATGTTCCATAATGGTGTCCAAGTGATCCTTACCATATCTGTGTTGTTCAGGTTTAGCATTGTTCCAGTTTAGCATTGCTCTATTAACAGGGTAGGTTGTACATGTTCCATAATGGTGTCCAAGTGATCCTTACCATATCTGTGTTGTTCAGGTTTAGCATGGTTCCAGTTTAGCATTGCTATATTAACAGGGTAGGTTGTACATGTTCCATAATGGTGTCCAAGTGATCCTTACCATATCTGTGTTGTTCAGGTTTAGCATTGTTCCAGTTTAGCATTGCTATATTAACAGGGTAGGTTGTACATGTTCCATAATGGTGTCTAAGTGAGCCTTACCATATCTGTGTTGTGTTTTGTTCAGGTTTAGCATTGTTCCAGTTTAGCATTGCTATATTAACAGGGTAGGTTGTACATGTTCCATAATGGTGTCCAAGTGATCCTTACCATATCTGTGTTGTTCAGGTTTAGCATTGTTCCAGTTTAGCATTGATCCATTAACAGGGTAGGTTGTACATGTACCATAATGGTGTCTAAGAGATCCTTACTATATATGTGTTGTGTTTTGTTCAGGTTTAGCATTGATCCAGTTTAGCATTGCTCTATTAACAGGGTAGGTTGTACATGTTCCATAATGGTGTCCAAGTGATCCTTACCATATCTGTGTTGTGTTTTGTTCAGGTTTAGCATTGATCCAGTTTAGCATTGCTCTATTAACAGGGTAGGTTGTACATGTTCCATAATGGTGTCCAAGTGATCCTTACCATATCTGTGTTGTTCGTGTTTGACAAGTTCGACCATATCCAAGGACTGCAGGACTGCTCGAGTCTGTGAGAAAATGTCTAACTTTGTGCAGTGATTCTTCAGGACATCGCATAAATGAAGAACATTTTCTCAAATACCATCCAAGCTCGCCTGTAAGACAAGAATTTTTTGTACCAGGTTTTGGCTTTAAAGTTGAAATACCATCTTCTAAACGAGTTAAAAATCCCAAATATTACCCAATCATATTGGATGATGATTGTTAGCTCACTGAGGGATCGTGGCCAGGTATAGTGATGGACGTATCTACAAACTAGGTCAAAGTAAAGAAAATTCTTGTAAACAGGCCTTATAACTATATATTTGGGATAAATGGTTGACATATTATGCCAAATCAAATATATTTTACCCAAGTCATATATTGTCAGGTATACTTTACAGCATAATAGTACATTTGTAAATTGTTAGCACATTCAATCGAACCATTTGATTCTTGCAACTGCATTCACCAAGCTTAACCCATTCAACACCAAGTAACTGACATGGACTGGTCCATGATATTCTTAGACCAATAAATGAATAAGAAAATTACATTCGGACCAGTTCATTTATCAAGATGGGTAATTTTGTCTAAAATTAGTAATACTACTTGCAAAAAGTGCAGATCCTGATGGCTCGTCATGAGCCGGCTCATCTGGATCTACACTTTTTGTAAGCCTATATAGAGGTCTGTGGTGTTGAAAGGGTTAATTTCTAAGATGTGGATATTCAATATTTAAACATTATAATAAGATAAGCATTTATTGCTGTCATCTCACGGATGTAGATTTGTCAATGTGCTAGCGACATTTTATGTAATTAACTGGGTCGGCGGTTATAAAACTTTTCTCAAATCTCAAACTCGCTCCATTGATTTGATTGGTTGAATCTGAGTTTTACACTAGGCTGAATCAATCAGAAGCTTGAGACTTGAGTTTGAGATTGGAGAATAGCTTTATAACCTCCAGGCCTATAACGAGGTGTTGTCAGTTCTAAGGTGTAGATGTTTGCACTTCTATTGTGATGAATGGCCTGTGAATAGGTTAAAATATTATATTTTGTACTTGTTGATTGGATGGGACGTTAAACCGAGGTCTCGTGTCGGTGCTTTACACTGTGCACGTAAAAGAACCAGATGAGACTCTGGAATGGGTCTCTGTCTGTATCATTGCACTATCCTCCAAACATTTAAAATGACTAATATCTTCAGGAGGCGTCGCTCATATGGGCAACCGGTGGCGACGATAAATAAATGTAAAACACACAAAAATAATTAATTATGTTACACTAAATTATACTTTAGTGGTGTACTGTCAATTGTGCAATATAGTTTATTAAATCGATGATTGTCAATATCATTGTTTATTTATAAAAGTATTGACACATTTCATTGAGAATTATAAATGGTAGCATAATTATAGCAGTTAATGGGTTATTGGATTGTGTTACTGTACATTGGTGTTCATTGTCTGTGAATATTGGACTTTACTCATCTAGAATGGCACAATTGATCTCTTGTGATATTTCTGGAACTAATATTGTTGGTGTTTGATGGTGTCCATTATTAGTGATTTGTGGTGCTAAGTAATAAATCATGTGGGAGATTAGTTCATGTAGGTTATAAAGAGGAAAATTAATGTTTTTATTACAATTAGATCAATTGAGAATTAGCAGCTTTTTTTTTCATCGTAATTTTGATGTTAGCAAAACATTGTTGAGTTCTGTATAGGTATCAACAGATTTTACGCCAACTTTTACCAAATTACGGAGGTACTGAAATAATGTTTTACTTTCTAAGTGACCAAACGTAGACTGTGATGTAAAACAACTATGTTAGAGAAATAGAGAAAGCACAAAGCATACAGTGTAATGTTTCACATACAAAAATAATTTGTGTGCGAAATTACTTTCAGACTAGCATCATATTTTATGACAAAGTTTTCTGCAAGTCAGTTTTAATTAACACACCATGATCATCCAATTAAAGAAATCCCTTTTCATGAAATTTTCTCAGGACAACGTCATTGGGTCAAATTAAAAAAATACCTTTTGATGAAATGCTGTCTATACAACATTAATGACATGCTCTCAGTACTTAACGTCATCAGGTCAAATTCAGCAGTGACCTTTGATGACATGCTCTCAGCACTTAAGGTCAAGAGGTCAAATTCAGCAATGACCTTTAATGATATGCTCTCGGCACTTAAGGTCATCAGGTCAAATTCAGCAATGACCTTTAATCACATTGTCTGTTTTGCATTCTATGTCAAACACTGTAGCAACTGTGATTTTAGGTCCTTCGTTAACACTATAGCAACTGTGTTTTGTGTTAGATTTTGTTCAAACTTGGTTGCAAGTTCTATGTTGAGAGAAAAACCTGGGCTTATTTCGATAATCTGTCATTTCTGTAAAACAGGAAAAATGGTCAGTTAAATGGAATGACTCAATTGTATAGCTACAGCAGGTGAGCGACCGACCCATTGTCGTTAGCTTCTCTTGTTTCTTAAGCCTTTCAACACCACAGACCTCTAAATAGGCTTACAAAAAGTGTAGATCCAGATGAGCCGGCTCGTGACGAGCTGTCTCATCAGGATCTGCACTTTTTGCCAGTGATATGACTATTTTTAGACATAATTACCCATTTTGATAAATGAACTTGTCCAAATGTGATTTTCTGATTCATTTATTGGTTTATGAATATCATGGACCAGTCCATGTGAGTTACTTGGTGTTGAATGGGTTAAGAAATAAAGGGGAGGACATAAATAATGTGGACAGAACTTGTAGTGCAACCCATTTTGCTGAATTTCCTTATATATAGTATACGAGTATTTGTGTACAATATGTCGAGAAGAAAAGTAATGGTTGATCCTACTAAATTAGCAATGAGTGTCTAGAAATACTTTATTGAATAAAATGATACCGGAAGAAAAAGTCAGATCGGAAAATAGACTTGATTAAGTTTGAAGAATAAGTGACTTTCTGCGAGACTGGAGTTTCAACACTAGTTATGGAAATATCTGATTACCCATCATGATCTACGGACTGGTGTGTGTAATCTATGGACTGACATATTTGATCTATGGACTGGCTGCACTCGATGTGCTGTCGCCATCATTCTACTGTGGATAAAACATGCATCGGTATGTTGCTGCTATTTATTGTTCGTGATTCGTGAAACCGTTATTCTTTCATTTCATTAAAATATGCTGTTAAACATCCTGCTCTACGGAGAAACACCTAAGGCAACAATATATATCGGAAGGAATAAAGGTTTTTTTGTGTGTGGTTTTTTTTGGGTAAAAAGTACGAGATGTTTAAAGAATTAAATTTCCAATGCCTGCATAACTGTTTTTTTTTTTTAAATGTCCAAATATTCGCACAGAAACGAAATCTAATTAATCGAGCACCGTCATATACGCAAATTGTTTATCAACAAACGTATCGTAAACAATGCTTAATATTAAGTGCATGCGGTACTCGACAACAGATGTTGAATCAGATATCTTCAATGTTTGTTCTGGTTGCCGATAGAGAGTGATGCTTTCCGAATGTAGGCAGGGCGTGGCAAACCGATTAATGAATGATGTACTTTCAGTTTGTATGGAGATATTAGTATATTAACCTAAATCTCTATGAAGGAAAGGGTTAAGAGGAATCAAGTTCTTTACTAACTGCCAAACTATATGCCAGTCTCAGCCTCCTCCTATGCATTGCATAGTTGAATTGTTAATTTAGGAGAAATCTACCCCATTATGAAAACCCTTCTAAACCAAAGTTTACCTATGGTCCGGTGGCCGTTCGGTTTATGGAGGTTTCACTGTATTTTATATTTTAAAAAAGTGGATGTATATATACCATGTAGGTCCGCCTCCGTGGTCAAGTGGTTACGGTCGCTGACTTGTATACCACTGTAACCTATCATCACTGATGGTCACGGGTTCGAGCCCCGCTCATACCGTGTCTCATTTATATGAAAAAGTTGGCAGTTTCTTACGGAGGTTGGTGCACAAAGTACTGGTTAACCGTTGAAGCCAGCCCAGGAAAGGTGTTGTTAGGTAAACTGCCCGCCGGCGATATAGCCCGAAATGGTGCTGATGCAGGCGTAAAACCCGAAATATAACATAAATATAACATAATATATACATGTAGGGTAGTAATCATTCTGTGGATTCATTATTCCGGGAAGGTCAGTGGATGAGTGAGTGTATGTGACAATCACCAAAATACCACATTGACAATGAAACAAGTAAAAACAAATATTCAAGGGGCTAATACTTACTGTTCCTGATCAAGAATTGATTGGAAATGTGGTAGGAGAATAAAAGTTTAAACATCATCAGACATTCATTCATCACAGTCACAATATATAGATCCCACAATAGTTCTCATTTTGTTTCAGATACATGATATATTTATGTGGAGATTGTTGGTGCCATGGGCATTGTTGAATATATACACTAGTGTTTAAAACATGTCTTGTTGGTACATAGGGCATTGTTGAATATATACACTAGTGTTTAAAACATGTCTTGTTGGTACATAGGGCATTGTTGAATATATACACTAGTGTTTAAAACATGTCTTGTTGGTGCATAGGGCATTGTTGAATATATACACTAGTGTTTAAAACATGTCTTGTTGGTACATAGGGCATTGTTGAATATATACACTAGTGTTTAAAACATGTCTTGTTGGTACATAGGGCATTGTTGAATATATACACTAGTGTTTAAAACATGTCTTGTTGGTGCATAGGGCATTGTTGAATATATACACTAGTGTTTAAAACATGTCTTGTTGGTACATAGGGCATTGTTGAATATATACACTAGTGTTTAAAACATGTCTTGTTGGTACATAGGGCATTGTTGAATATATACACTAGTGTTTAAAACATGTCTTGTTGGTGCATAGAGCGTTGTTGAATATATACACTAGTGTTTAAAACATGTCTTGTTAGTGCATAGGGTGTTGTTGAATATATACACTAGTGTTTAAAACATGTCTTGTTAGTGCATAGGGTGTTGTTGAATATATACACTAGTGTTTAAAACATGTCTTGTTGGTGCATAGGGTGTTGTTGAATATATACACTAGTGTTTAAAACATGTCTTGTTGGTGCATAGGGTGTTGTTGAATATATACACTAGTGTTTAAAACATGTCTTGTTGGTGCATAGGGCATTGTTGAAGATGTACCATAGTGTTTAAGACATATCTTGTCGGTGCATAGGGTGTTGTTGAATCTGTGTCTAGTATTTAATTGTGTAATCTGCAAACACGGTATGCATTGACTAACCCATCAATACATGTATACAAATGTACTGTATAGTCGATGCATATTGAACTTTCAAGATATGGATGGATAGCTAGCTGATGGAGGGGCACACTGGGTCGCCACCTAAATTACATGAATATATGTGCCACGTGCTCGCTCCTCTTCCGAAAATGCAATGCCCTCTAAATACAATATTGCTGGGGAGAGTGTGCACAGTTTACATATTTAGAACCATTGATAGTTTACACTGCACTAAGTAAGAGTGACTGTAGCTTTATTGCAATCAATATTAACACAAGGCATGTCTTCTGTATCTTATGTTGTAACACTAACCTTTGTTCATGTATAGAATGTGCTTCCTTTATATATATATTTCTAGCATGTTAAGAAAATAGTCTCAAAACCATGTGGACAGTTTAACGATCTATGTCAAGGGTGGATCTATGATTTTCAGTTAGTGGGAGGGTGAGGGGTTCTAGCTGACCAAATGTTTGGAAGAGGGGCTTCAGGCATATAAGTTTGAGAGAGAGCATCCGACACTTGGTGTGCCCCCCCCCCCAGTGTGTCCCCCTGGATCTGCCCTGTATAGACATGTTATGAGCTTCAGTTGCCATTTCTAATGTGCGTTTTAAATCACCCTCTGTGAGATGTACACTTGTTCATGTGATAATATGAATGGTTAGAATTGGTCTGCCAAGAATCTGTTAATTGTTTACAACCCTGATTGGTCTGTCAAGAATCAGTTAATTGTTTACAACCCTGATTGGTCTGCCAAGAATCAGTTAATTGTTTACAACCCTGATTGGTCTGCCAAGAATCTGTTAATTGTTTACAACCCTGATTGGTCTGCCAAGAATCAGTTAATTGTTTACAACCCTGAAGAATCTGTTAATTGTTTACAACCCTGAATGGTCTGCCAAGAATCTGTTAATTGTTTACAACCCTGAATGGTCTGCCAAGAATCTGTTAATTGTTTACAACCCTGAATGGTCTGCCAAGAATCTGTTAATTGTTTACAACCCTGAATGGTCTGCCAAGAATCAATCTGTTTATTGTTTACAACCCTGATTGGTCTGCCAAGAATCAGTTAATTGTTTACAACCATGATCTGAAGGATTACGGTAGGTTTGTGTTTCAAATTTCTAGTATTTTTTTCTATTTATGTAACAATGTATAGGAATATAATTTCACTATGGATTTTCAGAATAAGATAGTTTGTTGTAAGCTGTTTTTAGCCAACAGAGTTTGGAGACATACTATGCATAAGTTGTCAAAAAACATTGATGCTTCAAAACATTAAAATGTATTTAACCGTTGTAGGCGTAATGAGCAAAAATTGAATTTTTTAAAAAAGAGTCGGATTTGAATGAAATGTCACCTATTTTCTAGGGAAAAAAATGAAAATATTACACATTTGTTATCTGCTCATTTCACCTACAGAGTGCTTGCTAATGGTTAGACAGCTACAACTCACCTACAGAGTGCTTGCTAATGGTTAGACAGCTACAACTCACCTTCAGGTCTTGAAATCCATGAACTTTTCACTCACAATTGGTTGTATGGGGTTACATTTTGTGTACAGAGACAGCACAGATCTTATTGTGCAAAGCCAGAAGTGACAACAAGCAGCTGTAAGGATTCCATTATGAATAAGGCCAGTCAATGATATAGGAGTTTCCTAATTAGGCACATTACCGGCAATTACAGACACAGAGGGTTCAAGGTCTTTCATTAGCCCTACATGACTCTGTAGAGGATTGCAAAATTAAGTATGGAGTCTTGTTTCAGATATTATAGGGTTGAAAGCATCACTCTCAATCCTGGCGTGGGTAATCATTAGTTGTGGCATTCCAGTTAACCCATTCAACACCAAGTAACTCACATGGACTGGTCCATGATATTCATAAACCAATACCGTATTTAGCTGTGTATAGTGCGCTACCGTGTATAGTGCGCACCCACGATCTGGCACGAAAATCGGCGGAAAAACTGAGTTCCTATGTATACTGCGCACGTGAAAAACGCAATTTTCCAAGTCAAAATTAAACATTTATCAAGATTCGCTAAATATTGTGCTCCGTGATTTTTACAACTTATATTAATCACTCGAGATACCTCATCGAAAAACGGTAACGCACCCATAATTTCATGAAAATTACATGCATAACGTGGATGCGTACGTGCAGAAATACACGTTTCGGGAAATGTTGCATAAAAGAAAACAACACAAGTTTATGATAAGACAATTCTGAGGTATTTCTTTCGAAATATATGGTTAGTCCTGAAAAGGACTGTTGGTGTCAAACTCTCTGTCTGATGACAGCTTCGATGACATGTCATTAAATTGACAAGTTGAGTGATAATTAAATTCTCAAACTTAACACCTGCTCAACACGTTCTCAAACATGTCAGCAGATGCTCAAACTTCTCAACACGTGTAGCCTACCTAATTAACTGGGACCCATTGTGAAAGGTTTGTCGAAATTAATTATCGCTACAAACAATTGAAATACTGCACCCAAAAAAAAGTGTGTCGCTTTATGCGGCGAAGTACGCGAAATATTACATACGATAAAACCACGTGATGTTATCAAATTGCCATTTTTTATGCATTACTAATTTCAATTAAATTCTTCAAAGTTTGCCAAAATAAACGCAATATATGCTAATTTTGTGGTCTTATTCATTTCATTTATTTATATAGACTATCGGCAACTGGTTTTAATAGCTAGTTTATAACGTTTGTCGAATGTAACAAATTATAGAATGACTGCGGGGCCGTTCGGGTCGAATTTCATGAAATATTGGTCAATTTTGGTCCGGAAAAAAATGTCCTGATGTCTGTACTGGTGTATAATGCGCAGTAGATAAAATGGATGAGGATTTCAGTAAGAAATGTGCGCACTATACACAGCTAAATACGGTAAATGAATCAGAAAATCACATTTGGACAAGTTCATTTATCAAAATGGGTAATTATGTCTAAAAATAGTCATATCACTGGCAAAAGGTGCAGATCCTGATGAGACGGCTCGTCACGAGCCGGCTCATCTGGATCTACACTTTTTGTAAGCCTATTTAGAGGTCTGTGGTGTTGAAAGGGTTAAACGATGCTTGATTGAGTAATTGAACTTAAAAGTTATTAATTTTTATATCGTGTTCACCCTTCGATCTTCCGTCTGACTCTAATAAAATGAACAGTCTTTCAGATGGGATTTTAAACCGAGGTCTTATTTCGGTACTGTACACTGTGCACGTAAAAGAACCAGAGGAGTCTCTGGGATGAATCTCTCTCTATATCATTGCACTATCCTCCAAAAATCTAAAATGACTACCTAATCTCTTCAGGAGGCGTCGCTCATATGGGCAACCGGTAGCGGCAATAAATAAACGTAAAACACCACACTCGTGTTAACCCCATCCAATCATCATTATCATTTGAAATCTGTTTTCATTGATTATCTATTACTAGTGGATTTCCTTGAGCCTTGTACAACTAATCACTCTGTAAGTGTAGCTCACAGTGCATACAAGGTACCAGATCTCTTCAGAAGACGGGGAATGAGAGCAGTTCTGAACCCATTCAACACCAACTAACTGACATGGCAAACAGTTCAGATCCTGATGAGATCTGGCTCATCTGGATCTATACTTTTTGTAAGCCTACTTAGAGGTCTGTAGTGTTGAAAAGGTTAAGATATGTTATGGAATTTCATTAGAATTGTGTCATTATGAAACAAATTCTAATGACATTCCATGACATATTGGACTGTTATTGTAACTGGTAGTGTGCAAAGAGTTACGTTCCTTTACTTCATAATTAGACAGTACAAACTATAGTATATTCTGAAAAGTGTATGAAAATATTGTCATATTGTAATAGCTAATAATATTATAATTTTATACTGTTGTCATTGCAGGCCGCAGTCTTGTGGTGAAGAAGAATGATGGTATCAAAGAATCAACAGACAGTAGCAATACAATGGAGGAAGATGGTAAGTTAGAGCCAGCAGTTTATATGCAAAACATCTGCTGATGTAAGTGGCCAATCACTAGGCACTACATCTGCTGATCTCAGTGACCAATCACAGGGCACTACAGCAGCTGCTGATGTAAGTGGCCAATCACTGGGCACTACAGCAGCTGCTGATCTCAATGACCAATCACAGGGTGCTACATCTACTGATCTCAATAACCAATCACTGGGCACTGCATCTGCTGATCTCAGTGACCAATCACAGGGCACTACAGCAGCTGCTGATGTCAATGACCAATCACAGGGCGCTACATCTACTGATCTCAATAACCAATCACTGGGCACTGCATCTGCTGATCTCAGTGACCAATCACAGGGCACTACATGGAAACTACAAAAAATCTAAAAACTGTTATTTTATACCATTTATTGTTAGCATTGTTAGGTGTCATTTTTATTTGTCTGCAAAACTCTTTATGTTATATTATATGATGTGACAAGTCTGCAGGACCTCATCTGACTGTGTAACGTTTTGGGGGGTTTTTGTTGTTGTTTTTTTCTATTTTGTGGCCCCACAAAGGGGTAACCCCTTTTATTTAAATGTTATATACATCACAATCAAGAACATATTTATATACCTTGAATTTACACCAAATATTTTTTTAACTAATATGCATGTTATGATTATAAAGTACGATTTTAATAATTTAAAGACATTGTAATGGAATAATTTGCTTAAATGTGTTTTCATAGCTATTTTTATTGGTCTGTATCATAATTTTAGTCTGTAGTTTGTATCATCATATCTATAAAAAAAACTATATAAAACATTCTGATATATGTATATAAAGGACATTTTGATCATGGGTGATATCAAGAAAGGTAATGGGATGATCATTTCCACTATTAGATTACTGTATGAAACAAAGAGTTGTTTCCACTATTAGATTACTGTATGAAACAAAGAGTTGTTTCCACTATTAGATTAGGTATGAAACAAAGAGTTGTTTCCACTATTAGATTACTGTATGAAACAAAGAGTTGTTTCCACTATTAGATTAGGTATGAAACAAAGAGTTGTTTCCACTATTAGATTACTGTATGAAACAAAGAGTTGTTTCCACTATTAGATTAGGTATGAAACAAAGAGTTGTTTCCACTATTAGATTACTGTATGAAACAAAGAGTTGTTTCCACTATTAGATTAGGTATGAAACAAAGAGTTGTTTCCACTATTAGATTACTGTATGAAACAAAGAGTTGTTTCCACTATTAGATTAGGTATGAAACAAAGAGTTGTTTCCACTATTAGATTACTGTATGAAACAAAGAGTTGTTTCCACTATTAGATTAGGTATGAAATAAAGAGTTGTTTCCACTATTAGATTAGGTATGAAACAAAGAGTTGTTTCCACTATTAGATTAGGTATGAAACAAAGAGTTGTTTCCACTATTAGATTACTGTATGAAACAAAGAGTGGTTTCCACTATTAGATTACTGTATGAAACAAAGAGTTGTTTCCACTATTAGATTACTGTATGAAACAAAGAGTTGTTTCCACTATTAGATTACTGTATGAAACAAAGAGTTGTTTCCACTATTAGATTAGGTATGAAACAAAGAGTTGTTTCCACTATTAGATTAGGTATGAAACAAAGAGTTGTTTCCACTATTAGATTAGGTATGAAACAAAGAGTTGTTTCCACTATTAGATTACTGTAGAAGCGACTCCATATTAAATTAGGGTTCTCTAAATTGTTGTTCATTATTGCAATTACCTTTTCCAATTTAATACTTAGTTCTAAATATTATTTCAAATGTTCGAAACCGGGGATTGTTTTGTTTTGTTTTTGGGGGGGCGGTTAGTAGGAAAAAGTGACATAAAATGGATGCTTTTAGTGTCTTCTCTCTCGTAGTTTTATCAAACATGTTTTTCTAGGTTAAATTCTGGGTTTATTTGCTTAGTTTACAAGAAGTCACTGAGATTCTACCATAGTTGATGAATATAGGAATATTCTCAAAATAGATGTTCTACGCTTGTTGCGAAACTCACACAAGCCTGTGTACAGGTATATTTGTTGGTACTAATTGCAGTTTATCAATTTATATTGGAAACTTTTTAAAGTTGTATGAGTGGTCAAAAGAAGACATACTATATTATAGTCGTCCAACTTAAATTTGATTCCTGCCCAGGAAAGGTGTTGTTAGGTAAGCTGCCCGTTGGCGATATACACTACACCAAAATGGTGCCAGGGAAGGTGTAAAACCCAAATAAACAAATGAAATGTTATGCATATATGGTTTTTTCAAGAAACGTTATGTTTCTAGTACATTTCGTTTCTAATTTGTGTAAGAATACGTTTATACAGCGTTGAATTAAGACTATTCGGTATTATCTTATAACCTTGTGTTATTGTAAAATTCACCATCTTCCAAACCAAACTGAACTGTATAAAGTTGGCATTAAATTTTGTTCACAAATATTTGTGCAAATAAATGCCAAAATCTCACAAGATGTTAATATTTAACCCTTTCAACACCACAGGCCTCTCAATAGGCTTACAAAAAAGTGTAGATCCAGATGAGCCGGATCATAACGAGCCATCTCATCAGGATCAGCACTTTTTGCCAGTAATATTACTATTTTTAGACAAAAAATACCCATTTTGATAAATGAATTGATCCAAATGTAATTTTCTTATTAATTTATTATCCGATATAGGTATATCAGACTTGGATATAGGTGTATCAGACTGCTAGATATAGGTGTATCAGACTGCTAGATATAGGTATATCAGACTGCTAGGTATAGGTGTATCAGACTGCTAGATATAGGTGTATCAGACTGCTAGATATAGGTATATCAGACTGCTAGGTATAGGTGTATCAGACTGCTAGATATAGGTGTATCAGACTGCTAGATATAGGTATATCAGACTGCTAGGTATAGGTGTATCAGACTGCTAGATATAGGTGTATCAGACTGCTAGATATAGGTATATCAGACTGCTAGGTATAGGTGTATCAGACTGCTAGATATAGGTGTATCAGACTGCTAGATATAGGTATATCAGACTGCTAGGTATAGGTGTATCAGACTGCTAGATATAGGTGTATCAGACTGCTAGATATAGGTATATCAGACTGCTAGGTATAGGTGTATCAGACTGCTAGATATAGGTGTATCAGACTGCTAGATATAGGTATATCAGACTGCTAGGTATAGGTGTATCAGACTGCTAGATATAGGTGTATCAGACTGCTAGATATAGGTATATCAGACTGCTAGATATAGGTGTATCAGACTGCTAGATATAGGTGTATCAGACTGCTAGATATAGGTGTATCAGACTGCTGGATATAGGTGTATCAGACACCATAGAATCCCTGCAGGGTTAGGCTAGGCTATGTACAACACACTTTGTGGTCCATCTGTACATATAGAATCCCTGCAGGACAGTGTTTATTGCAGGGTTAGGCTAGGCTATGTACAACATACTTTGTGGTACATCGGTACATATAGAATCTATGGTCCATCTGTATGTATAGAATCCCTTTGCAGGACAAAGGTGAGCAGAGCAGACAAACAAAGGTGATGAAGCAGAAATTAACTATCAAAACATTCCAATCCTATTATTTTTCAGCAAAAAAGATCCCAAATGGACCAATGAATGTTAAGTATTAAATGTTATCATATGGTTGGTTGACCAAAGGAATGACATGTTCCCTCCAGACTCACTTCACTGCCTCAAAAAGGCAAGAAAATACACCTCACACAAACAGTAGCGTGTCTGGGGCCAAATATTACACGTCGTTCAACAGTAGGAGGTCGAGATATTCATCTCGCAAAAGTGTGGGTTGGTTGTTGAAATAATAACTTAACAAAAGTGTGGGTTGGTGTAGAAGTATGCACCAGTGTAAGCATTTGGTTTAGCCAAATATGCCTCATAAGACAGGGTGGGGACGGTGCAAGTGAAACATTTGTTTGCTGTAACTGTGAGCTGTATTTTCTCCCTGTGTTACACATTTCTTCGATTTGACTTGACATTTGAGTTATTTCCCTTTTCTATCATCTCCTGTCTAGGAAAGACAGAATTGGACAGTGAGTATGCGTTTGGTAACCGTGGCAACTGCATTTTAATTCTCACAGCTTTATTGTTCTATTGTAGCTAGTTGTTTATTATGACGAGATAGGATGCGTATGATATTGGTTGTACTTTTATAGCTACAGTTTAAGACAGAGCACATACCCTGCATGATCTATTGATGATTGTTTGTTGCATATGCTGCACCACTAAGTTTGTTCAGTGAAGGTCGTGTGATCTGATGTAAAAGTCAAGGTCATTGCTTCATGTATTTGTAGCTCTCCAGAGCTATGCTCACTGTGAGCTGTTAGTGTACGTGGGTCATCTGGTGTCCAACATATGTCTGTCTGTCTGTCCACAACTGCAGCAAATGACATCTGAAATGTTTTGACTGCATAAAACAATACGAGTTGCAATGATAACACATTAGCTTCCATTGTTAGATGAAACAGTAATTGCAAAGTTGTATAAACATGGAACCCACCTTAAGACACCACCATTTTGAAATAACACCTTTATGTCTGGTGTGTTGTGTTAGAACTTTCTAATGAAAGCATAATAACATAAATGAAGCATTATGTATTGTGCAAGGGAGATAAATTGATCCATAATTGTGTTTATATTTCGAAATATACTTATGGCTATTATTAAAAATGTGTTGTCTCCCTTATCCCATAAAGCTAAACATGGGTCATCTCCCTTACATCATAAAGCTAAATATTGATCATCTCCCTTATATCCTACTGTTAAACATGGATCGCCTCTCTTACCCCATAAAGTTGGACATGGATCGTCTCCCTTACATTATGGAGCTGAACATGGATTTCTCCCCTTACCCAATAAAACTAAACATAGATCGATGGGTGGTCTCCCTTACCAAATAAAGCTAGACATGGATTGTCTCCCTTTCACCATAAAACTGAGAATGTATTGTATCCCCTTAACCCATAAAGCGAAACATGGATTGTCTCCCTTACACCTTAAGGCTAAACATGTATTGTCTCCACGTTGTCTACAGTAAATATAACTTCGAGATGGACAAATAATTAGGTTTTGTGTCCGAAAATAAATATAGAAATGCATAAATTAAGCATTTCTTCAGCATTATTCTTTCTCGCCTATTTTTACGGCTAGGGAGTTATTTTGATCACATTTAAGATGACCCAAGCTGGTATCTTGTAATTATTCCTCATGTTTTCATACATCAGGTGAGCAAAGAAGGCCCCGTCTGTCCGTCTCTCTCTCTCTATATATATAATATATATAAAATAAATATAGATATATATAGATATGTACTCTGTGTAACATGTGCATTGGTATATCTTAAACAGTGTTAATAGAAACACATAATTTTATTTTCATGATTTATCCATGTGCATTATGAAATTGTTTTACGTTGTTTTATCTGTCTGTCCTACACTGCTATATACTGATTATTCCATTATGTTAAGTTTGTAGCATTTCAAATACATTTGGCCTACCATGGAATGTAGCGGTTAACAGTAATTCTACACACATCTAAGAAATGATAAAAGGCAGTCAATTAATAAAATAAACAAATTCAGACATGTAATTTGGTCATGAATTCAAAACAATTGTGTGGATACTTGTATAGCCATACAATGTTATCTCCAATACAAAATGTTCATATTAATATCTAATAATTCATTTTAAAAATGACGGTAACGTAAATTTAAAAATGTCGGTAACGTAAAGTTTATTGCATATAAAATGAAGCTTCACATCATCTAGCCTACTATTGACACAATATCTGCTATTTTTGAATAATTGGATACTCGTATAGCCATATAATGTTATATCCAATTTCATATTAGTGTCTAATAATTCATTTTAAAGTTTTAAAAATGTCGGTAACGTAAATTTAAAAATGTCGGTAACAAAGTTTATTGCATATAAAATGAAGCTACAAATCTTCTAGCCTACTATTCACACAATATCTGCTATTTTTGAATAATTTCCCGGGAGTTTACAACAGTAGATGTGAACAGAGAGCAAAAGATTCTCTTATTTAAAGTTAGGAAAAGAAATTAAATTGAAAACCGCTTTATTTCTCGCTCTGTGATGTCAGCAAACTTGTTCAATTCTCTTGTTGTATTATGTGTGACAGCTCGTGTTTTGTAAAGTGCAACATAATGAATGTATTCTGCTGATGAGGCTAACCTCATAAAAGAGCCTGATTGTACATTAGATGTATTGCATGTTGTTCATATGTCGTGAAGTAGTCAGTATTGCCATGCATGTCAACAACAACAACACTGTAAAGACCTATTTTTATATGTCTTGACGAATATTGCAAAAAAACATACCAGCACTATGACGAATATTGCAAAAAAACATACCAGCACTATCATCTGCCAATACTGTTAATTGTTTAAGAGTAGCTTTTTCAATACTGAAGTGTCTTGCTTGCTATTCCTGGGTAAATAATGTATATCTGCACCCCCCCCCCCACACACACACAAATTAAGGTCACCCTAGAAGATATTTAACCTATTGTCAGTACACATAGTTCTAAATTGTGTTTTTCAAAGTTTGCAGTTTCTTTGATGTCAACGAATGCATGTTCTTCCTTGTGGTGTATTGTATTATAATGTTTATATCTCATCCAGGACAGTTAAAACATTGTCGGAATATAGGACAGTGTACTCATACATTGAATTTGAAATCCGGAACATGTTTTAATACTGGTATTCCAGAGTATTCAAGTTTGATTTAGTTTCAAGATCATCCTCACCATAAAACATTAATTTCTAGACTGTTTGTCCCCAGTGTCTAAGGACATGATTTTCATGACTGTTTGTTCCCAATGTCTAAGGACTTGATATTCAGGAATGTTTGTCCCCAAAGTCTAAGGACTTGATATTCAGGACTGTTTGTCCCCAAAGTCTAAGGACTTGATATTCAGGAATGTTTGTTCCCAATGTCTAAGGACTTGATATTCAGGAATGTTTGTCCCCAAAGTCTAAGGACTTGATATTCAGGAATGTTTGTCCCCAATGTCTGAGGACTTGATATTCAGGACTGTTTGTCCCCAAAGTCTAAGGACTTGATATTCAGGAATGTTTGTCCCCAATGTCTAAGGACTTGATATTCAGGACTGTTCATCCCCAACGTCTAAGGCCTTGATATTCAGAAATGTTCTTCCCCAAAGTCTAAGGACTTGATATTCAGGAATGTTTGTTCCCAATGTCTAAGGACTTGATATTCAGGAATGTTTGTCCCCAATGTCTAAGGACTTGATATTCATGAATGTTTGTCCCCAATGTCTAAGGACTTGATATTCAGGAATGTTTGTCCCCAATGTCTAAGGACTTGATATTCAGGAATGATATTGAGGAATGTTTGTCCCCAAAGTCTAAGGACTTGATATTCAGGACTGTTTGTCCCCAAAGTCTAAGGACTTGATATTCATGACTGTTTGTCCCCAGTGTCTAAGGACTTGATATTCAGGAATGTTTGTCCCCAAAGTCTAAGGACTTGATATTCAGGAATGTTCGTCCCCAATACATTCATGAGGACTAGATTATCATGACTGTTTTGTTCACAATACCTGCATCAATACTTAGTTTACCTGACATACCTTGTATACATTCAACACTCTCCTTGATGTACCCTTGTATACATTCAACACTCTCCTTGATGTACCCTTGTATACATTCAACAATCTCCTTGATGTACCCTTGTATACATTCAACACTCTCCTTGATGTACCCTTGTATACATTCAACAATCTCCTTGATGTACCCTTATATACATTCAACACTCTCCTTGATGTACCCTTGTATACATTCAACAATCTCCTTCATGTACCCTTGTATACATTCAACAATCTCCTTCATGTACCCTTGTATACATTCAACACTCTCCTTGATGTACCCTTGTATACATTCAACAATCTACTTGATGTACCCTTGTATACATTCAACACTCTCCTTGATGTACCCTTGTATACATTCAACAATCTCCTTGATGTACCCTTATATACATTCAACACTCTCCTTGATGTACCCTTGTATACATTCAACAATCTCCTTCATGTACCCTTGTATACATTCAACAATCTCCTTGATGTACCCTTTTAAGCATTCAACAATCTCCTTGGTGCACCCTTGTATACATTCATACATTCAACACTCTCCTTGATGTACCCTTGTATACATTCAACACTCTCCTTGATGTATCCTTGTAAACATTCAACACTCCTTGGTGTACCCTTGTATACATTCAACACTCTCCTTGATGTACCCTTGTATACATTCAACAATCTCCTTGGTGCACCCTTGTATACATTCATACATTCAACACTCTCCTTGATGTACCCTTGTATACATTCAACACTCTCCTTGATGTACCCTTGTAAACATTCAACACTCCTTGGTGTACCCTTGTATACATTCAACACTCTCCTTGATGTACCCTTGTATACATTCAACACTCTCCTTGATGTACCCTTGTATACATTCAACACTCTCCTTGATGTACCCTTGTATACATTCAACACTCTCCTTGATGTACCCTTGTATACATTCAACAATCTCCTTGATGTACCCTTGTATACATTCAACAATCTTCTTGATGTACCCTTGTATACATTCAACAATATCCTTGATGTACCCTTGTATACATTCAACACTCTCATTGATGTACCCTTGTATACATTCAACACTCTCCTTGATGTACCCTTGTATACATTCAACAATCTCCTTGATGTACCCTTGTATACATTCAACAATCTCCTTGATGTACCCTTGTATACATTCAACAATATCCTTGATGTACCCTTGTAAACATTCAACTATCTCCCTGATGTACCCTTGTATACATTCAACAATATCCTTGGTGTACCCTTGTATACATTCAACAATCTCCTTGATGTACCCTTGTAAATATTCAACAAACTCCTTGATGTACCCTTGTATACATTCAACAATCTCTTTGATGTACCCTTGTAAACATTCAACAATCTCCTTGATGTACCCTTGTATACATTCAACAATCTCTTCTGATACCCTTGTATACATTCGACAATCTCCTTGATGTACCCTTGTATACATTCAACAATCTCCTTGATGTACCCTTGTATACATTCAACAATCTCCTTGATGTACCCTTGTACACATTCAACAAACTCCTTGATGTACCCTTGTAAACATTCAACAAACTCCTTGATGTCCCCATGTATACATTCAACTATCTCCTTGATGTACCCTTGTATACATTCAACAATCTCCTTGATGTACCCTTATATACATTCAACACTCTCCTTGATGTACCCTTGTATACATTCAACAATCTACTTGATGTACCCTTGTATACATTCAACACTCTCCTTGATGTACCCTTGTATACATTCAACACTCTCCTTGATGTACCCTTGTATACATTCAACACTCTCCTTGATGTACTCTTGTATACATTCTCCTTGATGTACCCTTGTATACATTCAACAATCTCCTTGATGTACCCTTGTATACATTCATACATTCAACACTCTCCTTGATGTACCCTTGTATGCATTCAACACTCTCCTTGATGTACCATTGTAAACATTCAACACTCCTTGGTGTACCCTTGTATACATTCAACACTCTCCTTGATGTACCCTTGTATACATTCAACAATCTCCTTGATGTACCCTTGTATACATTCAACACTCTCCTTGATGTACCCTTGTATACATTCAACACTCTCCTTGATGTACCCTTGTATACATTCAACAATCTCCTTGATGTACCCTTGTATACATTCAACAATCTCCTTGATGTACCCTTGTATACATTCAACAATCTCCTTGATGTACCCTTGTATACATTCAACAAACTCCTTGATGTACCCTTGTATACATTCAACAAACTCCTTGATGTACCCTTGTATACATTCAACACTCTCCTTGATGTACCCTTGTATACATTCAACAATCTCCTTGATGTACCCTTGTATACATTCAACAATCTCCTTGATGTACCCTTGTATACATTCAACAATATCCTTGATGTACCCTTGTAAACATTCAACTATCTCCCTGATGTACCCTTGTATACATTCAACAATATCCTTGGTGTACCCTTGTATACATTCAATAATCTCCTTGATGTACCCTTGTATACATTCAACAATCTCTTCTGATACCCTTGTATACATTCGACAATCTCCTTGATGTACCCTTGTATACATTCAACAATCTCCTTGATGTACCCTTGTATACATTCAACAATCTCTTCTGATACCCTTGTATACATTCGACAATCTCCTTGATGTACCCTTGTATACATTCAACAAGCTCCTTGATGTACCCTTGTATACATTCAACAATCTCTTCTGATACCCTTGTATACATTCGACAATCTCCTTGATGTACCCTTGTATACATTCAACAATCTCCTTGATGTACCCTTGTATACATTCAACAATCTCCTTGATGTACCCTTGTATACATTCAACAATCTCTTCTGATACCCTTGTATACATTCGACAATCTCCTTGATGTACCCTTGTATACATTCAACACTCTCCTTGATGTACCCTTGTATACATTCAACAATCTCCTTGATATACCCTTGTATACATTCAACACTCTCCTTGATGTACCCTTGTATACATTCAACAATCTCCTTGATGTACCCTTGTATACATTCAACACTCTCCTTGATGTACCCTTGTATACATTCAACTATCTCCTTGATGTACCCTTGTATACATTCAACAATCTCCTTGATGTACCCTTGTATACATTCAACACTCTCCTTGATGTACCCTTGTATACATTCAACACAATCTACTTGATGTACCCTTGTATACATTCAACACTCTCCTTGATGTACCCTTGTATACATTCAACAATCTCCTTGATGTACCCTTGTATACATTCAACACTCTCCTTGATGTACCCTTGTATACATTCAACAATCTCCTTGATGTACCCTTGTATACATTCAACAATCTCCTTGATGTACCCTTGTATACATTCAACACTCTCCTTGATGTACCCTTGTATACATTCAACACTCTCCTTGATGTACCCTTGTATACATTCAACACTCTCCTTGATGTACCCTTGTATACATTCAACAATCTCCTTGATGTACCCTTGTATACATTCAACACTCTCCTTGATGTACCCTTGTATACATTCAACAATCTCCTTGATGTACCCTTGTATACATTCAACAATCTCCTTGATGTACCCTTGTATACATTCAACACTCTCCTTGATGTACCCTTGTATACATTCAACAATCTCCTTGATGTACCCTTGTATACATTCAACAATCTCCTTGATGTACCCTTGTATACATTCAACAATATCCTTGATGTACCCTTGTATACATTCAACAAACTCCTTGATGTACCCTTGTATACATTCAACAATCTCCTTGATGTACCCTTGTATACATTCAACAATATCCTTGATGTACCCTTGTAAACATTCAACTATCTCCCTGATGTACCCTTGTATACATTCAACAATATCCTTGGTGTACCCTTGTATACATTCAACAATCTCCTTGATGTACCCTTGTATACATTCAACAAACTCCTTGATGTACCCTTGTATACATTCAACAATCTCCTTGATGTACCCTTGTATACATTCAACAATCTCCTTGATGTACCCTTGTATACATTCAACAATCTCTTCTGATACCCTTGTATACATTCAACAATCTCCTTGATGTACCCTTGTATACATTCAACAATCTCCTTGATGTACCCTTGTATACATTCAACAATCTCTTGATGTACCCTTGTATACATTCAACAATCTCCTTGATGTACCCTTGTATACATTCAACAATCTCCTTGATGTACCCTTGTATACATTCAACAATCTCCTTGATGTACCCTTGTATACATTCAACAATCTCTTTGATACCCTTGTATACATTCAACAATCTCCTTGATGTACCCTTGTATACATTCAACAATCTCCTTGATGTACCCTTGTATACATTCAACAATCTCCTTGATGTACCCTTGTATACATTCAACAATCTCCTTGATGTACCCTTGTATACATTCAACAATCTCCTTGATGTACCCTTGTATACATTCAACAATCTCCTTGATGTACCCTTGTATACATTCAACAATCTCCTTGATGTACCCTTGTATACATTCAACAATCTCCTTGATGTACCCTTGTATACATTCAACAATCTCCTTGATGTACCCTTGTATACATTCAACAATCTCCTTGATGTACCCTTGTATACATTCAACAATCTCCTTGATACCCTTGTATACATTCGACAATCTCCTTGATGTACCCTTGTATACATTCAACAATCTCCTTGATGTACCCTTGTATACATTCAACAATCTCCTTGATGTACCCTTGTATACATTCAACAATCTCTTCTGATACCCTTGTATACATTCGACAATCTCATTGATGTATCCTTGTATACATTCAACACTCTCCTTGATGTACCCTTGTATACATTCAACACTCTCCTTGATGTACCCTTGTATACATTCAACAATCTACTTGATGTACCCTTGTATACATTTAACTATCTCCTTGATGTACCCTTGTAAACATTCAACAATCTCCTTCATGTACCCTTGTATACATTCAATAATCTCCTTGATGTACCCTTGTAAACATTCAACTCTCTCTTCTGATACCCTTGTATCAGGGCTTCTAAAATCTCCAGTCTCCCGGTCCAGGACAAAATTTTAAACTGGCGGGCCGGTTGTAGCAACCAAAAAGTCATAAAAAATCGGTCCAGAAAATTGCTGAAAAGGCCAAGAAATCGGTCAATTACATTCTTCTAAAAACTCTAAATTGATGAATAAAATCCCTCGATAAGGTGTATACATTTATTCACACCTGTTCCAAATCCCTCGATAAGGTGTATACATTTATTCACACCTGTTCCAAATCCCACGATAATGTGTATACATTTATTCACACCTGTTCCAAATCCCTCAATAAGGTGTATACATTTATTCACACCGGTTCCAAATCCGTCAATAAGGTGTATACATTTATTCACATCTGTTCCAAATCCCTCAATAAGGCGTATACATTTATTCACACCTGTTCCGGTCTAAGATCGAAATATGACCGGCTTGACTGATCCATGTTGATTGCCTCTATTGTCCAATAATCCATAATTAATCCGAGACAGATGTCCCCCCCCCCCCCGAGGCGCTAAATGTCAAACCGTGATTTATATAAGGGAGGTAACCGCTATGGAGCTTTTAAAAAGTACAACAGGTGCCTGTCTAAAAATAGATATGGAATTTCTGTGTTTTGTTTCTAGAAAATGATTTTGCAACACAGTGCGCCGGCAGCGAGGGTAAATAAACTCAATTATCGTGCGCACCTACGTGATGAGTTGATGTCGTAGGCAGCCGATTGCATAGATATGTCCTTGCAGGTCTGACATATATACATGTACGCGGTCAACCTGTACGTAGTCAATTCGGCCTCGTCTTACGCCATACTATCCCTGGCCGTTGTACGCGGCGATTTTCGATTTTAATGAATGACCCGCACTTCACTATTCAAATATCAATAAACTTTACAATAAAAGCCTTGTTTAAAAATGATTTAAAAAAACACCGATTGTACATATTTCTGACTGTCGATTTTTTGGCCTGGACCGATTTTGTGTGTGAAAATTTCAGAAGCCCTGCCCTTGTATACATCTTCTCTGGATGTACATTCATGGTGTTGAGCATTCAGATGACATTCCACCTGCCATGTATTTACAAATTAACTAAATATATATGTATGTTGTCCAGAAAAACATATCAGGCTCTATACTGTTTAATATTTAAAGAGTGGAGCGACACCATTTGGCTGAATACGCTTTACACCGCGGCCGATCTTGATCTATGTTGTTTGCAAATGTAATTTTATTTACTCAGCAGGCAAAGCGTTAAAATTCTATGTCAATTTATATACACATGTATCTTTAACTTTGTCTCCAGAGTAGACATGGTCTTCATCAGCTCACTGGACTAGATATTGTTGGTCTGTTAGCATACTGAGGCAGCCTTTGTCATGAAATATGCAGGCCATGTGGGTGTGACTCCCCTGGTATAATGCATGTTGCGCACCATACCATATAAATCTAGGGTTGATGAGGTTTCAGTGAACCCGTACACCATTTATTTTGAATTTCACACAATTAAGATATTATTTTGTTACTTTGGTGTAATAGTCGTAGTTCTTCAGTGGAAGATTAGTTTGGTTTGGTAGTTGACATCTTGAGTTTAGAGTTGCTCGTTGTTGTTTGGTGTCATCTTTAAATATTAATAGTTTATAAATATATCGCACTGAAATTCTATGTTGTTACATTTTATGTTGTTAGAATTTAAATAGTGCCTTTGAGTTTATCACAGATTGTTAGTTGTCTTATGAAACTTTGATTTTAAATAAATTCCGCCAAGAAATTATCACAGCACAGTGTAATGATAACTTTTGAAAGTTAAGTGTTGCAAAACTTAAGGTCACAGAAATTCTGAAAATAGCTTTTCATTATTAAAACACATTTGAATGTGCATATTTTGAAGAAGAAAAATTTAAATTTTAAAGTAAATGACTATCATGCTTGAGTTTTCTTTACAAAACAGGAGCTATCACATTGACAAGTTTACAGCTTGGTGAGATCGTTGAAACAGGCAGTAGTAGTAAGTACCCCACCCACTTTTCACATACACACAAAGTAACGTTGAAACGGCCAGATATAATATCACCCATTAAAAGCTTATCATTTTGTATACATAATGTGTTTGTCCTGTTGTACAATCACCCGCCAGCTTACTCATCAACTTTCCATCAACAGTACAATCACCCGCCAGCTTACTCATCAAATATTCCATCAACAGTACAATCACCCGCCAGCTTACTCATCAACTTTCCATCAACATAGTTTATTATAATGGTGTTATTGGAGTATTTTTATGTACATGAAGCAATAATAAACGTCGAGTGCATAACTATAATAAAAAAGTGTAAACTTTATTTACGATTGCGAAACAAGCTTTAACAACCTATATTTAATCACAATCGTTGGCACAGATTAAAGCTTATATGTGGTCATTCGCATGGGAGGAAACTCGAGTATCCAGAGAAAACCTACCTGATTTGGTATACTTCCCGGTGTCCTGAACCGATTTCTGGCAGGGAAGACCGATTGTAAAAACCCAAAAGTTGTTATAAAATTGATCCCTTAAAATGTTCATTACATAAATCAGTTGTAAAACCGTGAAACGTTATTACACCATATCACAATCAATAACAGACTTCTAATAGGTCTCCGAAGCCATTAAAACCCTCAAACTGTCCCATGTAGCAACCAATTAAATAAAATCACTATCCCAGATATTATCTGTGTCAATCAAATATGTGCATTTACATTAACAGGTGCATTTGAAGCGTGCTACGAGTGAAATATATTTTAATGAATTGATAACAATTGCAGTTTCCGGTCTGGATATTGTAAAAACTTTTGCTTTAAATGCCATTCATTCAGTCTGCATGCTGCACTAATTTCATATGTTTATTATCTTCCCGAGATGATGGGACGAAAATATTCTTAACAAAGTTGGCACAAACGTATACCGTATCCAAAAAAAAGAAACACATTATTTTTCCTTCGACGACTATAGATAGCATCATTTAAGAGCAACATTTCAATTTATTTTATTTCTTTCAGAATCGTGGAACAATATTTTAACAGAATATCTTACATTAAAATTGGCTTGTCACTCGCATTTCTTAGAACCGCTAGGAATAATACATTGTGCAGTAACCTCGAATATGTAAATATTATTATAATGCTGATTTCATGCTAGACCAATGAGAGACATCTCTAATTACTCTATTACCTCCCTTGGCAGATAAAGTCTGATTTATCCCAAAATGTAAATAGGTCCTCTTAGTTGGAATCCTTTGTTTTTACTGTTGTTCCCTGACCAAATGTTGCGGTATAATAAATGCAATTTTATCAAAACCGTGTTAATTAACTGATGGCATTGTTTTACAAATAAGTACCCATCTAGGAGATATGTTGAGATATAGTAATGTAATAATCATAAGAAACGATATTGGAATAAAATTGCAATGTTGTGCAAAGGAAACAATGATAAAAACAGAGGAAAACAGGGGCAGTAACTGACCGATGTCTCTCATTTGGTTTGAATATGTCCGAAGCCCTGGTAACGTAGATTAAGAGCATGTATGTCTGTGTGTTACCATCTTGTGTTTGTTTACATAATGTGTGTCTAGTCATTCCATTGTTCATCTTATAAAACTTTAGTGTAGTTAACTCTTTGCATACTGGGTAAAATAAAGTCTATAAATAGTTCAAATAATTGTAGCAGACGACAATTCATTAATATGTGTTTTCTGATTTGTAACTGAAAACTCCTGACATATGTAATCAAATTTCATGACATATATGACTTATTTTTCACCTCCATAATGCAAAGAGTTAAGTAACAGATTGCCACATCAACGCAACTTTTAAAAAACTCTGTGTATAGAATTGTGTACAAAGACCATCCACATCATTATATATTTCCTGACACATCGACGCAACTTTAAAATTCAGTATATAGAGTTGTTCAAGGGAACATGTATCTATATTGACTGTTTCTCCACTCCTAAAGGTGGTCTTTGTTGGCAGTTTCTCCACTCCTAAAGGTGGTCTTTGTTGGCAGGTATGACTGGTTTGTACATACAATCGTACATGATCCGCGACTTCACAAAATGGCTGATACGGGTCGAATAGTTCATATTTCTTCATCTAGTGATGATAGAATATACAATCGTACATGATCCGCGACTTCACAAAATGGCTGATACGGGTCGAATAGTTCATATTTCGTCAACTAGTGATGATAGAATATTATGCTTAGTAACACATGGAAGAGTATCTAAGTAAAGTAACATGGACTATTTATTTAATAATATTTTATTGCAACTACGAAGATATGATAAGCGTTGATCGTTTTAACGTAAAACTTTAGTATTTGCAATGGAACCAAGCACTTTAGATGCAGACGAAATTATGTGTGTTATAATGGACATGCCAAGAACCGTCTTTACTAGAGTAATTCCAAGATGTTCAGTTAAGTTAATTAGAACGTTTAAATCCTAATTTATCCATTTGAAAATATTTTGAAATTATAGCAGACACTAAACATTACAATCCTGTGTGAGATAATATAATCCTGCAAGAGTTAGTCTATACAAATTTATATTAGCTCAATTGCGAAACAAGTTCTTACAACTTATATTAATCACTCTCAAGACCTCATTCCTGATGGAATCCATTGCCACGAGGGAGAGAGAAGAGGCAACGTGGAATTTAAATGCCTTGCCTAAGGGCACAATCGTAACGGCTCCAGCGAGGCTCAAACTCCGGACCTTTCACACCTGGAGCGACCGCGCATCCGCTGCGCTATCACGACTTCCACGCTAGAGTTAGGATGGTAAATAGTCTCATTGCAAGCTTTATGCATAATTATGTCGCTGAGTTGTATGCCTCTGTAACCTATCATCACTGATGGTCACAGGTTCAAACCCTACTCATTTATTTAAAAAGATGACAGTTTCTTACAGAGATTGTGCACCAAGTACTGGTTAACCGCTGGAGCCTGCCCTGGAAAGGTGTTGTCAAGTATACTGCCCACCTGCGCTATAGCCCAAAATGGTGCTGATGCAGGCGTAAAACCAGAACAAATAAACAAACTTATTTATCACAAAATATATATTGGTCTTTTTAGTTGGACTCCTTTGTTTTTACTGTTGTTTTCTAACCAAATGTTGCGGTTTGATAATGTAAATTTATTAAAATCATGTTAATTAATTGATAACCAATTTGACATTGAATGGATGAAAATGGATAGCATGTGGTGCAAAGGAAACAACGATGAAAACAGAGAGACAAGTTAAGAGAGTAGGCTTATTCAGGGGCAGTAATTGGCTAATGTTTCTCATTGAGGTAGACCTAAAATCATTTTGAATGACATTCCAATTTGTGTAAGTTAGAAATATCACCCATTCTAATCTTATCATTTTGTATACATAATGTGTTTGTCCAGTACAATCGCCCACCAGCAAAACTTCATCTGTGCTTGTTATATTCAAATTAGTTTGACTGTATTCGATTGTATGCTCTTCAATTTGGGACCAAGCCTTGCGTAGCATCATTATTAGTTCAGGAGATATAAATTATTTTACCCTTTTTTGACGTTGCGCATCATGTATGACGGTATTCATTATGTGACATGCCATGATTGTGGTTCTTGATGTATTAACAGTACCGATAGTCTGTTCCACCAATCTATGCACTTTAATTGTGAAGTTGGGATAGTTAGGTAACCAAGTAACTGTTGTTAATTTGAAGACTGCTCTTAAGCATGAAAATGGGCCTATTACCCCTTCAACATTACAAACCTTTAAATAGGCTTATAAAAACTGTATATCCAAATGAGCCGTCTCATCAGGATCTGCACTATTTGCCAGTAATATTACTATTTTTAGAGAAAATTACCCATTTAGATAAATGGTCTTATTAATTTATTGGTCTTAAAATATCATGCACTAGTCCATGTCAACTACTTGGGGTTGAATGGGTTAATGGTTGGGGAAAGTGGCATGCAAAGGGGCTGGGACTTTTGCCAGGTTTATTGCCAGTAAGCTGTCTCTGTAATGGCAAGGCTGCTACTCGGTCTCTGCCGAGACAAAGGTTGGATCAGGTAGCCACTGTTACATTAGAGCCGGGAAACGAAAACATTTTGTATGTCCCCTTTCTATTCGATATGTATTGGGTTTGTAACCTTTTGTTTAATAAACTATCTATCTATGTAATATTCCAATGTCATCATTGCCAGCCATTCATCATGATGATGATGACTCACTCCGATGATGGATATGTATGAAAAACCTTCTAACGGGAAGCAAGATTGCGATATATATCGTTGCTGTCGTTACTAATAAACAAAACTAATACTTTAATTATATGCTTGATGTTTCTTTCAGGGTAGGGTTAGAATATTTATAGTAAACTGGTGCTAAAAGGGGCCAGCGAAGTGGGTTCCAGTCAAAGAAATTGTTGGATTTGAGGATTGTTGCTTTAACTGCAGTTCGTTCTTACTTTTACAGGCAAAAAACAAGAAGTGATAAAACTGACAGAACAACTCATAGCTGCCATAACCAGCGGGGACTACGACGCTTACTCGTAAGTATTCATAGCTGCAATTACCAGCAAGGACTACGACTGATGCTGATGCGCCGATAAACCAATACTCACTCACTAACTTGTGCGTTGTTACAGTTTGCTTCTGATTTCCAAACCCAACGGACAGATTTATTGGATATTAACAATTGATTGTTTACCTACATGTATCCATCCTCACACTGCATGTATGCTTCACTATAGCTGCACTTTCTGGCATAGAGGATAGGGCCATCTCTGGCGTAGAGGATAGGGCCATATCTGGCATAGAGGATAGGGCCATCTCTGGAATAGAGGATAGGGCCATCTCTGGCATAGAGGATAGTGCCATCTCTGGTGTAGAGGATAGAGCCATCTCTGGCATAGAGGATAGGGCCATCTCTGGTGTAGAGGATAGGGCCATCTCTGGTGTAGAGGATAGGGCCATCTCTGGCATAGAGGATAGTGCCATCTCTGGCATAGAGGATAGGGCCATTTCTGGCACAGAGGATAGGGCCATCTCTGGCATAGAGGATAGGGCCATCTCTGACGTAGAGGATAGGGCCATCTCTGGCATAGAGGATAGGGCCATCTCTTGCATAGAGGATAGTGCCATCTCTGGCATAGCGGATATGTAGAGGATAGGGCCATCTCTGGCATAGAGGATAGGGCCATCTCTGGCATAGAGGATAGGGCCATCTCTGACATAGATGATACGTAGAGGATAGGGCCATCTCTGGCATAGAGGATACATAGAGGATAGGGCCATCTCTGGCATAGAGAATAGGGCCATCTCTTGCGTAGAGGATAGGGCCATCTCTGGCATAGCAGATACATAGAGGATATGGCCATCTCTGGCATAGAGCCATTTCTGGCGTAGAGGATGGGGCCATCTCTAACATAGAGGATAGGGCCATCTCTGGAGTAGAGGATAGGGCCATCTCTGGCGTTGAGGATAGGGCCATCCTTGGCATAGAAGATAGGGCCATCCTTGGCATAGAAGATAGAGCCATCTCTGGCATAGAGAATAGGGCCATCTCTGGCATAGAGGATAGGGCCATCTCTGGCATAGAGGATAGGGCCATCTCTGGCATAGAGGATAGGGCCATCTCTGACATAGAGGATAGGGCCATCTCTGGCATAGAGGATATGGCCATCTCTGGCATAGAGGATAGGGCCATCTCTGGTGTAGAGGATAGGGCCATCTCTGGCATAGAGGGTAGGTCATCTCTGGTGTAGAGGATAGGGCCATCTCTGGCATAGAGGATACATAGAGCATAGGGCCATCTCTGATGTAGAGGATAGGGCCATCTCTGGCGTAGAGGATATGTAGAGGATAGGGCCATCTCTGGCGTAGAGGATAGGGCCATCTCTGGCGTAGAGGATAGGGCCATCTCTGGCATAGAGGATGCATAGATGATAGGGCCATCTCTGGCGTAGAGAATATGTAGAGGATAGGGCCATCTCTGGTGTAGAGGATAGGGCTATCTCTGGTGTAGAGGATAGGGCCATCTCTGGCATAGAGGATAGAGCCATCTCTGGTGTAGAGAATAGGGTCATCTCTGGTGTAGAGGATAGGGTCATCTATGGTGTAGAGGATACATAGAGGATAGGGCCATCACTGGCATAGAGGATGCATAGAGGATACATAGAGGATAGGGCCATCTCTGGCATAGAGTATGCGTAGAGAATAGGGCCATCTCTGGTGTAGAGGATAGGGCCATCTCTGGCATAGAGGATACATAGAGGATAGGGCCATCTCTGGCATAGAGGATACGTAGAGGATATGGCCATCTCTGAGACTGCATTATTATACATACATCTTCTATTTGATTGCAGGAAGTTTGTTGATCCAACAATAACATGCTTCGAGCCAGAGGCAATGGGTAATCTGATTGTGGGAATGGATTTCCACAAGTTCTACTTTGACCATGGTAAGGGTAGGTATTGTGTTGTGCACACTTTTGGGTTTACGTGCTCTTTTTATCTTTTCATAGTTTTATAAAGCCAGATTGCGAAGCACTCGATGCGGAGAGATTTTGCAATCAGGCATTTTGGTATTTTTTTGTTCAGATGTATTTTATATTAATGGATTTTGATGCTCAAATATGTAAATGTTTCATACTCCTAGCAACCGAGTGTATTATCTGCATTGTCCCTGTATAGATACTCCTAGCAACCAAGTGTATTATCTGCATTGTCCCTGTATTGATACTCGTAGCAACCGAGTGTATTATCTGCATTGTCCCTGTATAGATACTCCTAGCAACCGAGTGTATTATCTGCATTGTCCCTGTATAGATACTCCTAGCAACCGAGTGTATTATCTGCATTGTCCCTGTATAGATACTCCTAGCAACCGAGTGTATTATCTGCATTGTCCCTGTATAGATACTCCTAGCAACTGGGTGTATTATCTGCATTGTCCCTGTATAGATACTCCTAGCAACCGGGTGTATTATCTGCATTGTCCCTGTATAGATACTCCTAGCAACCGGGTGTATTATCTGCATTGTCCCTGTATAGATACTCCTAGCAACCGGGTGTATTATCTGCATTGTCCCTGTATAGAATGTTTGTTGTATCATATTTGTTTGAATGTGATATTACACATGTATTATACAATAAAATATGGCACAGAGTAGGCCATTATTAATTAAACTACTAGATTAAATTCATTTCCCAGCTGCACCATATTTTGATGCCTGCTCTATGCTGTTTGCACAAGTGGTTTTATCTGCCGCTAGCAGGATTAGGGATTAAGGATTAAACAAATGATGGGTATCTAACACTTGCTCACATGTATAGCTGCAGGTTATACAGTCTGTACTAACTAGGAAAGAACTATTTGAAACCATGTAGGGATGACTACGTGTAGTTGAGTATTTAACCTTTTCCCGCATAGAAGCACCTCTCGCCGCCATTACCAATACGACATACATTGACAATGTAGTAGCCAAACCAATGTTCATAACCCATTCCCTCATAGAAGCACCTCTTGATGCCATTACCAATACGACATACATTGACAATGTAGTAACCAAACCAATGTTCATTAACCTTTTCCCGCATAGAAGCACCTCTTGATGCCATTACCAATACGACATACATTGACAATGTAGTAGCCAAACCAATGTTCATTATAAAGACCAGAATCTCATGTAGTCCCAGTAATATCTATGGAGGTGGGATAAATATGGCGACTACTTATCCACTGCATAATAGCTAAATGGCTGTCGTTTGCATGGAGATATAATAGTATATTAACCTAAATCTCTATGAAGGAAAGGGTTAAATACTTGGAAGAATGTCCGAGTATCGATCAGCAAAATGACAATCGATGTTTCCGACATGCCTCACCCGAAATACTTACCAAAAATATGAAATTACTGCAATGTACATGTAGCCAAGAAACAAATTATCATTTTCGAGTACTCAAAAGTATCAAAACCACTATTTGTTACCATCATTAGTAAATACACATAGAAGCTAGTTTAACCCTTTCAACACCACAGCCCTCTCAATAGGCTATATAAAAAGTGTACATCATGAGCCGTCTCATCAGGATCTGCACTTTTTGCCAGTAATATTACTATTTTTAGACAAAAATTACCCATTTTGATAAATGAATTGGTCCAAATGTAATTTTCTTATTAATTTATTGGTCTGAAAATATCATGCACCAGTCCATGTCAGTTACTTGGTGTTGAATGGGTTAAATATCATGCACCAGTCCATGTCAGTTACTTGGTGTTGAATGGGTTAAATATCATGCACCAGTCCATGTCAGTTACTTGGTGTTGAATGGGTTAAATATCATGCACCAGTCCATGTCAGTTACTTGGTGTTGAATGGGTTAAATATCATGCACCAGTCCATGTCAGTTACTGGGGTTTGAATGGGTTAAATACATTTCATAGAAACGGTTTTAAAAACAAATTTAAATGTAAAGAAATTCATGTGTTGTTGTTTGTGGTTGCTATGGAGATGTCATAATACTGCTCCTTGTTCAAATTCCGGGTTGAACTAAATAACAACTAATTTAAACATTAGATTGTGGATACAAGAATATTTTCATGAGCCAAAATTCATCAGGTATGATGGAGTACTTTAGTTTTGTAGAGCTGTTTTAAACAAACGCTTTATTTACACAGATTCTAACAAGGTCATAGCTTACAATTACACATGATGTGGTATATGCATACCATAATACATATAGTCTACACAGTATACCATAATACATATAGTCTACACAGCATACCATAGTACATATAGTCTACACAGCATACCATAATACATATAGTCTACACAGCATACCATAGTACATATAGTCTACACAGCATACCATAATACATATAGTCTACACAGCATACCATAATACATATAGTCTACACAGCATACCATAGTACATATAGTCTACACAGCATACCATAGTACATATAGTCTACACAGCATACCATAATACATATAGTCTACACAGCATACCATAGTACATATAGTCTACACAGCATACCATAGTACATATAGTCTACACAGCATACCATAGTACATATAGTCTACACAGCATACCATAGTACATATAGTCTACACAGCATACCATAGTACATATAGTCTACACAGCATACCATAGTACATATAGTCTACACAGCATACCATAGTACATATAGTCTACACAGCATACCATAGTACATATAGTCTACACAGCATACCATAATACATATAGTCTACACAGCATACCATAGTACATATAGTCTACACAGCATACCATAGTACATATAGTCTACACAGCATACCATAATACATATAGTCTACACAGCATACCATAGTACATATAGTCTACACAGCATACCATAATACATATAGTCTACACAGCATACCATAATACATATAGTCTACACAGCATACCATAATACATATAGTCTACACAGCATACCATAGTACATATAGTCTACACAGCATACCATAGTACATATAGTCTACACAGCATACCATAGTACATAGAGTCTACACAGCATACCATAGTACATATAGTCTACACAGCATACCATTATGCATATAGTCTACACAGCATACCGTTATACATATAGTCTACACAGCATACCATAATACATATAGTCTACACAGCATACCGTTATGCATATAGTCTACACAGCATACCATAATACATATAGTGCAAATTGTTGACACAGCCGAAATTAGGTTTGCTTATGTAGCCAAAGTACTAGTAATCAACAATATTTGCACAACATTAGTTTATACAAATTTATTATAGCTCGATTGTGAAACAAGTTCTTACAATTTATATGAATCACTCTCGAGACCTCATTCCTCATAGAATCCATCGCCACGAGGGAGAGAGAAGACGCAATGTGAAATTTAAATGCCTTGCCTAAGGGCACAATCATATTGGCTCCAACGGGACTCAAACTCCGGGCCTTTCTCATCTAAAATGAACGCCCTACCCTACTAGTGCTATGCGCTATCATGACTTCCACATTTGTACAATATTGAGCTTTCATATAAAATACAGCAACTGATGAATCTAGCTGTGTGATCAATCTTCCTTGCGATTTAAATGCAGGCATACTTGACTAATTATGTTTTGCACTTTTTATGTTATATAGCCAAACTAAGCAACAACATTTACTCTAAATTTTCTTTTAATATAATATCTTTACATATTATAGTAATATGAATTACTATTAACCCATTTCATTCTGGATACATTTAAAAGCTTTTGCAAACAACATAGATCCAGATCAGCCGCAGCGTGACGTTGCGTGCTGATCAGGATCTATGTTGTTTGCTACATAGCCAAGTGTCTTAGCAAGACCATCTGAATAGCAAACAGCATAGAGCCTGATCAGACAGCACGTTCCATGGCGGTTGATCTGGCTCTATGTTCTTTGCAAATACTGTTTGAATGGTATCCAGAATGAAATGGGTTAAATACAGTATAACAGTCTACAAATGTGTTCAACAGGTTCTTGCATTATGAATAATTTTCTAATTTATGTATCTACATTGTACTAAATATAGACATCTGAATACTTTTCAGTGTTATCCAAGAATAATAAGCCTGTGAATACGAGCATTTTGAACCCGACAGTTCATGTCCTGGGAGACGACTCCGCGTGCATTGCATATGTCAGACTCACTCAATTCATAGACAAGTAAGTACATTTAATTACATACATCCAGAAGTATATCGAGGTTCCTTTAGCCTTGTACTCATGAATGTGTTGCTTACAGTTGATGGTAGTTTGCTACTATAACGGGCAGGCGCAAATGTGCAAACTGGCCAGAGGTTCAAGACAACCCTGATAGATGCTCTCCCAACTAAGATACCAGATCCCCAAATTTCTGAACATCTATATTAGTATGCCCCCCCCCCCCTAAAGTATACAGTTATAGATGGTATAGAGATCAACTTCTGTTTTGTAATCCTCTACACCCGCAGTAAGTCCCCCACACCCAAGAGTGATCTCGATGTTGGCAATCCTCTACACCCGCAGTAAGTCCCCCACACCCAAGAGTGATATCGATGTTGGCAATCCTCTACACCCGCAGTAAGTCCCCCACACCCAAGAGTGATATCGATGTTGGCAATCCTCTACACCCGCAGTAAGTCCCCACCCCCAAGAGTGATATCGATGTTGGCAATCCTCTACACCCGCAGTAAGTCCCCACCCCCAAGAGTGATATCGATGTTGGCAATCCTCTACACCCGCAGTAAGTCCCCACCCCCAAGAGTGATATCGATGTTGGCAATCCTCTACACCCGCAGTAAGTCCCCACCCCAAGAGTGATATCGATGTTGGCAATCCTCTACACCCGCAGTAAGCCCCACCCCCAAGAGTGATATCGATGTTGGCAATCCTCTACACCCCCAGTAAGTCCCCACCCCCAAGAGTGATATCGATGTTGGCATTCCTCTACACCCGCAGTAAGTCCCCCACCCCCAAGAGTGATATCGATGTTGGCAATCCTCTACACCCCCAGTAAGTCTCCACCCCCAAGAGTGATATCGATGTTGGTAATCCTCTACACCCGCAGTAAGTCCCCCACACCCAAGAGTGATATCGATGTTGGCAATCCTCTACACCCGCAGTAAGTCCCCACCCCCAAGAGTGATATCGATGTTGGCAATCCTCTACACCCGCAGTAAGTCCCCACCCCCAAGAGTGATATCGATGTTGGCAATCCTCTACACCCGCCGTAAGTCCCACCCCCAAGAGTGATATCGATGTTGGCAATCCTCTACACCCGCAGTAAGTCCCCACCCCCAAGAGTGATATCGATGTTGGCAATCCTCTACACCCGCAGTAAGTCCCCACCCCCAAGAGTGATATCGATGTTGGCAATCCTCTACACCCCAGTAAGTCCCCACCCCAAGAGTGATATCGATGTTGGCATTCCTCTACACCCGCAGTAAGTCCCCCACCCCAAGAGTGATATCGATGTTGGCAATCCTCTACACCCCCAGTAAGTCTCCACCCCCAAGAGTGATATCGATGTTGGTAATCCTCTACACCCCCAGTAAGTCTCCACCCCCAAGAGTGATATCGAGCTTAAAATTTGGCAATTCGTTGGAAAGCATAAAAGACATTATTATTTGTTTTCTCTTAACCAACATTTGTACAGTAAATTGTGGGTGGTGAAATGGACAACATTGCATTTCCTGCTGTTCACGATGAAACAATGTGCCTGCCATTCTGATGATATTTGACCGATCTTCATCAAATAAAAAGTATTTGTTGATAGAATAAGGTCTTCCGGTCGGGACCACAGTGATATATCAGTGATCTGGTCGATTTATCCTAGTTTCTCGACGATGTTTCTGCATGCATGTTTTTATTTCCGTTGGTTGCCTTCAATAAACATTGCTTACTATATGACCATAGGGCAAAAAAAAAATTGTGTCGTGTGCACAGTAAACATTATTTACTATAATTTATAACCATATGGCAAAAAAAATAAAATTGTGTCTTGTGCCTGTGATAATATAATATCTAGTGGCCTTATGATAACACAAAGCCCTACTTCATAATACTACATATGACTTTTATTGCAATGGCTTCATATCTGTCATCTCCTAGCTTTATTACTCCACTGAAGCAATGGTGAATGAGGACACATGCATTTTTGTCTCGCCCACTTTAGCGGAAATTGAGACTAAGCCATCACATCACCTATCCGGCGACATTGCCGTAAGCAATTTAATATTTGCATATAGCTAAGCATCTGTCAAAAACAATGCTTTGATAACATGCATACTGTTTCTGGGGGTTGTTGCCTGTCCCCATTACAAGTTGTACCCCCCACGCCCCTCACACCCAAGAGTAACCTTGAACCTGAATTTTGGCAAAACATAGTTCAGAAATTTATAGTCAATAAAATCTCAAACATTGTCATTTACCTTGGGGCGTTGGCCTTTGTTTAAAAAAAATGCTATTTTTAAAATGTATACGGTTACATAATGTAACTGTTTGTTATCCAGGGACGGTCTACCAGCGACACAGCAAAGTGAAGAGACTCGTGTCTGGCAGAAGAAAGACGGCAAATGGCAGAACGTTCATTTCCACAGGTCTGGCGGCCCACCGGCACCAAATAAATAGCCCAGTACACAACTATATCAACCGGTTGCCGACTCTTTTTTCCAAATCCTGCCTTTACTAGGCAGTTCTCTTTAGTCTGATTAATGTTTGCTCATGTGTTGAGAGTAATGATGGGCTTTCTCGCCTTTTTAAATTAAAGAGCTTTGAAAGGGAGATGACTGTGATTTACTGCTAGTTGGGTAAAGGGTTGTTTCCCCTTCTTGGATGAAACTGCAAAGGATGATTCTTGGATAGTAAAAGTCTGAGTTTCTTAATATAGATGGTTGTTGATTGTTTGGAGAAGATGGGATTGTGTGCGTGATCATTACTGATCATGCGTTTTGTAGAGTCGTGAAGGAGAATGAAAAAAGATTAGATTTTTATGCTTCTTTATTACCATGCTATCGTGGTAGCACCAACTACTATTGTTGCTATTTTTTCATATCATTAGTTCAGATGTACGAATGGTGGAAAGTTTTATTTTTTTTCCTTAGATCTGATATAGATATATGTACTTATGCCTGTTCATTATTTGCACTATTATGTACACATTCATCATATAATATCTAATATATATACCGTATATACATGTATAATGAACTGTTCACTAAAGTCAAGATTGTACTTGCAGGTGATATCTCGTTTCAACTTAACAAGAAATAAGCCTAATTATTTACATGCTATTCTTACAAAATCCTAGTTTATAGAAGGCCACATTATTTTCAGTATTGATTAAAGTCCCATTCATTTGCATGTACAGTTATGCACACTTAGTGGTATATGCAGATGAGGGCATGAATATTCTATTCTTCATTAATAATGTACAGTTTTTGAAATTCTTTCCACAAACACAAGGACGGCATTTGTATATTTTTATTATCTCCCTATTGTACATTTATGTATAATTGTGATGAATTAGTTTGTAGAAGACTTTTGCATTATGGGACTTTTAACGCTTTCCCCCATTATTTGGTGCTTAAATGCAATACGATGTTTGTGTCTGACTATATGCCTGATTAAAATAGAAATCTGTCGCAGTTTATGTTCAAGTTTAACATACTGATATGAGATTGTTCAGCTTCATTGATTGTTGATACGCGATAATAGATAATAAGCCACATTAGGCTACATCCTCCAGTGTTTGGTTATAATTAGCAAGTGTTGATTTCATGTGGGAACTGTTGTTCACATACCATTATGTGACGTGACGCACATTGTCTGTCTCCAATCAGATCATAAGCAGACTAGTTCGACTTATTGCACACGTTTCTCTCTACACAGTGTCAATCACATGTGTAGTTACAGATCGGTTCTATTTTTAGCAGGCTGTTAATTGGCGAGAACGATATTAGCTGACAGATCGTTTGTATTATTTGGGCATGCTTGGGTGAGATCTGTGTGTGCGGACAAGTATTTGGGCGTGCTTGGGTGAGATCTGTGTGTGCGGACCAGTATTTGGAAGATGACCACTGAATATGTTACTGCTGTGTAGCCCATGCTTGTAATGTAAAAGTGACGCAACTGAGAAAGTTACTCCATTTAAAACCTGCACGTAAATATAAAATGGACAATACCCAAGAAGTCATTGCACGTAACCCATGAACGTAATATAGCAACCGATGATTTGCTGCGCCTAATATCAGAGGGACACGATTGAGAGTTACTTTGCATATCAGAAAAAAGTCCAGTCCGGTGCTGCGCATAATCCATACATGTCAAATGAAATGGACACAACTGAACCGCTGGTATCCCACAAACTGCTGGTATCCCACAAACCGCTGGTATCTCACAAACCACTGGTATCCCACAAACCGCTGGTATCTCACAAACCACTGGTATCCCACAAACCGCTGGTATCCCACAAACCACTGGTATCCCACAAACCGCTGGTATCCCACAAACCACTGGTATCCCACAAACCACTGGTATCCCACAAACCGCTGGTATCTCACAAACCACTGGTATCCCACATACCGCTTGTATCCCACAAACTGCTGGTATCCCACACATCACTGGTATCCCACAAACCACTGGTATCCCACACACCGCTGGTATCCCACACACCACTGGTATCCCCACCAGATATATCAAGTTAGTAGTGAGACTCGTTCGTTCAGTTGGAGATGTACATGAGAAAAGATTAGCCCACCATAGTTTATACAAATTTATTTCACCTCAATTTCTAAACAAGTTCCTACAAATAATCACTCTGGAGACCTCATGTCTGATGGAATCCATAACCACGAGGGTAAGAGAAGAGGCAATGTGAAATGCTTTGCTTTTATTTCCCACTGTTTTAATCGATGGTCCTTATTCATAGACTTTCTGATTTGTATTTGCCATAGACATCATTATGTTTTATTACCTTGTATCGATAACATACTTGGATATAGTCACCACTACATATTAGAGATGTGTTTTGTTTTCATGCTAGTTTCGTTTTTGCCTTGTTACGTATTGAGTAGCTAGTTGCCACCACTTTCAGATGGAACACTTTTAGATGGAAGGTTTGCTCTAGACTAGTTTATAATGTTGGTCCTTTTAAACCATATCCCAAAGCTTTGTAGATGATACAAATATTAATATATATTTTATACTGCATGCTTCTGTAAATAAAAAATTAATAATAACAGGCACCGTTGTGACTTGTGCACCAATCTGTCCCCCCCCCCCCCCAATACTTCTGAAACAAATGTGTGTTGAACCTTTCCCAGGTAAATGCACGTCTTTACGTGATCACCAATACCACGTACACTGCAGAATGTACTCGCTCGCCTCCGTGGTCGAGTGGTTACAGTCGCTGACTTCTATACCACTGTAACCTATCATCGTTGATGGTCACGGGTTTGAGACCCACTGCCCAAAGTTCTTACGGAGTTTGGTGCACCAAGTACTGGTTAACCGCTGGAGCCTGCCCAGGAAAGGTGTTGTTCGGTAACTGCCTGCCGGCGATATAGCCCAAAATGGTGCTGATGCAGGCGTAAAACCAGAGCAAACAAACAAACAGAATGCAGTCTCAGTAAGATGCTGACTGCTCTAAATCTCTATGGAGGTTGGGTAGATATGGTGACTGCTTATCCACTGATTGATAGCTAAATGATTAGTATGTATGCAGCTATAGTAGTATATTAGCCTACTCTGTATGTGGGAAAGGTTGAACTCTACAGAACAGTTCTGTTTGCTGTGTTTAAATGTGTGACTTGGCGGCGAAATGCTATTAATTGGCCATATAACGCCTTACCATAAACATAGGAAAAGGGGTCTCTGTGGCTTAGTGGTTAAGAGCGTTGACTTCAAATCACTTGCCCCCTCACCGCTGCAGGTTCAAATCCCACTAGGGGTGTCAAATTCTTTCAAGTGAGGAAGCTATCCAACTGGCTTGTGGAAGGTCGGTGGTTCTACCTGGGTGCCTGCTCGTGCATTAAATACTTCTTGGAGGGCCACCCGGGGTCTTCCTCCACCAGTAACAGCTGGAGAGTCGCCATATAACCTAAGCTGTTGGTGCGACTTTAAACCCCAAAATAAAAAATGATCTATACATCAGATTGTGTGGATCATTTCTGACACATGCTGTGTTTAGAAATATATTTATAATAATGCAGTTGTATATAAATACTCATACAGAAACAACAACAACATTATTTCCAATCATTGTCATATGAACCTTTTTGCCGGGCAAGTTGCATGCAATTCAAAAAAGACTTACAAGGAAAGACTATTTTGAACATTATTTATGTATCGCCGATCATTGTAGCTGTGTGTGTCGCCGATCATTGTAGCTGTGTGTGTCGCCGATCATTGTAGCTGTGTGTGTCACCGATCATTGTAGCTGTGTGTGTCGCCGATCATTGTAGCTGTGTGTGTCGCCGATCATTGTAACTGTGTGTGTCACCGATCATTGTAGCTGTGTGTGTCACTGATCATTGTAGCTGTGTGTGTCGCCGATCATTGTAACTGTGTGTGTCACCGATCATTGTAACTGTGTGTGTCGCCGATCATTGTAACTGTGTGTGTCACCGATCATTGTAACTGTGTGTGTCGCCGATCATTGTAACTGTGTGGTCACCGATCATTGTAACTGTGTGTGTCGCCGATCATTGTAACTGTGTGTGTCGCCGATCATTGTAGCAGTGTGTGTCACCGATCATTGTAACTGTGTGTGTCGCCGATCATTGTAACTGTGTGTGTCACCGATCATTGTAACTGTGTGTGTCGCCGATCATTGTAACTGTGTGTGTCACCGATCATTGTAACTGTTGTGTCGCCGATCATTGTAACTGTGTGTGTCGCCGATCATTGTAGCAGTGTGTGTCACCGATCATTGAACTGTGTGTGTCACCGATCATTGTAACTGTGTGTGTCACCGATCATTGTATCTGTGTGTGTCACCGATCATTGTAACTGTGTGTGTCACCGATCATTGTAACTGTGTGTGTCACCGATCATTGTAACTGTGTGTGTCGCCGATCATTGTAACTGTGTGTGTCGCCGATCATTGTAACTGTGTGTGTCACCGATCAGTGTATCCGTGTGTGTCACCGATCATTGTAACCGTGTGTGTCGCCGATCAGTGTAGCTGTGTGTGTCACCGATAAGTATAAGAACTATTAATGTAAACGTGTGTGCGAGTCTCTTAATTTAATTCTTGATTCATTTTTACATACACACGTGAACGCAAATTGGTCAGGCCAGAAGTTCTATCAACATTAGTACTGGCCCTTCCAGTTTGCGGTCCTTGCCAAGCGTCATGTGAATGCCTCATCGTCCTCATGGATACTGATGGGCTTGTACTGGCCCTTCCAGTTTACGGTCCTTGCCAAGGGTCATGTGAATGCCTCATAGTCGTCATGGATACTGATGGGCTTGTGCTGGCCCTTCCAGTTTGCGGTCCTTGCCAAGCATCATGTGAATGCCTCATCGTCCTCATGGATACTGATGGGCTTGTACTGGCCCTTCCAGTTTACGGTCCTTGCCAAGGGTCATGTGAATGCCTCATAGTCGTCATGGATACTGATGGGCTTGTTTGAATGTAACCTGAAGAGTGTTGCAGAATCTGTTCCATGTGTTGTGCCATCATCGTTCTAGGGTAAAATGAGCATAAAATGAAATTAATTCATATCACATTTTTATTATATCATGGTCTGTCTGTCTGTCTGTCTGTCTGTCTGTCTGTCTGTCTGTCTGTCTGTCTGTCTGTCTGTCTGTCTGTCTGTCTGTCTGTTAATTTGTGGGGGGGAAACAAATATCATGTGCTGTAGAAACTGCTTTTAAGAACCCTGGATATATACACTCAACAAAATTCCTAATCGGTCACCTTGTATATTATAATATTTGGAGCTAATTAATAATCATACAATATAAATATTTTTGTATCGTCATTTATTGCATTTTATCCGAAATGATTATACAGAAAATCATTGCATAACGATCTGTAATAAAATATAAGCAATAGAATGATATGAATATTGATATTATTTGGTTATTAGATTGCTCCAAATACTGTACAGCATCAGGTGACAGGAATTGTGTTGAGTGTATATATAAGGAACTATTGATATAAAACATTGAATATTCATCACTGGTATGCTTATAATTATTACATGAATATTTATATTGTGACAAGACTAGCTGGGCACAAACCTTGAAGGTCGAGTCAAACATGCACTGAACAACTTATGTTTGTAACGATTAATAAAGTGTTGTTTCCCAAGGAATACATATGTACATCAATACTCCTTTACTGGAACACAGTTCCAGAATAAACATTTCTTGACCATCATAATGAAATGGGATCACTTTGCAAATAAATGTATTCCCGGAAATGAGTGTTTTTTCTTCAGAAAGTTTTACCTTTTTACTAGAACCATCAACTTGCATTAAGGAGAGGACAGCTGTAAGCTGTATAGCTTTCTGTCCAATTCCTTAATTCAATTGTTGTAAATAACCATGTACATGATAGAAAATAAATATGTTTAAACTAATTTGTATTAAAATAAGTATCCAAAATTGTGTTTCAGCACTTTACACTATCGCATAGATATGGAGTATGTAGTACAGTGTACCTATTGCTGATCAGCCGTATTCAGATTAATGAGTTAATTGACCTCTTCTACCGATCTATGTCGTAAAGAAGTTTGTCGATTGCGCAGTGATCATTTTATAAGGTGGTTCCATTTCATAGACTGGTCACTTGTATAGTCCCGAAACCAGTTTTGTTTTAGCCTGGTTCCAGTTACTTTACTTTAACGATAAGCAATAACTGTGAATGCTACCTCAGTGAACAATGGCTGTTGTTACAGGTCTGTTACTTGTGCATGTTTTAATTTATCCTCACGCTTATTGTAGTTAAAGACTTACAAACAAATGACCCTCAGTTTTATACACGTAAACTGACAAAATTCTGTAATGAATCGAGACGGATTGTACACTTGCAGTCATGGTAGTAGTACTTGCTTTAATTATTGCATTGGCTGAAGCATGTTCTTGCATAACTTGACTTGTTAATAACTCGCCAGCTGTCGGAGAACAAACTCACGTGAAGCTTCATTCAACTTTGGATGACCTGGCAGATATACAAGTAGACTGTGGTGGAACATTGCTTTTACAAGTGTATCGAGGGCAGCCTGTGCATAATTTGATAATGGGAACTTTATAGCACCAGGGTCTGCTGGTACAGTCGTGATTTATAACGGTTTATGCGACTGATTGAACTAAAGGGGCTTGGTTGTTGACTTTGCTGTTGTTTGTGGGGATGGGGTTGTCTTGAGTGTGTGTTTTACGTTTATATATCATTGCTACCGGTTGCCCATTTGAGCGACGCCTCCTGAAGAGATTAGTCATTTTAGATTTTGGAGGATAGTGCAATGATGCAGACAGAGACCCATTCCAGATTCTCCTCTGGTTCTTTTACATGCACGTTGTAAAGCACCGACACGAGACCTCGGTGTGAAGTCCCATCAAGGTTGTATTGACTGTGTACAGGTTACGTAATCTGTATGTAGCAGTAAGTGCTGTCATTAGTGCAATATGTCACAATTAGTTTCAAAATCTTTTAAATTCATAATTACTACATTCTTAGCTTCAGGCTACACGGCTATGAAGCATTTTTCCATTATCAAACTCTGTTTCAGGCTTTCTAATTTCTTGAGCTGAGCAGAAATTTCAGGATCAACCAATCAAATTATTTGAGTGAATTCTGAGAAAAGTTTTATAACCTCCCGTCATGAATCTGTACTGTTGAGGTAAAAACCTCTGCACTATTCGGAATGGCTTTTAGAAATATTGACAATGTTCGTTGAACAATAGGCGCTTTCCTTGCATTTATTTATGGTGACATTTTAAAAAAGAAAATTTTCATAAGATTAATAATTTAATATTATAATGTGGCAGAATTCTATGTGTTTGTTCTCGTAAAAGCACATTGTTTGTTCTCACACTGTGGAGCCACGGAACAAATTGCAGAACAAATTTATAATGGCTAAGTCTATGTAATATTGTGTATGCATTCGGGCCCTTGAAAATCTCTTCTGAAAAGAAGCTATCTGTATGTAAGCTCATTGTTTTTCTCATTAATTGTTGTTAATAGTTTGTTTGAAGTTTGTTGAGAATTTAAATGTCAATTGTGAAAAATGTTGACCAGATTTAACCTGGTTAGCGTGATTGTACGAACATGTAATTAATTTGTTGCCGTAACAGCCCTTTCAATGTAGAAATTGTGTAGTTAGTCATGGGTCAAACTGATTGCTGTACATAGCTTCCTAGACCTGGGAAATTATAGTATTTCTGTGGCAGACTGGTTGCTGTATGTAGCTTCCAAGACCTGGGGATTGTAGTATTTCTTGGACAGACTGGTTGTTGTACATGTATTCCTAGACTGGGAAACTGTAGTATTTCTATGACAGACTGGTTGTTGTACGTTGCTGCCTAGCCCTGGGATACTGCAGTAGTCAGACTGGTTGCTGTACGTTGCTGCCTAGCCCTGGGATACTACAGTAGTTCTAGGACAGACTGGTTGCTGTATGTTGCTGCCTAGCCCTGGGATACTGCAGTAGTCAGACTCGTTACTGCCTAGACCTGGGATACTACAGTAGTTCTAGGACAGACTGGTTGCTGTACGTTGCTGCCTAGACCTGGGATACTGCAGTAGTTCTAGGACAGACTGGTTGCTGTATGTAGCTGACTAGACCTGGGATACTACAGTAGTTCTAGGACAGACTGGTTGCTGTATGTTGCTGACTAGACCTGGGATACTGCAGTCGTTCTAGGACAGACTGGTTGCTGTATGTTGCTGACTAGACCTGGGATACTGCAGTAGTTCTAGGACAGACTGGTTGCTGTATGTTGCTGACTAGACCTGGGATACTACTGTAGTTCTAGCACAGACTGGTTACTGTATGTTGCTGACTAGACTGGGATACTGCAGTAGTTCTAGCACAGACTGGTTGCTGTATGTTGCTGACTAGACCTGGATACTGCAGTAGTTCTAGGACAGACTGGTTGCTGTATGTAGCTGACTAGACCTGGGATACTGCAGTAGTTCTAGGACAGACTTGTTGCTGCCTAGACCTGGGATACTGCAGTGGTTCTAGCACAGACTGGTTGCTGTATGTAGCTGACTAGACCTGGGATACTGCAGTAGTTCTAGGACAGACTTGTTGCTGTACGTTGCTGACTAGACTGGGATACTGCAGTAGTTCTAGGACAGACTGGTTGCTGTATGTTGCTGACTAGACCTGGGATACTACAGTAGTTCTAGGACAGACTGGTTGCTGTACGTTGCTGCCTAGACCTGGGATACTGCAGTAGTTCTAGGACAGACTGGTTGCTGTATGTAGCTGACTAGACCTGGAATACTACAGTAGTTCTAGGACAGACTGGTTGCTGTATGTTGCTGACTAGACCTGGGATACTGCAGTAGTTCTAGGACAGACTGGTTGCTGTATGTTGCTGACTAGACCTGGGATACTGCAGTAGTTCTAGGACAGACTGGTTGCTGTATGTTGCTGACTAGACCTGGGATACTACAGTAGTTCTAGCACAGACTGGTTACTGTATGTTGCTGACTAGACCTGGGATACTGCAGTAGTTCTAGCACAGACTGGTTACTGTATGTTGCTGACTAGACCTGGGATACTGCAGTAGTTCTAGGACAGACTTGTTGCTGTACGTTGCTGCCTAGACCTGGGATACTGCAGTGGTTCTAGCACAGACTGGTTGCTGTATGTAGCTGACTAGACCTGGGATACTACAGTAGTTCTAGCACAGACGGGTTGCTGTACGTTGCTGACTAGACTGGTATACTGCAGTAGTTCTAGCACAGACTGGTTGCTGTATGTAGCTGACTAGACCTGGGATACTACAGTAGTTCTAGCACAGACTGGTTGCTGTACGTTGCTGACTAGACTGGTATACTGCAGTAGTTCTAAGACAGACTGGTTGCTGTATGTTGCTGACTAGACCTGGGATACTGCAGTAGTTCTAGCACAGACTGGTTGCTGTATGTAGCTGACTAGACCTGGGATACTACAGTAGTTCTAGGACAGACTGGTTGTTGTACATTGCTGACTAGACTGGGATACTGCAGTAGTTCTAGCACAGACTGGTTGTTGTACATTGCTGACTAGACTGGGATACTACAGTAGTTCTAGGACAGACTGGTTGCTGTATGTTGCTGACTAGACCTGGGATACTACAGTAGTTCTAGGACAGACTGGTTGCTGTACATTGCTGACTAGACTGGGATACTGCAGTAGTTCTAGGACAGACTGATTGCTGTACATTGATGACTAGACCTGGGATACTGCAGTAGTTCTAGCACAGACTGGTTGCTGTGTGTAGCTGACTAGACCTGGGATACTACAGTAGTTCTAGGACAGACTGGTTGCTGTTTGTTGCTGACTAGACCTGGGATACTGCAGTAGTTCTAGGACAGACTGGTTGCTGTTTGTAGCTGACTAGACCTGGGATACTGCAGTAGTTCTAGGACAGACTGGTTGCTGTATGTAGCTGACTAGACCTGGGATACTGCAGTAGTTCAAGGACAGACTGGTTGCTGTATGTAGCTGACTAGACCGTGGATACTGCAGTAGTTCTAGGACAGACTGGTTGCTGTATGTAGCTGACTGGACCGTGGATACTGCAGTAGTTCTAGGACAGACTGGTTGCTGTACATATTAATCTAAAGCACAATAAATATGTTCAGGAAATAAAGCACAGCATTAGGAATCCAAACTTTATTCTCAAGTTTATTTCTACATACATGTACTTGTAGTGGGTGGGGCTAACATAAATAAAATAAGAAATTTTCCTGAATGTTGTTTGTTTGGTGTAGTTTTGGAAGGATGTTTTTTCTTCTTGTTTTCGATATTGATGTTAGAATTCCTATTTAAGGATCATATATGTATATGAGAAATGTATTCATTAACTTATAACTTTAGAAGAGATAATTTTAAAATCTCCATCAATATAAATATATAATAAAATATTACCTACATGTTTTCTATATATTTTCTACATAATATGAGGGCTGAAAGATATAAGATTGTAACTGCCTTCTCTATTCATATGTAGTTACAACATTATAGCAATTGTCCCTCAAAATGTTCATTATCCGTTTGTATCCGTTTTCAGCTCCGGTTTTTTTCTTGAGATTGACTTGTGTTCGAACTATCGATGTTGTCTTGTTGTTTTTTTCTCAAAATTTTACCTCCAATTATAACTGCTGTAACAGGCACAGGGCATGTACAGTGAAACCTGTCTAAATTGGAACCAGAGCCCATCTAAGCTGCAATTCTATTCCAACTGATTCCCACACACACACTCCCTCAACATAAGTAAAAAAAACATGTAAGATGGAATCCCTCTTCCAGAAACAAAACACATTTTCTGAACAATGTTACATCTGCAATTAGCAGCCACAAACCTTCGTATATACATGTTATATATGAAACTGGAATCGGGGTTTTAAACAAACCATTTTCTGAACAATGTTACATCTGCAATTAGCAGCCACTCACCTTCGTATATACATGTTATATATGAAACTGGAATCGGGGTTTTAAACAAACCATTTTCTGAACAATGTTACATCTGCAATTAGCAGACACTCACCTTCGTATATACATGTTAAATATGAAACTGGAATCGGGGTTTTAAACAAACCATTTTCAGCTATTTCTTGCAAAAATTGTCTACCATGTTAAAAGTTAATCAGTTCTTTACTAGCTACCAAAATATAGACATTTTCAGTGTTCTAAGCATTGGTTTGATTGACCATTAAAGTTAGACAAAGATCTCCCACACACTGGAAACTACTTGAAACCGAAAACCCTCGAAGCCAAACTTTTCATCCAGTCAAGTGGCTGTTCCATGTAGTGGGGTTTCACTGTATATGTAATTTGATTCCATGATGAAACATGAATATTATGCCCCCAGATATAGTCAGAATGTCGCACCACATTACCACATCTTAACTTCAGATCACTTTCACCAGATTTCGTCATACTTTGAAGGTACATAGATCTTGGTCAGTAATTTTGGGGTCAAATGTCAAGGTTGCAGAGGTCTTTTAATTCTAAAATTTACATCTGCTCCACAACTTGTCAGTGATCAAATATTATAGCCACATGATCAGTAAGTAGACCACAAATATTTTGCGAAAATGGGTTTGAAGTTCAAGGTCATCGGGGACCTAGCATTGAGCAACCATTTTCAATCAATATCTTGTGAAGTCTATAGCTCTATGTAGGCATGTTGGTCTTGGTCAGTGGATGAACCCTATTGATTCTGGGGTCAGGAAATCCAAAGTTAAGCTCGCCGGAGCATCCAATTCAAAACATTTTTTTAAAAAACAATTTGCCATGCATTTAGTGTACGTCTTCGTAGGAATGTTGAATCATTGTCATTATATGACCCCTAAAATTGATCTTGGGTATGTATTTGAAATCAGACCAGGGTCCCAATCGTAAGGTAACGTTTGACCTAGATACAACAAATATCTACAAAAGCATGTGTGTGAAGTCGCAATGTCACTGACTTTAATTTGAGTATTGTCTCAAAATATGCAATTGGTTTACCGTGAGAATTGTACAAGATAATGCACCAGTTTATTCTGAGAATTGTAAATATCAGAATGATTGGTTTAACTGCTCATTTTCTACCAATCACAATGCTTGACACTGAAATATTTTCTACCAATCAAAATGCTTTACGCTGAAATATTTTCTATCAATCACAATGCTTGACACTGAAATATTTTCTACCAATCACAATGCTTGACACTGAAATATTTTCTACCAATCACAATGCTTGACACTGAATTATTTTCTTATCATTTGTTACATGTGTATGGGGCTGTGACTGTTACAGACCGTTATTTATGTCACTTGTTGTATGTCATCATTGTAGTGCTGGCAATGAATATTTCTCCATACTTTTTCAATAAAACACATCTCGATTATTATACATAGTTGTTATAATCTTTCTTTCCTCATGAGCAAATTGTTGCAGGCAGTGGTAAAAGCCATTGTTGCAGGCAGTGGTAAAAGCCATTGTTGCAGGCAGTGGTAATAAGCCAATTGTTGCAAGCAGCTGGGTTTTTTTTATTTAACGTCACTACCAGTTGCCCATTTGAGCGACAGGCAGTTGACCTATCAACACCTTTTCTGGGCAGGCTCCAGCGGTTAACCAGTACTTGGTACACCAACCTCCATAAGAAACTGCCAACTTTTTCATATAAATGAGACACGGTCTGAGCAGGGCTCGAACCCGTGACCATCGGTGATGATAGGTTTCAGTGGTATATATATCAACGACCATAACCACTCGACCATCACAGATTGATCTGTAGTCCAGTGGTAACATGCTGGACTGGTAATCCAGGGAATCAGGGATTGCAAGTTCGATCCCCGTCATCGCAGGTTCGATCCCCGTCTGACACAAATAAAATTTACAGTCTTTCATTTGGGACTTTAAACCGAGGTCTCGTGTCAGTGCTTTACACTGTGCACGTAAAAGAACCAGCGGAGACTGGAATGGGTCTGTATCATTGCACTATCGTCCACAATCTAAAATAACTAATCTCTTAAGGAGGCATCGCTCATATTGGCAACCAGTAGCGACGATAAATAAATGTAAAACACACACTCGACCACGGAGGCTATCTAGCACCTGTCAACTGTGCCTTGTGTTCAATCTATATCTAATGCAGTTATCTCACTTGTAGACATTTATATGGGGACAACAGATGATTAGTATTGTCCAGCTTATATTTATTGAGTGATAAAAGCAGCGGTATGGTATGACATTATGAGGGGTTGATAATGAATGTCACAATAGATACATAAAACCCGATAGGCACTGTTTATCCCCCTAAGGTCTATAGAGTTTATTAATTTATACAAATTTATGTTAGCTCGATTGCGAAACAAGTTCTTACAACTTATATTAATCACTCTCGAGACCTCATTCCTGATGGAGTCCATCGCCACGAGGGAGAGAAGAGGCAATGATGTGTAATTTAAATGACTTGCCTAAGACACAATAGTATCGGTTAATACACAGGCACAAGACACACATTTTATTTTTGTTTGCACTATGGTCATATAGTAAGTAATGTTTACTGTAAACATTACTACCACATTACTGTAAACATTACTTCCTATATAACCATAGGACAAAAAAACGTTGTGCCTGTGGGCTAATATCGCTATACAAATAATTTACGAGGAAATGCATTTCGTCTTCAACCATCTGAGAGTTGCAGAATTTACAAATTCTTTGTTCAGGAGATCCCCCAATATATCTACCGGCCACGATTCTATGTGGATGTATACCAAAACGAAATTGAGCAAACAACGCCCTTTCATTTGGAAGACCATCAAGACATTCTGTCCGCATTAGAATAAGTCTTTAAATGTTCTATAAGTTCGTAACATTGACACATTATTTACATCCCGAGTCCATATCTTCGAGTAGAAGTTAATCATTACGGATTTAGCCTGTCAAATTGATAATAGTTTTCATTTCAAAACTTGACGTGAGATCTAACTTCATGACAGATTTCATATCACAACACCAATTATGCGTGCACTTCTCCTAATCCATTTTAAAATCATGTTTAGTTAATCTAACGTTATAATTGAGTACAGGTTTATTCCAATACATTATCATTACTACTTATTTGCAGCTATTAATTAATATTAATAATACTTATGTCTGGACATTTCCTTGAATATATAAAACATTTATCTAGGTCACCGTGTGGAGTAATGCCACAAACCACAAACTTCTGATTTCAATGCCATTTCGTTAAATCGGGAACCGAGATATAAAAGATCCTGGTGGTTAACTCTTGGTAACCTTTGAATGTAAACTACAATGGGAGTCTGAGATAAACCTACACGACTGGAAAGAAGCATATAATACGAGATTAGCGCAGTGGTTAGCGCGCTCGCTTCTCACCAATGCAACCCGTATTCGATCCTCGGACCAGGAAGTAAGTGAGATGGTATGGTGGTCGCCAGATCGGACAGGTGGTATTTTCCCGGGAACTCCGGTTTCCTCCCACACGAATGACCACATTTAAAATTACGCTTTCATCCGCGCCAACGAGAATGATTAATATAAGTTGTTAGAACTTGCTTCGCAATCGTCGTAAAATAAATAAAGTTTTTAAAAAATGTATAATAGGAGACACCATTGAAAAGTAAATGTATACATACCGAGATCTATGTCAGTCAAGAAACGACAATACATTTGAGCCCCGCTGGAGCCGTTACGATTGTGCCCTTAGGCAAGGCATTTAAATTCCACGTTGCCTCTTCTCTCTCCCTCGTGGCGACGGATTCCATCAGGAATGAGGTCTCGAGAGTGATTAATATAAGTTGAAAGAACTTGTTTCGCAATCGAGCTAAAATAAATTTGTATAATTGAATACATTCTATTTTCAACAACTTTCTTTATTACACTCCGTATGCGTAAATTACATAATTCAGCAATAACAATACATGTAACAGTGTAATCCAGGGATCGCAGGTTCGATCCCCCGTCTGACCCTAATAAAATTAACAGTCTTTCAGATGGGACGTTAAACCGAGGTCTCGTGTCGGTGCTTTACACCGTGAACGTAAAAGAACCAGAGGAGATTCTGGAATGGGTCTCTGTCTGTATCATGCACTATCCTCCAACATCTAAAATAACTAATCTCTTCAGGAGGCGTCGTTCATATGGGCAACTGGTAGCGACGATAAACTTAACGTAAAACACACACAGTATGTTGAGATGTCCCGAAATGCTGGAAATGATGTATACCGGCCTTTTCACTCCTGCCAGAGGAAGACTGCCCCAGATTCCCATCCTGACATGAGCCCCACTATCGTTTCTTCGCTCTTACTAAACAATGCACAATGCTAAGGGTATGGACTGTAGTACTATGTATCACTCCAATGCGAAGTGTTCGTGTATGCTATTCACTTCGACAAAGATACTTTAGCTAGTAATTATTTCTAAGGCCGATACTTTGTACAAGGTTGCAACCTCATTCAGAAACAGCTATAAATAGTAATTGCGTAATATGGAATTTTAAGCATACAATGTAAAACAACAAACCGTACTATTAACTAGTTGCATGCTGGGTAAAATAAAGGCTATCTTTAGTTCAAATAATTGTAGCAGATAAAAATGCATTAATTTGTTGTTCTTAGATGTAACTGAAAACTCGATAGTATAGGTGAGTCTCTAATCAATGAAATAAATGTCATGACATATTTGACTGTTATTTTCACCATTAGCGTGCACAGAAACAAACAAAACAAAAAGCCCGGTTCTGGGACCTGAAATAGCCATACTCGTTCAATACTTTGTCAAAATGGAACCTTACCCAGTCTTTGCAAAATTACTCCACATAATCATAATATCCGTTGAACGCTGTGTTTCATATCCGGGAACGTTATTACGGTATCCCATTCCGTCCGCCATCAAATCAGGGAAGCCAAACACGAACGGTAACTCCTCGCCATGATTAGCGCCTTCAACCCAAGACGGTGACTTATTGAAAGTGGGTCGCACGTGGAACTCGTACAAGAAAGACTTAGAATTGGTTGGTTTCTGTGCATGTGTTCTTATTGTAGATAAAGCTGGCATAACGAAATTATAGTCGCCGGCAAATTCCAAGAATGTCTGCCTTCTGTAGTCGTCATTGTTTATATCCCTCCAATCACTGTACACCTGCTCTACCATGTCTTCTGTTAATTTAGTAGTGTTTCCTCGATAATCTTGCAGATACATTGGAATATAAAAGTTTTTGAAGAAGTTTCTTGGAATGCCTTGATCAAAACTTTTATTGAGCTGTTCAACCATGTATGTTTGTACAGCTAGCAATGTTACAAATGCACCATCGTTATTGTTGATACCGACCATGTAGTCCAGGTCCTTAAACATGCCAATTCCAGAAGTAAACAATTGGGCTTGAGGTCTTGCTATCATATCGCCGTCATATGACGGCACCCATTCCGCTCTGAACACGGTGTCACGTTGTGATCCAACCCGACTGCTGTTTACAACTGCCATTGCGTCAAGTTTCTGAAGGCAGTCCACGGCAGTGTCAAGATCGTTGTCAGTACAACCAAGTTTATCCGCAAGTAACCTAGCATATTGGTGTGGGTGATAAGCCCATGGACATAACGGACTTCCACTTTCTGCAATTAGGCGCTGGAAACGGCCCTTATTTCCCGGATATAGTGATTGGAAAAGAACGCTGGAACCACTTGCAGACTCTCCAAATATAGTAACACGATTAGGGTCTCCGCCAAAGTCAGCGATGTTGTCATGTACCCATTTGATTGCCAGATGCTGATCCCGGAGTCCAGCATTTCCGGGATACTTACTACTTCCGGTACTCAGGAACCCTAGGGAGGTTAATCTGTAGTTAATAGTTACAATAATTACGTCACCAACAAGTGTTAAGTTCTCACCGGAATACATTTTACTTTGGCCAATCACATATGCACCACCGTAGAACCATACCATAACCGTGTAGTTGTCATGACTACCAGGAGTGTTTGCGTGTTCTGGGGTAAACACGTTCAACGAAAGACAATCTTCATCAACATATGGGTACCCAGGGATCCATCCCATCATCATGAATACATCTTGGGGACAGGCGGGCCCAAAGTCTGTGGCATTGAACGGCGTCGGAAGATTTACTTTCGGCACCGCCTTCCTAAATCGTCTGTCACCTGTCGGTGGTTCGGCGTATGGAATGCCGCGAAACGCATTTACCTTTCCACTGAAACCATTAATTGATGTGTGAACAGTTGTCCCGGTAATTGTACCAAACCGTGTATGAATAGAAATGTAATCTGTGAAACTTATTCCAAAACAGAAAATCACTAACACTATTGCTATATAGTCCATTTTCTTACACCCTCAATGTATACTATTTTTGCTGGCTAATTCAAGGTCACATTCACCGAGTTACAAGTTGATAAACGTCTGATAATAGCCCATTGTTTGAAGTTTGAGGTTAAATTCTACATGTAGTTCTTATTCAAACATCCTGATATTGGTGTTATGTTCTACATTTTATCTCGCATGAGATAAGTTAGTGTTGGCAGCCTGTCCGCGCGTGTACGTCAATTGACCTGGGTCCGTTTGATTGACATTCATGAACAGACACATCCAGACTTGGGTTAAAACTTTGTATAGACAGGAAAAGATCAACAAAGAACATCACACGGAGTATATCACAGGGATTCTGCACGTTTGGGGGTACTAGTATATATATTTAAGTATACTTAAATATATATACTAGTACCCCCACACGTGCCGAATCCCTGTGGAGTATATAGGGCATTGATTGACATTATAAAATATGCTATGTCACATAAATACTCTAAGCTTAAAGAAGTGAGGCTGGACATTTCTTGTATCAAATTAGAGTGGTGGAACCTATGCTCGGCGTATTCCTATGCTCGGCGTATTTTTTCCATTTACATCCGTATTTAAAATATTTAAATAGTTTTAACCTATTTTCGCTGACAGAGGTGAAGCATGGTTCAATAACATTCCGTTGTGCGTACCGGTAGCCTAATGCAACTGTCACCTGACTGGTTCAGTAGCCGAATATAAACAACTTGTTGGGATTTTTTCCCCACCGAAATGATGCGGTTTATGGGCATTTCAGGTAGCTATCCTAATTGGGGGAAAAGTACAAATAACCAGAAAAAAAGTTTCTTATGAGTTGTAATATTGTTAGTTATTGATGTTACTAAGTCCAAATAATATATTCAACATTTGCCCATGCATAAATAAAACAAGTCATGTACGCCGTGCATAGGTGCCCTAATGTATCTAGTTCCCCATGGAAACAGGTGCCGTTGCGATAGCTGTATTTATGCGCATGGTTACGTAATGAAGCTAAAAATTTCAACAACAATTTTATGAAAGTTGTGTTCACGTCTTAAGAAAATAATAATATACGGGCAAGTGCATTTAACTTTTTTTATAGGCCATGATATGTAGGATTTACGCCGAGCATAGGTTCCACCACTCTAGATATACATGTACACAATCAATTAAAATAAAACCATTGAAGGGCTCCAATCACGTGCTGCTATCAGGCTGACGTGAGTAAATGATGCGAACACTAATTGGTCATATAATTACTGAAGTTAGAGAGCGGACATAGTGATCCATTGGTGATTATATCCATTCACAGGCCTTATATGTGCACACGTGTTACTGATATGATCGAGCTAGGTATATAACATTGCCGATGATTAGAAGTGGAAATCGGATGAATCAGAGCACTCGAACGCGGAATCTCACGTGTTGGTTTAGTGTGGACTATAGTGGCACTATAGTGTGGATATTGTTAAAAGTCGGAAGAAGTTTCATCATGCTGAAGATAGATCTGAAGGTATGTAGTGTGTCCCAATTGTATTCACCGTTGATACTCTGTTGACGTACCCGCTTCAGAGTTCAGCTTCTGACAGAATTTTTCACAGCAGATCCGGATACCGAAAATAGATAGAGATGTTTCAGAAAAGTTATGTCCCTTTTATGTAATTCGGAATTTGTAGTTAAATTTGTAAAATACGTATTTCTTTATTTATTTACGTAATGTCTGAAGAAGATGATTATATGTCTGATGCATTTCTACAGCAACTGTGAGATATACCGGTTTCTTTGTTTCAAATGTGTAGTCCAGTATTGTTAGCACAATTATAGTGACACTACAGTAGCGTTACCAATATGAATTGCTGAGTAGATTAGATGGGTGTAGGTTATTTCGGACCCTGGAAGTTTCGTACATATATATATATATTTTTGACGATCAACACTTCATTTTCTATAAGTCTTATATTGCCTACCGTACGTCTACCCTAAATATGCCTTACACAGAGATATATGCAAAGAAATATTTGTTTATTGTTGTAACGGGAGAAGTCTAATGCCTAGTCTTACAAGGTTACGTGTCAATCATGTGACAATACCGGAAAACACAATTCTGGTACATGAAATTTGATTGGTGTCCGAAAAACCTGTTCTTTTTTTGACGCCATGTTGAATTCACGTGTGAGTGAAATTGTGATTTTATTTTCAAAGATGTTATGCAATCTGAGTTTAGTCAAGCGAATTAAATGCAAGAATGATCACTTTGCAAAGTAATATTATTTCATCTGCTGTAAAAAGAGACTGACTAGAAGTTATTCACATTCAAACCTTAGTTGACCGTATACCGGTACACCCATGATAAATGGCAACATATATGTGTCACAGGTTGTGTTTTTATATGTACATGTTTATATGACGGATGCGGCGTTCCATAGTTAATGCAGTTTCAATAGCGAATGCATCGTATATACGGATGACTTCATGTCTTGTCGTTATCTGTTCACTCGAGTGTGAATCGGTGACGATCTGCAATGTCCGTCAACCTCAGGTGAGCAGTTGTCACTGTATTGTATTGTACATGTCCAATCGTTTTGTCTGTTGTATGTATATGAATGAGAGTTGTTGTTTGAATGCATTGGCTCCTTGCAAATCTAATCCCTTTTCTGGTTATTCTAAACTGTTTCTCAGCTCAGATCTATGGATGAACTCTTACGAGGTAGTCGACAATCATTTAAAGACTTTCCAATTTATATTGGAATGCATGTTTAATTAACGCTGTGGTAAGATATTTATAATGAATTACTATAGATATAATATATATATATGTTGTATTGTGTATATACGCATGGAATTAATTATGTGCAATATTGTATTGTTTTATCATGTTTTTACTGTAGATTTATGAGTGTATATATTGTATGTTTTAGGCCCTATACATGCAAGATTAAAGATACAAACCTACGCCAGGCTTTGTTGTATAAGTGAGCCCTGTGACATATGATATAATGATATATAATATTACATTATTATGTTTTTATCGATGAATACTAATTAGTGGTGATATTAGAATGAATCTAGCACTGCGGTTTCTCTTCCTTAGACCAGACACAAGGCCAGGCCTGCTGTCCAAACATACTGCAAAGAAACGTGCACAACAAAAGAAAGAGAAAGTGGCAAATGAAAAAAACAAACAAAAGCCGCGAGCTGTGCTTGAGAAAGAGAAGCGTGAGGAGGGGTTGGGCACCATTATAACCAGCGAGAATAAGGGGTTCTCCCTACTGCAGAAGATGGGATATAAACCAGGAATGGGTCTTGGGAAGAAGGGTATGTTATTACATCCCATACACATAATACACTGTATTCTGATACACCTGATACAACATGCATTTCTTTACTATGAAAAGTTGAAACTGAAGCACAAATATCGATTGCAACACACCAACAAAAAAGTATAAAGGAAACAACATAACACCCCTATCAGTGAAGCTTCCATCCGCCTAATACTTAGTAATCGAGAAGTTGTGAGTTGGAACCCCACAAGAACCATAGCGGTGATGTCCTCATGCAAGACTCATTAATCCACATTGCCCTTTCTCCTTCATGACAATCAATTCCAACAGGACTGAGATCTGAAGAGCGATAATGTTGAAATTCAGCTAAAATAAATTTGTATATAAACTAAGCATTCAGTCATGCTCCATTGTATCACAGTTGACAGTAAGTATATTAGGTATATTAAGTATTGAAGTTCTTGCACAAAAAAGAGTGAGTGAGAGGATTGAACTTAACAATGAAATTGTGTTATTGGAATATGTTAGTGTACAGTCAAACCTGTGCTAGTCGTCACCTCTATTAAGCAGCCAGTTTTCAGATTCCCAATATGTTACTTAGTTATACATTTAACCTCTATTAAGAAGCCACCTGTGCTAATTAGCTGCTTTCTGGGGTTCTCTTGGCTGGCTGTTTAAGACAGGTTTGACTATATGGATTTCTGATAGATGTGATCATCCTGTGCTCTTCTGTTTCAACGTAGCCATAAACAATTGGTTTGTGGTTGTAACTCAAATAGAATAGAACTCTGGCACAGCTACTGTATATATGGAGATCAGTAGCAGATAGTATACGTCTCTATGTGGGAAAGGGTTAAAATCAGATCCTATCTCTTCACTACGTCTGACTTATTGGAGCGGAGACAAGATGAGATGTTAGTTCCCAAAGTATTCTCAATGTTCCGTGCAATTTGTGTGCTGAAGATTTCTATTAATATATACTAATGTATACAATCCATACTTATACACAATCTATACTTCTATACAATCTATACTTCTATACAATATATGCTTATACATACAATCTATACTTCTATACAATCTATACTTATACACAATCTATACTTATATACAATCTATACTTATATACAATCTATACTTATACATACAATCTATAATCCTATACAATATATGCGTATACATACAATCTATACTTCTATACATTCTATACAATCTATACTTATACACAATCTATACTTATATTCAATCTATACTTATACATACAATCTATGCTTATACACAATCTATACTCCTATACAATCTACACTTCTATACAATCTATACTTCTATACAATCTATACTTATACACACAAGCTATACTTCTATGCAATCTATACTTCTATACAACCTATACTTCTAAACAATCGATACTTCTATACATTCTATACATATACATACACTATATACTTCTATACAATCTATACATTCTATACTTCTATACACAATATATACCAATATACAATATATACTTCTATGCAATCTATACCTATACACAATCTATACCTATATACAGTCTATGCTAAATACAATCTATACTTACATGCAACCTAAATTCATACATATGTACAATCTATGCTTATATGCAATATATGCTCATACAATCTATACTTATATACAATCCATTTACTTATATACAATCTATTTCTATACTTTAACGCAAAATATCGCAACCCTATATATGTGTGAATTTTTAATATTAAACGTTGAATTTCATCTCATATACATTTGGTTTCATTAAGCAAGTCTATGCACTAGACAATCATCTTAAATACTCCATTTATACCATATAAACATTTATACCAGTTTCATGTAATAATGCACAGTTTCATGTAATAATGCAAATAATGCACAGTTTCATGTAATAATGCACAGTTTCAATGTAATAATGCACAGTTTCAATGTAATAATGCACAGTTTCAATGTAATAATGCAGTTTCATGTAATAATGTAAATAATGCAGTTTCATGTAATAATGCACAGTTTCAATGTAATAATGCACAGTTTCATGTAATAATGCACAGTTTCAATGTAATAATGCACAGTTTCATGTAATAATGCACAGTTTCAATGTAATAATGCACAGTTTCATGTAATAATGCACAGTGTCATGTAATAATGCACAGTTTCATGTAATAATGCACAGTTTCATGTAATAATGCACAGTTTCAATGTAATAATGCACAGTTTCATGTAATAATGCAAATAATGCACAGTTTCATGTAATAATGCACAGTTTCATGTAATAATGCACAGTTTCAATGTAATAATGCACAGTTTCAATGTAATAATGCACAGTTTCATGTAATAATGCAAATAATGCACAGTTTCATGTAATAATGCACAGTTTCAATGTAATAATGCACAGTTTCAATGTAATAATGCACAGTTTCAATGTAATAATGCACAGTTTCAATGTAATAATGCACAGTGTCATGTAATAATGCACAGTTTCATGTAATAATGCACAGTTTCAATGTAATAATGCACAGTTTCATGTAATAATACACAGTTTCATGTAATAATGCACAGTTTCATGTAATAATGCACAGTTTCATGTAATAATGCACAGTTTCAATGTAATAATGCACAGTTTCATGTAATAATGCACAGTTTCAATGTAATAATGCACAGTTTCATGTAATAATGCACAGTGTCATGTAATAATGCACAGTTTCATGTAATAATGCACAGTTTCATGTAATAATGCACAGTTTCATGTAATAATGCACAGTTTCATGTAATAATGCACAGTTTCATGTAATAATGCACAGTGTCCTGTAATAATGCAGTTTCATGTAATAATGCACAGTTTCAATGTAATAATGCACAGTTTCATGTAATAATGCACAGTGTCATGTAATAATGCACAGTGTCATGTAATAATGCACAGTTTCATGTAATAATGCACATTTTCATGTAATAATGCACAGTTTCATGTAATAATGCACAGTTTCATGTAATAATGCACATTTTCATGTAATAATGCACAGTTTCATGTAATAATGCACATTTTCATGTAATAATGCACAGTTTCATATAATAATGCACAGTTTCATGTAATAATGCACATTTTCATGTAATAATGCACAGTTTCATGTAATAATGCACAGTGTCATGTAATAATGCACATTTTCATGTAATAATGCACATTATCATGTAATAATGCACAGTGTCCTGTAATAATGCACATTTTCATGTAATAATGCACAGTTTCATGTAATAATGCACATTTTCATGTAATAATGCACAGTGTCATGTAATAATGTACAGTTTCATGTAATAATGCACAGTTTCATGTAATAATGCACAGTGTCCTGTAATAATGCACATTTTCATGTAATAATGCACAGTGTCCTGTAATAATGCACATTTTCATGTAATAATGCACAGTGTCCTGTAATAATGCACAGTTTCATGTAATAATGCACAGTGTCATGTAATAATGCACAGTTTCATGTAATAATGCACAGTTTCAATGTAATAATGCACAGTTTCATGTAATAATGCACAGTGTCATGTAATAATGCACAGTTTCATGTAATAATGCACAGTTTCATGTAATAATGCACATTTTCATGTAATAATGCACAGTTTCAATGTAATAATGCACAGTTTCATGTAATAATGCACAGTTTCATGTAATAATGCACAGTTTCATGTAATAATGCACAGTTTCAATGTAATAATGCACAGTTTCATGTAATAATGCACAGTGTCATGTAATAATGCACAGTTTCATGTAATAATGCACAGTTTCATGTAATAATGCACATTTTCATGTAATAATGCACAGTTTCATGTAATAATGCACAGTTTCATGTAATAATGCACAGTTTCATGTAATAATGCACAGTTTCATGTAATAATGCACAGTTTCAATGTAATAATGCACAGTTTCATGTAATAATGCACAGTTTCATGTAATAATGCACAGTTTCATGTAATAATGCACAGTTTCAATGTAATAATGCACAGTTTCATGTAATAATGCACAGTTTCATGTAATAATGCACAGTGTCCTGTAATAATGCACATTTTCATGTAATAATGCACAGTTTCATGTAATAATGCACATTTTCATGTAATAATGCACAGTTTCATGTAATAATGCACAGTTTCATGTAATAATGCACAGTTTCATGTAATAATGCACAGTTTCATGTAATAATGCACATTTTCATGTAATAATGCACAGTTTCATGTAATAATGCACAGTGTCCTGTAATAATGCACATTTTCATGTAATAATGCACAGTTTCATGTAATAATGCACATTTTCATGTAATAATGCACAGTGTCATGTAATAATGTACAGTTTCATGTAATAATGCACAGTTTCATGTAATAATGCACAGTGTCCTGTAATAATGCACATTTTCATGTAATAATGCACAGTTTCATGTAATAATGCACAGTTTCATGTAATAATGCACAGTGTCATGTAATAATGCACAGTTTCATGTAATAATGCACAGTTTCATGTAATAATGCACAGTTTCATGTAATAATGCACAGTGTCATGTAATAATGCACAGTTTCATGTAATAATGCACAGTTTCATGTAATAATGCACAGTTTCATGTAATAATGCACAGTTTCATGTAATAATGCACAGTTTCATGTAATAATGCACAGTTTCATGTAATAATGCACATTTTCATGTAATAATGCACAGTTTCATGTAATAATGCACAGTTTCATGTAATAATGCACAGTTTCATGTAATAATGCACAGTTTCATGTAATAATGCACAGTTTCATGTAATAATGCACAGTTTCATGTAATAATGCACAGTTTCATGTAATAATGCACAGTTTCATGTAATAATGCACAGTTTCATGTAATAATGCACAGTTTCATGTAATAATGCACAGTTTCAATGTAATAATGCACAGTTTCATGTAATAATGCACAGTTTCATGTAATAATGCACAGTGTCCTGTAATAATGCACATTTTCATGTAATAATGCACAGTTTCATGTAATAATGCACAGTTTCATGTAATAATGCACAGTTTCATGTAATAATGCACAGTTTCATGTAATAATGCACAGTTTCATGTAATAATGCACATTTTCATGTAATAATGCACAGTTTCATGTAATAATGCACATTTTCATGTAATAATGCACAGTTTCATATAATAATGCACAGTGTCCTGTAATAATGCACATTTTCATGTAATAATGCACAGTTTCATGTAATAATGCACAGTTTCATGTAATAATGCACAGTTTCATGTAATAATGCACAGTTTCAATGTAATAATGCACAGTTTCATGTAATAATGCACAGTTTCATGTAATAATGCACAGTGTCCTGTAATAATGCACATTTTCATGTAATAATGCACAGTTTCATGTAATAATGCACATTTTCATGTAATAATGCACAGTTTCATGTAATAATGCACATTTTCATGTAATAATGCACAGTTTCATATAATAATGCACAGTGTCCTGTAATAATGCACATTTTCATGTAATAATGCACAGTTTCATGTAATAATGCACAGTTTCATGTAATAATGCACAGTTTCATGTAATAATGCACAGTTTCATGTAATAATGCACAGTGTCTGTAATAATGCAGTTTCATGTAATAATGCACAGTTTCAATGTAATAATGCACAGTTTCATGTAATAATGCACAGTGTCATGTAATAATGCACAGTGTCATGTAATAATGCACAGTTTCATGTAATAATGCACAGTTTCATGTAATAATGCACAGTTTCATGTAATAATGCACAGTTTCATGTAATAATGCACAGTTTCATGTAATAATGCACAGTTTCATGTAATAATGCACATTTTCATGTAATAATGCACAGTTTCATGTAATAATGCACAGTTTCATGTAATAATGCACATTTTCATGTAATAATGCACAGTTTCATGTAATAATGCACAGTTTCATGTAATAATGCACATTTTCATGTAATAATGCACAGTTTCATGTAATAATGCACAGTGTCCTGTAATAATGCACATTTTCATGTAATAATGCACAGTTTCATGTAATAATGCACATTTTCATGTAATAATGCACAGTGTCATGTAATAATGTACAGTTTCATGTAATAATGCACAGTTTCATGTAATAATGCACAGTGTCCTGTAATAATGCACATTTTCATGTAATAATGCACAGTGTCCTGTAATAATGCACATTTTCATGTAATAATGCACAGTGTCCTGTAATAATGCACAGTTTCATGTAATAATGCACAGTGTCATGTAATAATGCACAGTTTCATGTAATAATGCACAGTTTCATGTAATAATGCACAGTTTCATGTAATAATGCACAGTTTCATGTAATAATGCACAGTTTCATGTAATAATGCACATTTTCATGTAATAATGCACAGTGTCATGTAATAATGTACAGTTTCATGTAATAATGCACAGTTTCATGTAATAATGCACAGTGTCCTGTAATAATGCACATTTTCATGTAATAATGCACAGTGTCCTGTAATAATGCACATTTTCATGTAATAATGCACAGTGTCCTGTAATAATGCACAGTTTCATGTAATAATGCACAGTGTCATGTAATAATGTACAGTTTCATGTAATAATGCACAGTTTCATGTAATAATGCACAGTTTCATGTAATAATGCACAGTTTCATGTAATATGCACAGTTTCTGTATTGCACAGTGTCATGTAATAATGACAGTTAATGACAGTTTCAGTAATAATGACAGTTTCATGTAATAATGACAGTTTCATGTAATAATGCACAGTTTCATGTAATAATGCACATTTTCATGTAATAATGCACAGTGTCATGTAATAATGTACAGTTTCATGTAATAATGCACAGTTTCATGTAATAATGCACAGTGTCCTGTAATAATGCACATTTTCATGTAATAATGCACAGTTTCATGTAATAATGCACAGTTTCATGTAATAATGCACAGTGTCATGTAATAATGTACAGTTTCATGTAATAATGCACAGTTTCATGTAATAATGCACAGTTTCATGTAATAATGCAGTGTCATGTAATAATGTACAGTTTCATGTAATAATGTACAGTTTCATGTAATAATGTACAGTTTCATGTAATAATGTACAGTTTCATGTAATAATGTACAGTTTCATGTAATAATGTACAGTTTCATGTAATAATGCACATTTTCATGTAATAATGCACAGTTTCATGTAATAATGTACAGTTTCATGTAATAATGCACAGTTTCATGTAATAATGCACAGTTTCATGTAATAATGCACATTTTCATGTAATAATGCACAGTGTCATGTAATAATGTACAGTTTCATGTAATAATGCACAGTTTCATGTAATAATGCACAGTTTCATGTAATAATGCACAGTGTCCTGTAATAATGTACAGTTTCATGTAATAATGTACAGTTTCAGTGTAATAATGTACAGTTTCATGTAATAATGTACAGTTTCATGTAATAATGTACAGTTTCAGTGTAATAATGTACAGTTTCATGTAATAATGTACAGTTTCATGTAATAATGTACAGTTTCAGTGAATCACTAGAAAAATGTTTGCAATACAAAGTATGTACATAGAAAATACAATTCTAAAATGTTACGTTTGTTTTGCATTTTAAGTACAATAAGGTATACATACGCCATTTGATTGTTCAAGGTGTTGGTAGGATAGAGCCTATCCCAGTAGAGGTGAAGACCGGCCGTGGAGGTTTGGGGCGCGAGTCTGATCAGAAGCGCAAAAAGAATGAAAAAGCAGAACGTTACAGGAACTGGAGCGCAAAGAGACATAAAATGGAGGTGGAACACAAACAGTCATTTATGAAGAGATTGAATGAAAAAGTGAAAAACAAAACTGCGCAAAAAGACTTGTACAAGAGTCAGAAAGTGTGTGAGCAGTTGGACTCACAGATGGTAAGTAAAATATAGACAGTGTGTGAGTAGCTGGACTCACAGATGGTAAGTAAAATATAGACAGTGTGTGAGTAGCTGGACTCACAGATGGTAAGTAAAATATAGACAGTGTGTGAGTAGCTGGACTCACAGATGGTAAGTAAAATATAGACAGTGTGTGAGTAGCTGGACTCACAGATGGTAAGTAAAATATAGACAGTGTGTGAGTAGCTGGACTCACAGATGGTAAGTAAAATATAGACAGTGTGTGAGTAGCTGGACTCACAGATGGTAAGTAAAATATAGACAGTGTGTGAGTAGCTGGACTCACAGATGGTAAGTAAAATATAGACAGTGTGTGAGTAGCTGGACTCACAGATGGTAAGTAAAATATAGACAGTGTGTGAGTAGCTGGACTCACAGATGGTAAGTAAAATATAGACAGTGTGTGAGCAGCTGGACTCACAGATGGTAAGTTAGAATATTGACAGCATGTGAGCAGCTGGACTCACAAATGGTAAGTAAAATATAGACAGTGTGTGAGCAGTTGGACTCACAGATGGTAAGTAAAATATAGACAGTGTGTGAGCAGCTGGACTCACAGATGGTAAGTTAGAATATTGACAGCATGTGAGCAGCTGGACTCACAGATGGTAAGTTAGAAGATTGATAGCATGTGGGCAGCTGGACTCACAGATGGTAAGTTAGAAGATTGATAGCATGTGAGCAGCTGGACTCACAAATGGTAATTTAGAAGATTGACAGCATGTGAGCAGCTGGACTCACAAATGGTAAATTAGAAGATTGATAGCATGTGAGCAGCTGGACTCACAGATGGTAAGTAAGAAGATTGACAGCATGTGAGCAGCTGGACTCACAGATGGTAAGTAAGAAGATTGACAGCACATGGGCAGCTGGACTCACAGATGGGAAGTAAGAAGATTGACAGTACGTGAGCAGCTGGACTCACAGATGGTAAGTAAGAAGATTGACAGCACATGGGCAGCTGGACTCACAGATGGGAAGTAAGAAGATTGACAGTGCGTGAGCAGCTGGACTCACAGATGGTAAGTAAGAATATTGACAGCACATGGGCAGCGGGACTCACAGATGGGAAGTTAGAAGATTGACAGTGCGTGAGCAGCTGGACTCACAGATGGTAAGTAAGAATATTGACAGCACATGGGCAGCGGGACTCACAGATGGGAAGTTAGAAGATTGACAGTGCGTGAGCAGCTGGACTCACAGATGGTAAGTAAGAAGATTGACAGCACATGGGCAGCTGGACTCACAGATGGGAAGTAAGAAGATTGACAGTGCGTGAGCAGCTGGACTCACAGATGGTAAGTAAGAAGATTGACAGCACATGGGCAGCTGGACTCACAGATGGGAAGTAAGAAGATTGACAGTGCATGAGCAGCTGGACTCACAGATGGTAAGTAAGAATATTGACAGCACATGGGCAGCGGGACTCACAGATGGGAAGTTAGAAGATTGACAGTGCGTGAGCAGCTGGACTCACAGATGATAAGTTAGAAGATTGACAGCATGTGAGCAGCGGGACTCACAGATGAGAAGTAAGAAGATTGACAGTGCGTGAGCAGCTGGACTCACAGATGGTAAGTAAGAATATTGACAGCACATGGGCAGCGGGACTCACAGATGGGAAGTAAGAAGATTGACAGTGCGTGAGCAGCTGGACTCACAGATGGTAAGTAAGAATATTGACAGCACATGGGCAGCGGGACTCACAGATGGGAAGTAAGAAGATTGACAGTGCGTGAGCAGCTGGACTCACAGATGGTACGTAAGAAGATTGACAGTGCGTGAGCAGCTGGACTCACAGATGGTAAGTAAGAAGATTGATAGCATATGAGCAGCTGGACTCACAGATGGTAAGTTAGAAGATTGACAGCACATGGGCAGCGGGACTCACAGATGATAGTTAAAAGATTGACAGTGTGTGAGCAGCTGGACTTACAGATGATAAGTTAGAAAATTGACAGCATGTGAGCAGCTGGACTCACATATGATAAGTTAGAAGATTGACAGTGTGTGAGCAGCTGGACTTACAGATGATAAGTTAGAAGATTGACAGTGTGTGTGCAGCTGGACTTACATATGATAAGTTAGAAGATTGACAGCATGTGAGCAGCTGGACTCACAGATGATAAGTTAGAAGATTGACAGCGCGTGAGCAGCTAGACTCACAGCTGGTAAGTAAGAATATTGACAGCACGTGAGCAGCTGGACTTACAAATGGTAAGTTAGAAGATTGACAGCACGTGAGCAGCTGGACTCACAGATGGTAAGTTAGAAGATTGACAGCGCGAGCAGCAATATATATATTATATATTCAGGAACACCTCAAGCAAGTAAAATACAAAGACAATATACACAATAAGCTATGCATATTGACACAAGTTTTTTTGTTTTTTTTTAGCCACGTTTAAGGTCCGTTTATTTGCCTCGTCGTAGGTAGCAAGCGGGTCGAGGCCATCCCACTTGTACCTTACAAAGAACATAGTAATGAAATTTGTACAAAACAGTTACATTTACATATGTATACAATACATTACATAATTCAATATATAAGAATGTTATGTTTAGACAAAGCATGTGAAAAAGAAGAGAAAAATTAACACAAAAAATAGACAAATAATAGTCTTGTCTAAATATCGCGAGAGAAAAAAAAAAAAGAGAGATCTACTTAGGCTTGTTATATATATTGAATAAAATTACTCCAATCCTTATTGAATTTTTCTATTTCATCGTTTCGAAATGCTGTATATTTTTCTAATTTAATTCTTGCAATTACTTTTTGCTTAAAAATCATTATGTTAGGTAACAACTTATTCTGTTTGCAGGTATGTATAAAATATTTTGCAAATAATAAAATGTACGATACTGTTTTATTGTTAGTATGAAAATATACATCGAATTTGTCTTGATTTATATCAATATCAATATCCTCCATCCATTTAAATAATTCATTCCAAAAACATTGCGATCTTGTGCAGTTCCAGAACAGGTGATCTATACTTTCTATTTCCATACTACAAAAATCACACAAGCTAGATTCAATTAAATTACATTTGAATAAAAATTTGTTAGTTGCTATATTTTTATGTAGGAAGTTGTACTGAAAGTTTTGAAGAATATTATCCTTGCAAATTTCAAAAGCCTTAGTATATATATCTTTCCAACTGAACTGTTTTTGCGGGAAAATCAGTTCCCATTTTATTTGTGATTTTGTCTTATCTTGTAAGTTTTTCATTTTTTGTATTTCAGTAAGTATTTTATTTATATAGCTTGTATTTGTCTTATCTAAGATTTCATATGCATTTATCTTGTCAGTAGGAGTATCAAAGTCACCAACACTCTCCAGCTTCCTTATCCATTCTTTGGGAATTTGATGCTATTACTTTATAATAATTGAGGAATTCAGTGTTAGATATTTGATATTCCGTATTTAAATCTTTTAGAGTTTTAAATGTTTTGGTATCCATGTTATAGATGTCTTTGACATAAATTATGTTTTTGTTGATCCAATGAGGGAATACCATAGTATCGTTATTATTTTTTATATGTGAGTTATTCCAAAGTATCTGCGTTTTTATGTGTTGGGGGTCTTTGTCATAGTTGATTTTGCTCCATGCTATCAAAATTTCTTTTAAAAATGTACTTGTAATTTTTAATTTCATTATGTCTCTTGTTATATTACTTCGAAATAAAAGCCATCCGCCTATTTTTTGTAGCTGTTTATTTATTATAAATTTCCATGCACCTTTATTCGACACATTGATTATTCTTTTGATCCAACTGGATTTGATGGAGTTTAGAAATAACTTGATATCAATCATGTTTAATCCTCCATATTTAAAGTCTTGTATTACAACGTTACGTTTTACTTTATCTCTTTTTGAGTTCCATATAAATTCGTAGCTGTTTTGAGTTAACATGTTTAAAGTTTCATCAGATGGGTTTGGGAGGACAGAGAATAAGTACGTTAATTTTGGTAATATTAATGATTTATACACTGAGATATTACCTATTGTAGTTAGTCTTCTAGCTTTCCATCTTTTGATATCGGTATGGAATTGATGTATTCGTATTTCATAGTTTAAATGAAGTATTTGTTTTGGTTTTGCATGGAAAATGATACCCAACGTTTTAGCACTTTCTGGAGTCCATTGTATTTTTTCATTCTTCTTTCTACAGTAAATAAGATCATGCTGATTCCTAATAGACCCTATTCTGAGAACTGAACATTTATCATAATTAAGTTTTAGGCCTGAAATACATGCAAAGTCATCAAACATTTGTAACATTTCTGAATAGCTCTTCTTAGAGCCATCTAAAATAATAGTGGCATCGTCTGCAAACATACTATTTTTCACTTCTTTGTCGGACATTGATATACCTTTCACATCATTATTATTACGTATTGCAATGGATAGTAACTCGATAGCTAATATAAAAATATACGGTGATAAAGGACAACCTTGTCTAACCCCTCTTTTTATGCTAAATGACTCTGACAAAAAACCGTTATATAACACACAACTTGAAGGGTTATTGTAGAAAAGTTTGATCTATTCTTTTAGGATAGGGCCAAAATTAAATATATCTAGTACCGTTTGCATAAACTTATGGTTCAGGCTGTCGAACGCTTTTTCAAAATCGGCAAAGAATAAAAGACCAGGAAATTATTGTTTTCAGTATATTCTATGACATCATACAATAACCGTATGTTTTCTCCTATATATCGGCCTTTTATAAAGCCTGTTTGGCTGTTGTCTATTAATTTATCTAGGACTGACTTTATTCTGTTAGCAATTACTTTAGCAACTATCTTGTAATCCACGTTTAACAAGCTTATAGGTCTCCAATTTGAAAGAAGAGATAAGTCTTTCCCTGGTTTAGGTACTAATGTGATTATACTTTGTGCTTGTAATTGACTAAGTATTTCTGTTTCTAAAGAGAAGTTAAAAGAGGCTACCAAATCTGTTTTTATTTAGTTCCAATATAGCTTGTAGAATTCCACATTTATACCATCGGATCCTGGACTTTTGCCATTTTTCATATCCTTAATAGCTCGTTTACATTCATCTTCTGTTATCATTCCTTCACATGATTGCTTTTCAGCATCTGATAGTTTAGGTATTACATGTTCATTGTAAAAATTATGATTTATATTTGTCTGCTTACTTTCTTTATATAGGTTTTCATAATATCGTTTCTGTTCATATAGGATTTCATTTTGATTTGTAACAGTCTTACCGTCTACATTTAAATTCGTAATTAGTTTTCTTTCGGCATTCCTTTTTTCTAGTGCTTTCAGTAATTTAACATTTCTTTCCCCATTCTCAATTTTCCCCAGACACAAGTTTTTAAACATTTTGCTATAATTGGTCAGTGTTTGCCTTCTCCCGATAAATGATTTTTGTAATTTAAAAGCAAAATGACTTTGTCAAATCAAAGACGATGAATTATTATTAAATGTGTATAATTATATAAATGCTGTGCTTTTAATTTGTTTAGGGCATAACAGTTCCACCTGAGTCTTTTTTCTGGCCTGAGGCGCTGCTGCCAAAGACAGCTGATGATGATGATGTTGATGATAATGAGATAAACGAAGGTGAACGACTGGATCGACTGCAACCTGGATACAGTGACTGTGTGCAGGATGATGATGATGATGATGATGATGATGATGATGATGAAGATGTTCCGGGACAGTCGATAGACAATCCAGTTGTGAACTACAGTGTTTGTATATTGTTTTTTATTTACTTTGTTTGGTATCAGCAATGTATATATTTGTCGTGCTCGTTTGGTGTAGTTGAGGGTTTGAGCCCTGCTACACTTCAAACAATCCATCTAGGATACGGGTAGTGTTCTAACACACAATCCATCTAGGATATGGGTAGTGTTCTAACACACAATCCATCTAGGAGATGGGTAGTGTTCTAACACACAATCCATCTAGGAGATGGGTAGTGTTCTAACACACAATCCATCTAGGAGACGGGTAGTGTTCTAACACACAATCCATCTAGGAGACGGGTAGTGTTCTAACACACAATCCATCTAGGATACTGGTAGTGTTCTAACACACAATCCATCTAGGAGACGGGTAGTGTTCTAACACACAATCCATCTAGGAGACGGGTAGTGTTCTAACACACAATCCATCTAGGAGACGGGTAGTGTTCTAACACACAATCCATCTAGGAGACGGGTAGTGTTCTAACACATAATCCATCTAGGATACTGGTAGTGTTCTAACACACAATCCATCTAGGAGATGGGTAGTGTTCTAACACACACTCCATCTAGGAGATGGGTAGTGTTCTAACACACAATCCATCTAGGAGACGGGTAATGTTCTAACACACAATCCATCTAGGAGACGGGTAGTGTTCTAACACACAATCCATCTAGGAGACGGGTAGTGTTCTAACACACAATCCATCTAGGAGACGGGTAGTGTTCTAACATTAGTTTTTTATCATCAGTGAATCAAGCCGTAGCTCATTTATTCATTTGTTAAATCATTCATTCCACTGATAACTACACGAACCTCTCCGACTTAGCGACCACAATACCATCTCATATACCTCCCGGTCCGAGGATCAAACCTGGGTTGCATTTGTGAGTAGCGAGCTGGACAGTTGAAGATTGCGTTGTCCTATTTCCTGGCATTGCAACCAATGAAGAAATGTAGACTATGCCTAAATAGTTGATACGTCCCCCATATTTCATCTCAATGACACAAAGTCCCAATTCTTGAGGATTGGGGCAGGCTCCTGTGCCGAGTGGTTTAGGTCGTAGACTTCAAATCACTTGTCCCTCACTGCTGTAGGTTCAAATCCCACTGGGGGTGTTGTTCTTTCATGCAAGGAAGCTGTCCATCCAGTTTGTGGAAGGTTGGTGATTCTACTCGGGTGTCTATCCATGCCTACTACTTGCCATATGAACTAAGCTGGGATATTATGGCCACTTATTACTATGAGGTTCAGATAGTCCCTGGCATTTAGTTTAATCATATTTTGTCGCTCTATTTTCTGCTTTCTGAGGTTCTCTTGGCTGACTGTTTAAGACAGGTTTGACTGTATATGGATTTCTGATAGATGTGATCATCCTGTGCTCTTCTGTTTCAACGTAACCATAAACAATTGGTTTGTGGTTGGAACTTAAATAGAATAGAACTCTGGCACAGCTACTGTATATATGGAGATCAGTAGCAGATAGTATACGTCTCTATGTGGGAAAGGGTATTGCATATACATGTGAATACAAAACATGACAAATTAAATAAAGGCAAACGGGTCGGGCCACAAGTTCTAGCAACATTAATTACGGCCCATCCCACAATACGATACTTCACCACAATAGGATGTGTCACTAATAACAGTCAGAATCCCACCGTAACCCTTAACCTCCCAATCGCAAATTAAAATTGTTTTTGCAAACATCATAGAGCTGGATCAGACAGCACAGAACAGATCAAGCTCTATGCTGTTTGTTATTCGGATATTGGAGCTAAATGACTTGGCAATGTGGAATTGGAATGCCTTATGGACACAATAGCTTATAGCTGGGCGTGGACTCTGGGCTTTCACACCTGAAGCGAGCGTGCTACCACTGAGCTATCACAACTTGCACGAAATTGGTCTGTGTCATATTTTCTCAAAATCATGTATTTGGACAAAGTCATTGTCGTACATTGTTTACATCTTTCTGATTATCTGTGTTGTAATTGTCATATTTAGAGTAATTATTGAAAAATACTGTTTATGAACATAATCCCTGTGTTGTATATCGCAGCCAAGAAGTTGTTTGTTTGTTCCGGTTTTATGCCTCTTTCGTGGGCAGGCTCCAGCTGCGGTTAGCCAGTACTTGGTGCTCCAACCTCAGTAAGAAACTGTCAACATTTTCATATAAACAGACACAGCATGAGCGGGGCTCGAACCCGTGACCATCAGAGATGATAGATTACAAGTCAGCGACCGTAACCACTTGACCACGGAAGCGGTCAGACAAGAAGATTTTATTAAATTTATAACTACAAAATGTTTCAGGTAGAAGAACAGTTAGACGTTATCACAATATATCTGCGGACGAAACACAAGTATTGTATATGGTGTGGGACTACATATGATGGTATGTATTATACTTCTGTAAGTTAACCCTTAACTGCCAATCACAACTTAAGTCACTTTTTGCAAACAGCAGAGATCCAGATCTTCTTACATGTATGTGGAAGAAGTTGTTAGTTCCATCAGATGGGCTAACAGAGGACCCACATATTGTTTGCTTATGATTGATAGCGACATATTCTCATATATTTATCATTTGCTTTACTGGTATGAAGCAAGTGGATATTTGTTTGTGATGATTGAGCTTATTTACCCTCGCCGCCGGCAAACCTCGTGGGCAAGCTATATTTGTTTGTGATGATTGAGCTTATTTACCCTCGCCGCCGGCAAACCTCGTGGGCAAGCTATATTTGTTTGTGATGATTGAGCTTATTTACCCTCGCCGCCGGCAAACCTCGTGGCCAAGCTATATTTGTTTGTGATGATTGAGCTTATTTACCCTCGCCGCCGGCAAACCTCGTGGGCAAGCTATATTTGTTTGTGATGATTGAGCTTATTTACCCTCGCCGCCGGCAAACCTCGTGGGCAAGCTATATTTGTTTGTGATGATTGAGCTTATTTACCCTCGCCGCCGGCAAACCTCGTGGCCAAGCTATATTTGTTTGTGATGATTGAGCTTATTTACCCTCGCCGCCGGCAAACCTCGTGGGCAAGCTATATTTGTTTGTCATGATTGAGCTTATTTACCCTCGCCGCCGGCAAACCTCGTGGGCAAGCTATATTTGTTTGTGATGATTGAGCTTATTTACCCTCGCCGCCAGCAAGCCTCGTGGGCAAGCTATATTTGTTTGTCATGATTGAGCTTATTTACCCTCGCCGCCGGCAAACCTCGTGGGCAAGCTATAGTTCATCATTTCTATGTTCACAAGTGAAAAATAGTTCATCATTTCTATGTTCACAAGTGAAAAATAGTTCATCCTTTCTATGTTCACAAGTGAAATATAGGTCATAATGCACATGAGTTAAGAAATTATCTTTTATATTTTATTCTTGTGTTTTTTATGATAGAAACGGATGCAACAATGCACTAAATGGCACTAGAATGTTGTGCATAGATAACAATGCACTAAATGGCACTAGAACATTGTGCATAGATAACAATGCACTAAATGGCACTAGAATGTTGTGCATAGATAACATTGCACTAGAACGTTGTGCATACATCTCTGATTGAATCTGAAAGTGAACACGATGATCAATATTCTGCTATCAAGTACAGTCAAACCTGTTAATTATTATTAATTATTAAGCAGCCACTTCTGTGATTCCCTTGGCTGGCTGCTTAAGGCTGGTTTGACTGTATGTGGTATTGGTTATGACACGAAGATACGCTTCTATGTGGGAAAGACTTAACTACGAAGTTTATATTTCAGATAACGAAGATCTGATGAGTCACTGTCCAGGTAACTCTGCTCAACTGCACGAAGATGAGCTTTATTGACCGCTAAATTAAGCTCTATGGATTAGTCTCTCTATGAATAGGTGGATTGAACTCAGTGGTGAAGTTGATTGAGCTCGGTGTGGATAGAAAATTGAGCTCTGCAGACATGTAAATTGAGTTCAGTCCGCCTCCGTGGTCGAGTGGGTAAGGTCGCTCACTTGTATACCACTGTAACCTATCATCACTGATGGTCACGGGTTCGAGCCCCACTCAGGCCGTGTCTCATTTATTTGAAAAAGTTGGCAGTTTCTTACGGAGGTTGGTGCACCCAAGTACTGGTTAACCGCTGGAGCCTGCACAGGAAAGTTGTTGTTAGGTAAACTGCCCGTTGGCGATATAGCCCAAAATGGTGCTGATGCAGGCGTAAAACCCGAAATATAACATAACATAAATTGAGTTCTTCAGACATGGAAATTGAGTTCTTCAGACATGGAAATTGAGTTCTTCAGACATGGAAATTGAGTTCTTCAGACATGGAAATTGAGTTCTTCAGACATGGAAATTGAGTTCTTCAGACATGGAAATTGAGTTCTTCAGACATGGAAATTGTGTTCTTCAGACATGTAAATTGATCTATCGATGGAAAAGAATGTTGAACTCTGCAACATTAATGAGTTCTCTGCTAAGTAAATTGAGCAAACTGTGGATAAGTAAATTGAAACTCGCTGTGGATAAATAAATTGTAACTTGGGGACGTGTAAATTTAGTTTGGTCCCCACCCCTGTGGTCGAGTGGTTAAGATTGCTGACTTGTATACCACTGTAACCTATCATCACTGATGGTCACGGGTTCGAGCCACGTTCAGGCCGTGTCTCATTTATATTAAAAAGATGGCAGATTTTTACAGAGGTTCATGCACCAAGTACTGGTTAACCGCTGGAGCCTTATTTATAAAACGCCATTTGTAATTTAGTAAAATATGAGTTACCTCCCTCTGTTTATAAAGTGCCCTTTATAATTGTGTAAAATATGAGTTAGCTCCATTTCTTTGAAAACGTCAGTCCGCCTCCGTGGTCGAGTGGTTAAGGTCGCTGACTTGTATACCACTGTAACCTATCATCACTGATGGTCACGGGTTCGAGCCCCTCTCAGGCTGTGTCTCATTTATATGAAAACGTTGGCAGTTTCTTACGGAGGTTGGTGCACCCAAGTACCCTCGAGTTTCCGGTTTCCGTTATGATAAGAAATGATCGGCATTCAACAAAACGAATCTTAAAACTACATAGTTTTCTAAATGTATGATGTAAATAAAGTAACGTTCCTCTTTTATTCCAAAGAATTAGAAATGAATATGACTACATAAATAACAACGGGCGCTGTCATTTTTACCATGACTCGACATCTGTGGTGACTGGTACCGGAGTTTTCGTGACCTTTCAGAAAATCAATTTTGCGTAACATCGAATGAGTGTAAATATAAAACTAACACGTTTTATGCAGCATGATGATAATTTCTATTATTTTGATGAATATTTCTTTTCACAGTGAACACTTTTACAGTTTAACAAGCATTTTCACATGTGGACACCTGAATTCATCACCTAATCTTGTAAACCTGACTTTTGAACAGTAAATGAGGTGGGTCCAATGGTCACACTGTGCCCATTTGTAAGGTTGAATGAATAGTGCCTGCACTTACGCTTTGTAGGTGGTGGACTGCCATAAACCTAAAACAAAAACTATTCCTTTAAGTACACTACACTACAGGACACATCGCTTAGTTGACAATGACAGTAACACTGTATGGACCTCAAAACAATATAAGAGAAGTCTCCAAAACTATCTCCCCTTACACTAATTAAAATTGTAACCCAGTCTATATTGACCTTCACATTAAATGACAGGTAGGTAAACAAATCAGACAACGCAAAACAAAACTGGAAATTGTCAATATTTTGCACTAAATCAAATGGACAAATGTTGATGCAATATTGCATTATGAAAGATAGCATGTTTTATACCAATTCAAGCAAAATAACCGATTACTTACGTCTACAAGGATTATACGGTGCATTGTTGTTGCCAAATATGGGACATGACCTTTGATACTATCTATTCCTGATTGGTGACGTCAGAAAACACGGATCGCACGCAGTATTGTAAATACTTATGAAGGTATCACGATTTGAGGACACTAGAGGATACTGGTTAACCGCTGGAGCCTGCCCAGGAAAGGTGTTGTTAGGTAAACTGCCCGCCGGCGATATAGCCCGAAATGGTGCTGATGCAGGCGTAAAACTCGAAATATAACATAACATAATTGAAAACGTCATTTGTAATTGAGTAAAATATGAGTTACCTCCCTTTGAAAATGCCATTTGTAATTGAGTAAAATATGAGTTACCTCCCTTTGTTTTGAAGCGCTATTTATAATTGAGTAAAATATGAGTTACCTCCCTTTCTTTGAAAATGCCATTTATAATTGAGTAAAATATGACTTACCTCCCTTTGTTTTGAAGCGCCATTTGTAATTGAGTAAAATACGAGTTGCCTCCCTTTGAAAATGCCCTTTGTAATTGAGTAAAATATGAGTTACCTCACTTTGTTTCGAAGCACCATTTGTAATTGAGTAAACTATGAGTGTCCTCCCTTTGTTTGGAAGTGCCATTTGTAATTGAGTAAAATATGAGTTGCCTCCCTTTGAAAACACCATTTGAAATTGATCAAAATATTATTTACCTCCCTTTGTTTCGAAGTGCCATTTGTAATTGCTTAAAATATGAGTTGTCTCCCTTTGTTTTGAAGCGCCAATTGTGACAAAGGGATGTAACTAATATTTTACTCAGTTACAAATGGCGTTTTCAAAGACAAATGAACTCATTGGAGAGTTACGAAACAAGGCGCTATAATAAAATATAAAATATATTTTGTAAAAGTGTTAAACATGATAATATTGATCTAAAAAGTTCAAGTCTCTGCAACAGTTCATAATTATAAACTAGAGATTGTTTTGAAAAACGGATATCTTCCCACTCACTGTGGATGTCTTCCCACTCACTGTGGATGCCTTCCCCACTCACTGTGGATACCTTCCCCACTCACTGTGGATACCTTCCCCACTCACTGTGGATGTCTTCCCCACCCACTATGGATGTCTTCCCCACTCACTGGGATGTGAGTGGATGTCTTCCCCACTCACTGTGGATGTCTTCCCCCCTTACTGTGGATGTCTTCCCCACTCACTGTGGATACCTTCCCCACTCACTGTGGATGTCTTCCCCCTCACTGTGGATACCTTCCCACTCATGTGGATGTCTTCCCCACTCACTGTGGATACCTTCCACTCACTGTGGATGTCTTCCCCCACTCACTGTGGATGTCTTCCCCCACTCACTGTGGATACCTTCCCCACTCACTGTGGATGTCTTCCCCCACTCACTGTGGATGTCTTCCCCACTCACTGTGGATACCTTCCCCACTCACTGTGGATACCTTCCCCACTCACTGTGGATACCTTCCCACTCACTGTGGATACCTTCCCCACTCACTGTGGATGCCTTCCCCACTCACTGTGGATGTCTTCCCCACTCACTATGGATGTCTTCCCCACTCACTGTGGATGCCTTCCCCACTCCTGTGGATGTCTTCCCCCACTCACTGTGGATGTCTTCCCCACTCACTGTGGATGTCTTCCCACTCACTGAGGATGTTTTCCCCCACTCACTGTGTATGTCTTCCCCACTCACTGTGGATATACATTCCCCACTCACTGTGGATACCTTCCCCACTCACTGTGGATGTCTTCCCCACCCACTATGGATGTCTTCCCCACTCACTGTGGATGTATTCCCCACTCACTATGGATGTCTTCCCCCACTCACTGTGGATATCTTCCCCACTAACTGTGGATGTCTTCCTCACTCACTGGGATGTCTTCCCCACCCACTATGGATGTCTTCCCCACTAACTGTGGATGTCTTCCCCACTCACTGTGGATGTCTTCCCCACTCATTGGGATGTGAGTGGATGTCTTCCCCACCCACTATGGATGTCTTCCCCACTCACTATGGATGTCTTCCCCACTCACTATGGATGTCTTCCCTGTCCCCACTGGTGTTTCCACTATGGATGTCTTCCCCACTCACTGTGGATGTCTTCCCACTCACTATGGATGTCTTCCCCATCACTATGGATGTCTTCCCCACTCACTGTGGATGTCTTCCCCACTCACTGTGGATGTCTTCCCCACCCACTATGGATGTTTTCCCACTCACTATGAATGTCTTCCCCCCCACTATGGATGTCTACCCCACTCACTATGTATGTCTTCCCACTCACTGTGGATGTCTTCCCCACCCACTATGGATGTCTTCCCCACTCACTGTGGATGTCTTCCCCACCCACTATGGATGTCTTCCCCACTCACTGTGGATGTATTCCCCACCACTATGGATGTCTTCCCCAATCACTGTGGATATCTTCCCACTAACTGTGGATGTCTTCCCACTCACTGGGATGTCTTCCCCACCCACTATGGATGTCTTCCCCACTAACTGTATGTCTTCCCCACTCACTGTGGATGTCTTCCCCACTCATTATGAGATGTCTTCCCCACCCACTATGGATGTCTTCCCCACTCACTATGGATGTCTTCCCCACTCACTATGGATGTCTTCCCCACCCACTATGGATGTCTTCCCCACTCACTATGGATGTCTTCCCCACCCACTATGGATGTCTTCCCCACTCACTATGTATGTCTTCCCCACCCACTATGGATGTCTACCCCACTCACTATGTATGTCTTCCCCACTCACTATGGATGTCTTCCCCACCCACTATGGATGTCTTCCCCACTCACTGTGGATGTCTTCCCCACTCACTGGATGTCTTCCCCACTCACTGTGGATGTCTTCCCCACTCACTGTGGAGGTCTTCCCCACTCACTGTGAATGTCTTCCCCCTTACTGTGGATGTCTTCCCCGCTCACTGTGGATGTCTTTCCCACTCACTGTGGATGTCTTCCCCACTCACTGTGGATGTCTTCCCCACTCACTGGATGTCTTCCCCACTCACTGTGGATGTCTTCCCCACTCACTGTGGAGGTCTTCCCCACTCACTGTGAATGTCTTCCCCCTTACTGTGGATGTCTTCCCCGCTCACTGTGGATGTCTTTCCCACTCACTGTGGATGTCTTCCCCACTCACTGTGGATGTCAACCCCCACTCACTGGATGTCTTCTTCACTCACTGGGATGTGAGTGGATGTCTTCCCCCCTTACTGTGGATGTCTTCCCGTGGATGTCTTCCTCACTCACTGGGATGTGAGTGGATGTCTTCCCCCCTTACTGTGGATGTCTTCCCGTGGATGTCTTCCTCACTCACTGGGATGTGAGTGGATGTCGTCCCCCACTCACTGTGGATGTCTTCCTCACTCACTGGGATGTGAGTGGATGTCTTCCCCACTCACTGTGGATGTCTTCCCCCCTTATTGTGGATGTCTTCCTGTGGATGTCTTCCCCACTCACTGTGGATGTCTTCCCCACTCACTATGGATGTATTCCCACTCACTGTGGATGTCTTCCCCACTCACTGTGGATACCTTCCCATTCACTGTGGATGCCTTCCCCGCTCACTGTGGATGTCTTCCCCCCTTATTGTGGATGTCTTCCCGTGGATGTCTTCCCGTGGATGCCTTCCCACTCACTGTGGATGTCTTCCCCACTCACTACGGTTGTCTTCCCACTCACTGAGGATGTCCTACCCACTCACTGGGGATGTCTTCCCCCTTACTGTGGATGTCTTCCCCACTCACTGGGGATGTCTTCCCCACTCACTGGGGATGTCTTCCCCACTCATTGTTGCTTCAGTGGAGTAATAAAAGTGTAACATATAAAGTCATAGCAATAGACATTCATATGTAGCATTATGAAGTTTTGGAGATGAAGAATGGACAAGTTTTCTTATAAAAATACTTGTCCACCAGTCCACCTGTGTGTGCGTGCATCTGTCACTAGATGTACTAGTATAGAGCTTGGAACGTCCACTAGTCCACCTGTGTGTGCGTGCATCTGTCACACTTTTATGGATTCAACAATTTAAGTGAAAGTTGGTACACATATCTTTGAGAATATCACAAACACTTTCAAAGAAATCAAAGATAAACAGTATTTATTTTGCCAAAGCCATTCCTGGGGTCATTTATTATCATACAATGTTCAATGTCTTTCTTGTTTCAATTCTTAAGCTTACGCTTTATCCTAATGGTTAGCTTATACAAATTTATTTTAGCTCGATTGCGAAACAAGTTCTTTCAACTCTTGAGACCTGATGGAATCCATCACCACGAGTGAGAGAGAAGAGGCAACGTGGAATTTAAATGCCTTGCCTAAGGGCACACTTGTAACGGCTCCAGCGGAGCTCGAACTCCGGACCTAATGGTTGGTTTAGAAATGAGCAGAAAGAAACAACTTTCCCAGACTAAAATCTTAAAGAAAGTAGAATTCAGAAACTAAGGAATTTATATTACTATAAAACTAATCCATTACAATGACACACGATATACTAAAGCGGGTATAAATATTTAGAATTCTCAAACAGAGTTCACAACACGCTACTGTAGTGTACAAACACATACATAATTAGTTTAATTAATTAAACACTTTCGACACTACTGACTTCTAAATAGATTTACAAAAAGTGTAGACACAGATGAGCCGGCTAGTGGCCCGCCGTTTCATCAGGATCTGTACTTTCTGCCAGTAATCTTTTTTTAAGACAAAATTACCCATTTTGATAAATAAACTGGTCCAACTGTAACTTTCTGATTACTTTATTGGTCTAATAATATCATGGACCAGTCCATGTCAGTTACTTAGTGTTAAATGGGATAACAAGTCCTATCAACGCCATTGTTGTGCGCCATTGTTGTTCGTCATCAGACTCCTTCATATTGCAGACGGGTCGATTGATGTTTTTTAATTAAAAGGCCAAAACAATCATTAAAATTGATAATCTTCTAAATATAATGCTTTAAAATAAGTCCTGAAATATTACACTGTATTTATAAACAAATTAACTACAGGTCTGCAAACATAAATTGGCGTTGTTTACATTTATATGCTTTGGTAAACAGTACATTTAAGATATTTCTACACACTTTTGTAGCTAAGATATAAACGCAACTATGTGAGCATGAGCACATACTGTATTAAAATCATTCTTTTGAGGTCATGGGTTCGAATCTCGCGGTGGTCTGTTTGGACCCCCCCCCCACACACACACATTAATTTAATATATATATATTATATATCAAGAAACAAGTTTAACAAATTTAAAGTCAATAGATATATAGAGATAGATTTCTTTATTTATAGAGGGTGACCTAATTAGTTCTGAACTAATCTTCCTTAGGGCCCACTGTAAGATTTCATGTTTCAATGATTCCGTTAACTGTTCCGCTTAAGATAAATGAATAGAAAATATGTAAAAAAAATACATAAATAAAAAAATAAAAAGTAGAAATGATAAATGTGATTTGAACTCGCGAAAACACTGGCTACGTTGAAATGTTACCTCTACGCCACAGAGGCAACTGCATCTGATCATCTAATTTTACACATATAACATCTATTGACATCATTTTCAATAACGTCAATATAAGTTTGTTTTACTGTAAGTTTGACTAACTATAACATAGAAACTAACGATATTGATGTATTAGCACATCTTGATAGGACGTGTCATTGTCATATACTATAGTCACTACATGTACACATGTTCAATGCACCTGTAATATCAATACCGTGGTAGCATATCCGAGACTGGTGTACAATTAATTGATCCTGGTGTATAACCAAAACTTGATAGATGCAGTCCAATATGCTAGGGAAGTATGGCTTGTCACATACAGGTATCAGGTCTGGACAAAATCGAATCTGCCACAGAAGTATTACCGGTCACTGTTAAGGTGTTAGACAAAGTCGAATCTGCCACAGAAGTATTACCTGTCACTGTTAAGGTGCTAGACATTGTTGAATCTGCTAGGGAACGCTGTCCTGTAACTGATCAGGTGCTAGACCAAGTTGAATCTGCTAGGGAACTCTGTCCTGTAATTGATCAGGTGCTAGACCAAGTTGAATCTGCTAGGGAACTCTGTCCTGTAACTGATCAGGTGCTAGACAATGTCGAATCTGATAGGGAACTCTGTCCTGTAACTGATCAGGTGCTAGACAATGTCGAATCTGCTAGGGAACTCTGTCCTGTAACTGATAAGGTGCTAGACAATGTCGACTCTGCTAGGGAACTCTGTCCTGTAACTGATCAGGTGCTAGACAATGTCGAATCTGCTAGGGAACTCTGTCCTGTAACTGATAAGGTGCTAGACAAAGTTGAATCTGCTAGGGAACTCTGTCCTGTAACTGATCAGGTGCTAGACAATGTCGAATCTGCTAGGGAACTCTGTCCTGTAACTGATCAGGTGCTAGACAATGTCGAATCTGCTAGGGAACTCTGTCCTGTAACTGATCAGGTGCTAGACAAAATCAAATCTGCTCGGGAACTCTGTCCTGTCACTGATAAGGGACATGTTATCGTACTGGTCATTTTTTATTTCAATATGGAAGTGGTCGCACAGGTTTCTCAGCAGGTCTTGCTGTAATCTCATATTGTGCTGCATCTGTGTCAGTCTGAAATACACGCATACAGTCTACAATATATATACCTAGACATATTTATTACACCTTGCCGAAGCTGGTCATTAACAAGATTCTAGATATTTTATTACTATTCACAAATCTACTCCCTGGTTACAAACTTGGTACTGTATGTGCACTTTGAGGAAACTTATCTCCTAAATAACGGAAGTATCAGACTTTTAACCCACAGTGACACAAATAGATGGAGATACAGACGGATCTGTAGTCCAGTGGTAGCACGCTGGACTGGTAATCCAGGGATCGCAGGTTCGATCTCCCGTCTGACCCTAATAAAATTAACATACTTTCAGATGGGACGTTAAACCGAGGTCTCGCGTCGGTGATTTACACCGTGCACGTAAAACAACCAGAGGAGACTCTGGAATGGTTCTCTGTCTGTATCATTGCACTATCCTCCAAAATCTAAAATGACTAATCTCTTCAGGAGGCATCGTTCATATGGGCAACTGGTAGCAACGATAAATAAACGTAAAACATACACACAGATGGGGATATGTTTGTATATGTTCCAAAATTGGCCTGAACAATTAATACTGGTGGATACAGCGTAAATGTGGTAATTTGTGTGGGAGGAAACTGGAGTACCCGGAGTAAACTCACCTGTCCGATCTGGTGACCACCATACCATCTCACCTACTTCCCAGGCGAAGGTTTAGTATTAATCTACTTTCAATCAAAAAGTTAACCCTTTCCATCATAGAAGCACCTCTTGACGCCATTACCAATACGACATACATTGACAATGTAGTAGCCAAACCAATGTTCATAATATAGGCCAGAATCTCATGTAGTCCCAGTAATATCTATGGAAGCGGGATAGATATGGCGACTACTTATCCGCTGCATGATGGCTAAATGGCTGTCATTTGTATTGAGATATAACAGTATATTAACCTAAATCTCTATGAAGGAAAGGGTTACGGTAAGACTCATAGCGTACAAACATGGGTAATTGTGTTAAATGATACATACTGCGTTTTATTCTTGTAAACATTTCTCTGTATTTCTTGTAATGTTTCTACTGTGAAGTCTTTCTCAGATTGGGCAATAAACTCCACGGACGTAGTAATGCCGAACATATATAACTTGAACTGAAATAGTTAAACGCACTTCATACAATATAAACAAATTAGTGTGTGGTGCAGGGAGCCGCCGTGGTCTAATGGATACAGAGTCCACTAAATCTAAAGGTTGCGAGTTCGAACCCGTCATATGGTGATAATTATATATTGGGGGTCATGTTAGAATGGAACTAATATTTGTCTTGCTGTTGTTTACGGCATGCAAGGTTAATTCCTATCATCAGAACACCAAACCCTGTTTTATTCGCCGATAAACAACAGCAAGACAAAATATTATTTCCTAACTAAACTTTAACATAGCAACAGGACATATATATCCTCTTGATCGCTGCAATACTACAATGGATACCCCTGATTAAACACTCTAAAGGCAAGACTTTTAAATCCACATTGTCTTTTCCCTCTCCCTCATCACAATGGCTTCCATCAGGATGTCTCAAGTGCGATATTTTTTCAATATACAGATATCAAATTAATAAATTAATTGGCATGTGGATAGATCTAAGGAGAGCCATTTGTTGCAAATCTAAGGTCGCTGACTTGTATACCACTGTAACCTATCATCACTGATGGTCACGTGTTCGTGCCCCGCTCAGGCCGTGTCTCATTTATATGAAAAAGTTGGCAGTTTCTTACGGAGGTTGGTGCAGCCAAGTACTGGTTAACCGCTGGAGCCTGCCCAGGAAAGGTGTTGTTAATTAAACTGCCCGCCGGCGATATAGCTCGAAATGGTGCTGATGCAGGCGTAAAACCCGAAATATAACATAACATATTGTTGCAAATCAAAATATAGTTGATGTGACCTTCAACTTTAAAGCCTCTATCACATTTGTCAGAAAACGTTTGTCTGGGCTATTTCCTAAACCATTAGACATACAGATACCAAAACTAGATATTTATAAACAGCTAAGGATAGCTGATCTGCACCTACATCATACAATCTTTCAATGGGAGACCGAGGTTATAACACTTTTCTCAGATCTCAAGCTCATATGACCAATCAGAAGCTTGAGACTGAGTCTGAGATTGGAGAAAAGTTTTATAACCTCGAGGTTATAAAACTTTTCTCCAATCTCAGACTCAGTCTCAAGCGAGGTTATAAACCTGTTCTCCAGTCTCAGACTCAGTCTCAAGCTTCTGATTGGTTCAGTTAAGTGTAGATATCAGACTCAACCAATCATATCACTTGAGATTTGAGAAAAGTTTTATAACCTCCTCAAATAATACTAACTGAACTAGTAGTCTTAAAACAAATGTGATATCTTTCTGAACATTTGTATGCTTTAATAATTGGAGGATTTCAAATCAGGTGACCGATCCAGGGGTCTTCATAGCCATCTTATTTATACCGTACATACTCGCCTATCGATCAGTTTCTTACCACTAGTGATAAACCGATTATCGCTAAGTCGCCGGACAATCGTTCGCCGGCATGGATATCGGCGATAATCGATTGTGAAAATGTGTAATCGATTATAATCGACGAGTCTTTATTTTTGTCTCTTACTTTTATGTTTGTTTATACCTCAAATAAAACCACGATTTACTATTGGCTGTATTTTATTAGCATTGCACGTTTGCAACAACAATTCTAACTGTATCTAGTACTAGACTTTTCACTAGTTGTTAGCGTTCTGTCCTCTATTAACTTAAAAACTAATTTTATTTACTAACTTAAAGATGTAACTGAGTAACTAATTTGTCGAAACTAGTAACTTGTAAGTAATTTATTAGTACTAAATAGATTGTTAAACTCACAAATTAGATGGAATGATTTTGATTTATAACTATATCAATTGCCCGATTAATAATCAATTATCTAATCGGTTTACCCGTCCGATATTCCGATTAATCGATTATGGATTTTGAAACCGATGCACATCACTACTCAGATTATGGCGTTAATGTGGCTTCCTGTCTTACAAGTGAGTGCTAAAAGAAAATTGAAATAATTTTTTTTTTAAATGTGATACATGTAATTGGTATCCTTAATAAATGTTTTAGAAAGGAAAACAACAACCCATCTTATATGCGAGTGCATGCCAAAAACACTCAGATTTCAGGACCAAAATTGGGGGGTCGTCTTACTGGAGAGATCACCGCTGTAAGAGGGCTGTGGATGGTACTTACCCGAGCCCATCGTGTATTTTTCTCCTCATTTGGTTTAATATGAAAGTATCTCTGATATATGTGCCTCTGAAAGACCTTGGGGAATCTGTTCTCACTATCGTTGACCTGGTCAGACTGAAAATAAAAATAATACAAGTATAAAGGTCAAATCGATAATCTGTGATCCGTTTTATACTTGTAATAATTCTGAACCTAGTATATCAATTATTATAAAGTTATATGTAATAATTCTGAACCTAGTATATCAATTATTATAAAGTTATATGTAATAATTCTGAACCTAGTATATCAATTATTATAAAGTTATATGTAATAATTCTGAACCTAGTATATCAATTATTATAAAGTTATATGTAATAATTCTGAACCTAGTATATCAATTATTATAAAGTTATATGTAATAATTCTGAACCTAGTATATCAATTATTATAAAGTTATATGTAATAATTCTGAACCTAGTATATCAATTATTATAAAGTTATATGTAATAATTCTGAACCTAGTATATCAATTATTATAAAGTTATATGTAATAATTCTGAACCTAGTATATCAATTATTATAAAGTTATATGTAATAATTCTGAAACTAGTATATCAATTATTATAAAGTTATATGTAATAATTCTGAACCTAGTATATCAATTATTATGAAGTTATATACTTGTAATCATTCTAAATCTATTGTGTTTAAATTTGCAATAAAACACGGCTACAGCCTGTCTATTTTATGGCTGTTGAATATTGCTCCCCCTTTAAAAACAAAACAATTATGAATGAGGATCATGTATGGAAATCGTAGTCAAATATCGTTGTCTGCAAATAAGAAATCATCCTATTCCCTGAGTGGTTGTCAACTTTAAGCTTGATCTATTAAACAGTGATGAACGGTTTATGAAATCAGAGTGCAACACGAGGCGTGGCTAAACGTCCTTTCAATGTTATTAATATTGTTCATGATTTTACATTACTCTGCCAGCCAGAACTATTAACACATACATAATATTATTATTATTGTTTGAATAAATATTAATAAATTCTGGGTAATAGTGTCAATTAGAACTTTTTCGAAAATCAAAATATGTAAAGTCGTCAGCCAAATAGGAGAGATATTAGGTGGCACGCCGACACAATAATGCACACATATATTCGTTCATAGCATTATATTTGGGTTTAAACTTTATTTATTTTACAACGTTTGCGAAGCAAGTTTTAACAACTTATATTAATCACTCTCGTTGGCGCGGCCGTGGTCATACGGGTGGGAGGAAACCGGAGTACCCGGAGAAAACCCACCAGTCCGATCTGGCGACCACCGTACCAACTCACATACTTCCCGGTCCGAGGATCGAACCCGGGTTGCATTGGTGAGAAGCGAGCTCGCTAACCACTGCGCTAATCAGACAGCCAAATATTGGGTCATGTTGGAATGTGAGTGGACATTGGTTTACAGTTAACCACCTAGTGATAGAGGAAAATCCCTCAATAGGTCTTGAACCACAGTGTTGAGGGGACAGCGACTGAGTGAGTCAGGCAATGACGTTAACAACCTAGTGATAGAGGAAAATCCTTCAGTAGGTCTTGAACCCACAGTGGTGAGGGGACAGCGACTGAGTGAGTCAGGCAATGACGTTAACAACCTAGTGATGGAGGAAAATCCTTCAGTAGGTCTTGAACCACAGTGGTGAGAGGACAGCGACTGAGTGAGTCAGGCAATGACGTTAACAACCTAGTGATAGAGGAAACTCCTTCAGTAGGTCTTGAACCACAGTGGTGAGGGGACAGTGACTAAGTGAGTCAGGCAATGACGTTAACAACCTAGTGATAGAGGAAACTCCTTCAGTAGGTCTTGAACCCACAGTGGTGAGAGGACAGTGACTAAGTGAGTCAGGCAATGACGTTAACAACCTAGTGATAGAGGAAAATCCTTCAGTAGGTCTTGAACCACAGTGATGAGGGGACAGTGAGTCAGTCAACGATGTTAAACCATGCAAGATACTACTTTTGAATACTAGTATTGCTAAATGGAATTGCTGTACATGTATTTAAAATCTATGTGTAATTATTTACAGTAAGACTAAGACAAAGTATTACTATTGGTAACATATCAATGTGTTCCAAAACAAGTAGCAGACGGAAACAGTGGGTACCTGTAAACCTATACGTTTGATATAGGCTTGTTTCTGTATCTTGTCTATATCACCAACGGCAACACCAATCTGTAAGTAGTATATCCATATACATGTATTAACATACTGGTATAACTGCATACATTAAGTCATTTAACTTAATCAAACGTTAGCTTGACTTTCTGATGCGGGCCGTTGTCTAATGTTGTTAAAACTTGTGGCCCAAACCGTTTGTATTTCCATGCTATGTATTGTATCTTTACGTGCATGACATGTACTATTGATTTGCAATAAAATATGGTTAAATAAACTGCATACATGTGTAACAACCAATTCCATACATACTGCAACAAGTGGTAAGTGTTCAGTTAGTCCACCTCCGTGGACGAGTGGTAACGGGTCGCTGACTTGTATACCACTGTAACCTATCAACACTGATGGTCACGGGTTCGAACCCCGCTCAGAACGTGAACTGAAAAAGTTGGCAGTTTCTTACAGAGGTTGTTGCGCCAAGTACTGATTAACCGCTGGAGCCTACCCAGGAAAGGTGTTGTTAGGTAAACTGCCCACCGCTCACATGGGCATGAGGGATGATACATCCATCAAAATTCATGTGAGCCGAAAGCGGAAAAGATGTAATGAACTGGGTTTTGGTGCTAAACACTGCTGTCTTCAGGAATTATTGAAGTTCACATTGAGGTTTAGCATAACAAGACGGACAAACTGTGCTCAGTGACCATGACGACGATGTGTACAACTAGGCTTGGTACTCATCATTCTCTGCATGTTTGGTTGCAATCTGATCAATTACATGGCTTTAGTAGAATCAGTATGGACAAAATGTGTTTGTTTGTTTTTTAAATATCTTCAAAGGGCCATAACTCTTGTCAAAAATTAACCCAGGGCTGAATGGAACTCAATGATGATAGTTTTACGGTTAACTTAACATATATTATATTATTATATACCGGTACAAGTGGTTTAGGAGATGAAATACCAAAATAATATATATGTTTCAAAGGCTATGATCCTGTCGGAATATTATAACAGTACGTAGAGTGGTGGAACCTATGCTTGACGTAAATCCTACATATAGAGTGGTGGAACCTATGCTCGATGTAAATCATACATATAGAGTGGTGGAACCTATGCTCGATGTAAATCATACATATAGAGTGGTGGAACCTATGCTCGACGTAAATCCTACATATAGAGTGGTGGAACCTATGCTCGATGTAAATCATACATATAGAGTGGTGGAACCTATGCTCGACGTAAATCCTACATATAGAGTGGTGGAACCTATTCTTGACATAAATCCTACATATAGAGTGGTGGAACCTATGCTTGGCATAAATGCTACATATAGAGTGGTAGAACCTATGCTTGACATAAATCCTACATATAGAGTGGTGGAACCTATGCTTGACGTAAATCCTACATATAGAGTGGTAGAACCTATGCTTGACATAAATCCTACATATAGAGTGGTGGAACCTATGCTCGGAGTAAATCCTACATATAGAGTGCTGGAACCTATGCTTGACGTAAATCCTACATATAGAGTGGTGGAACCTATGCTCGTCGTAAATCCTACATATAGAGTGGTGGAACCTATGCTCGGCCTAAATCCTACATATAGAGTGGTGGAACCTATGCTCGACGTAAATCCTACATATAGAGTGGTGGAACCTATGCTTGACGTAAATCCTACATATAGAGTGGTGGAACCTATGCTCGGCGTAAATCCTACATATAGAGTGGTGGAACCTATGCTTGACGTAAATCCTACATATAGAGTGGTGGAACCTATGCTCGATGTAAATCCTACATATAGAGTGGTGGAACCTATGCTTGACATAAATCCTACATATAGAGTGGTGGAACCTATGCTTGGCAAAAATCCTACATATAGAGTGGTAGAACCTATGCTTGACATAAATCCTACATATAGAGTGGTGGAACGTATGCTTGACATAAATCCTACATATAGAGTGGTGGAACCTATGCTTGACGTAAATCCTACATATAGAGTGGTGGAACCTATGCTCAACATAAATCCTACATATAGAGTGGTGGAACCTATGCTTGACGTAAATCCTACATATAGAGTGGTGGAACCTATGCTTGACGTAAATCTTACATATAGAGTGGTGGAACCTATGCTCAACATAACTCCTACATATAGAGTGGTGGAACCTATGCTCGGCGTAAATCCTACATATAGAGTGCTGGAACCTATGCTTGACGTAAATCCTACATATAGAGTGGTGGAACCTATGCTCGACGTAAATCTTACATATAGAGTGGTGGAACCTATGCTTGACGTAAATCCTACATATAGAGTGGTGGAACCTATGCTTGACGTAAATCATACATATAGAGTGGTGGAACCTATGCTTGATGTAAATCCTACATATAGAGTGGTGGAACCTATGCTCGACGTAAATCCTACATATAGAGTGGTGGAACCTATGCTTGACGTAAATCCTACATATAGAGTGGTGGAACCTATGCTCGACGTAAATCCTACATTTAGAGTGGTGGAACCTATGCTCGACGTAAATCCTACATATAGAGTGGTGGAACCTATGCTCGGCGTAAATCCTACATATAGAGTGGTGGAACCTATGCTTGACGTAAATCCTACATATAGAGTGGTGGAACCTATGCTCGTCGTAAATCCTACATATAGAGTGGTGGAACCTATGCTGACATAAATCCTACATATAGAGTGGTGGAACCTATGCTTGGCAAAAATCTACATATAGAGGGTTAGAACCTATGCTTGGCAAAAATCCTACATATAGAGTGGTAGAACCTATGCTTGACATAAATCCTACATATAGAGTGGTGGAACCTATGCTTGACGTAAATCCTACATATAGAGTGGTGGAACCTATGCTCAACATAAATCCTACATATAGAGTGGTGGAACCTATGCTTGACGTAAATCCTACATATAGAGTGGTGGAACCTATGCTTGACGTAAATCTTACATATAGAGTGGTGGAACCTATGCTCAACATAACTCCTACATATAGAGTGGTGGAACCTATGCTCGGCGTAAATCCTACATATAGAGTGCTGGAACCTATGCTTGACGTAAATCCTACATATAGAGTGGTGGAACCTATGCTCGACGTAAATCTTACATATAGAGTGGTGGAACCTATGCTTGACGTAAATCCTACATATAGAGTGGTGGAACCTATGCTTGACGTAAATCATACATATAGAATGGTGGAACCTATGATCAACATAAATCCTACATATAGAGTGGTGGAACCTATGCTCGACGTAAATCCTACATATAGAGTGGTGGAACCTATGCTCGACGTAAATCCTACATATAGAGTGGTGGAACCTATGCTCGATGTAAATCATACATATAGAGTGGTGGAACCTATGCTTGACGTAAATCCTACATATAGAGTGGTGGAACCTATGCTCGATGTAAATCCTACATATAGAGTGGTGGAACCTATGCTTGACATAAATCCTACATATAGAGTGGTGGAACCTATGCTTGGCAAAAATCCTACATATAGAGTGGTAGAACCTATGCTTGACATAAATCCTACATATAGAGTGGTGGAACCTATGCTTGACATAAATCCTACATATAGAGTGGTGGAACCTATGCTTGACGTAAATCCTACATATAGAGTGGTGGAACCTATGCTCAACATAAATCCTACATATAGAGTGGTGGAACCTATGCTTGACGTAAATCCTACATATAGAGTGGTGGAACCTATGCTTGACGTAAATCTTACATATAGAGTGGTGGAACCTATGCTCAACATAACTCCTACATATAGAGTGGTGGAACCTATGCTCGGCGTAAATCCTACATATAGAGTGCTGGAACCTATGCTTGACGTAAATCCTACATATAGAGTGGTAGAAACTATGCTTGACGTAAATCCTACATATAGAGTGGTGGAACCTATGCTCGGCTTAAATCCTACATATAGAGTGGTGGAACCTATGCTCGGCCTAAATCCCACATATAGAGTGGTGGAACCTATGCTCGATGTAAATCATACATATAGAGTGGTGGAACCTATGCTCGATGTAAATCATACATATAGAGTGGTGGAACCTATGCTCGACGTAAATCCTACATATAGAGTGGTGGAACCTATGCTCGATGTAAATCATACATATAAAGTGGTGGAACCTATGCTCGACGTAAATCCTACATATAGAGTAGTAGAACCTATGCTTGACATAAATCCTACATATAGAGTGGTGGAACCTATGCTCAGCGTAAATCCTACATATAGAGTGGTGGAACCTATGCTTGACGTAAATCCTACATATAGAGTGGTAGAACCTATGCTTAACATAAATCCTACATATAGAGTGGTGGAACCTATGCTTGACGTAAATCCTACATATAGAGTGGTGGAACCTATGCTTGACGTAAATCCTACATATAGAGTGGTGGAACCTATGCTCGGCGTAAATCCTACATATAGAGTGGTGGAACCTATGCTCGGCCTATATCCTACATATAGAGTGGTGGAACCTATGCTCGACGTAAATCCTACATATAGAGTGGTGGAACCCATGCTTGACGTAAATCCTACATATAGAGTGGTGGAACCTATGCTCGGCGTAAATCCTACATATAGAATGGTGGAACCTATGCTTGACGTAAATCCTACATAGAGAGTGGTGGAACCTATGCTCGACGTAAATCCTACATATAGAGTGGTGGAACCTATGCTTGACATAAATCCTACATATAGAGTGGTGGAACCTATGCTTGGCATAAATCCTACATATAGAGTGGTGGAATCTATGCTTGACGTAAATCCTACATATAGAGTGGTAGAACCTATGCTTGACATAAATCCTACATATAGAGTGCTGGAACCTATGCTTGACGTAAATCCTAAATATAGAGTGGTGGAACCTATGCTTGACGTAAATTCTACATATAGAGTGGTGGAACCTATGCTCGGCGTAAATCCTACATATAGAGTGGTGGAACCTATGCTTGACGTAAATCCTACATATAGAGTGGTGGAACCTATGCTCGGCGTAAATCCTACATATAGAGTGGTGGAACCTATGCTCGACGTAAATCCTACATATAGAGTGGTGGAACCAATGCTCGACGTAAATCCTACATATAGAGTGGTGGAACCAATGCTCGACGTAAATCCTACATATAGAGTGGTGGAACCAATGCTCGACGTAAATCCTACATATAGAGTGGTGGAAACTATGCTCGACGTAAATCCTACATATAGAGTGGTGGAACCTATGCTTGACGTAAATCCTACATATAGAGTGGTGGAACCTATGATTGACGTAAATCCTACATATAGAGTGGTGGAACCTATGCTAGGCGTAAATCCTACATATAGAGTGGTGGAACCTATGCTTGACGTAAATCCTACATATAGAGTGGTGGAACCTATGCTCGGCGTAAATCCTACATATAGAGTGGTGGAACCTATGCTTGACGTAAATCCTACAAATAGAGTGGTGGAACCTATGCTTGACATAAATCCTACATATAGAGTGGTGGAACCTATGCTTGGCATAAATCCTACATATAGAGTGGTAGAACCTATGCTTGACATAAATCCTACATATAGAGTGGTGGAACCTATGCTTGACATAAATCCTACATATAGAGTGGTGGAACCTATGCTTGACGT
>CM026390.1:45070382-45149925 GCA_014843695.1 Archivesica marissinica
GTGGTGGAACCTATGCTCGGCGTAAATCCTACATTTCATGGCCTATATAAAAAGTTAAATGGACTTGCCGTATATTATTATTTTCTTGAGTGGTGAACACAACTTTCAAAAAATTGTTGTTCAAAATTTTAGCTTCATTACGTGACCATGATTCTCAATACAGCTATCGTAACGGCACCTGTTTCCATGGGGAACTAGATACTTTAGGGCACCTATGCACGGCATACATGGATTTTATTATATATGCACGGCTAAATGTTGAATATAATATTTTCACTTAGTAGCATCAATAACTAATAATATTACAACTCATAAGAAACTTTTTTCTGGTTATTTGTACATTTTTATCCAATTCAGATAGCTACCTGAAATGCTCATAAACTGCATCATTTCGGTGTAAAACATTCTCCCAACAAGTTGTCTGTTTATATTCTGTTACTGAACCAGCCAGGTGACAGTTGCATTAGGCTACTGGTATGCACAACGGAATGCTAATGAACCATGCTTCACCTCTGTCAGCGAAAATAGGTTAAAACTATTTAAATATTTTAAATACGGATGGAAAAAATATGTCGAGCATAGGAATACACCGAGCATAGGTTCCACCACTCTATAACTAGACTTCATACTGGTGGTTCCTGGCATAGGTTTCACCACTCTATAACTAGACTTCATACTGATGGTTCCTGGCATAGGTTCCACCACTCTATAACTAGACTTCATACTGATGGTTCCTGGCATAGGTTCCACAACTCTATAACTAGACTTCATACTGATGGTTCCTGGCATAGGTTCCACCACTCTATAACTAGACTTCATACTGATGGTTCCTGGCATAGGTTCCACCACTCTACAACTAGACTTCATACTGGTGGTTCCTGGCATAGGTTCCACCACTCTATAACTAGACTTCATACTGATGGTTCCTGGCATAGGTTCCACCACTCTATAACTAGACTTCATACTGATGGTTCTGGCATAGGTTCCACCACTCTATAACTAGACTTCATACTGATGGTTCCTGGCATAGGTTCCACCACTCTATAACTAGACTTCATACTGATGGTTCCTGGCATAGGTTCCACCACTCTACAACTAGACTTCATACTGATGGTTCCTGGCATAGGTTCCACCACTCTACAACTAGACTTCATACTGATGGTTCCTGGCATAGGTTCCACCACTCTACAACTATACTTCATACTGGTGGTTCCTGGCATAGGTTCCACCACTCTACAACTATACTTCATACTGGTGGTTCCTGGCATAGGTTCCACCACTCTACAACTATACTTCATACTGGTGGTTCCTGGCATAGGTTCCACCACTCTACAACTATACTTCATACTGGTGGTTCCTGGCATAGGTTCCACCACTCTACAACTATACTTCATACTGGTGGTTCCTGGCATAGGTTCCACCACTCTACAACTATACTTCATACTGGTGGTTCCTGGCATAGGTTCCACCACTCTACAACTATACTTCATACTGGTGGTTCCTGGCATAGGTTCCACCACTCTACAACTATACTTCATACTGGTGGTTCCTGGCATAGGTTCCACCACTCTATAACTAGACTTCATACTGATGCTTCCTGGCATAGGTTCCACCACTCTATAACTAGACTTCATACTGGTGGTTCCTGGCATAGGTTCCACCACTCTACAACTAGACTTCATACTGATGGTTCCTGGCATAGGTTCCACCACTCTATAACTAGACTTCATACTGATGGTTCCTGGCATAGGTTCCACCACTCTATAACTTGACTTCATACTGATGCTTCCTGGCATAGGTTCCACCACTCTATAACTAGACTTCATACTGATGCTCCCGGGCATGGTTCATATACTAGTATAGTCATATCTTTTTAAAAGCAGGAGCTGCACAAATAAAATGTCACCACCAAATGTGTGTAGAAATTGTATAAGAATCTAGCGATTAACTTAGACTGGTTTTAGATTCTCTGGAATGTTGATGCTAATTGACTAACCAGTAAGTTCATTAGAGCTATTGGCATGAAGATCATAAACAATGTGACGATGATGTACGAGTCGACAACGAATGGTGAATTGTCCATTTCAACATACACATCCACAAAGTTTATCTCCCCCAGAGTCATGGCCAGCACGGTCAGTGGGAACACATCCTTGTCACGGAATCCAGGCTGAAATATATTTATCTTAAAGTGTCATGACCAGCAAGGTCAGTGGGAACACATCCTTGTCATGGAATCCAGGCTGAAATAGATTTATCTTAAAGAGTCATGGCCAGCAAGGTCAATGGGAACACATCCTTGTCACGGAATCCAGGCTGAAATAGATTTATCTTAAAGAGTCATGGCCAGCAAGGTCAACGGGAACACATCCTTGTCACGGAATCCAGGCTGAAATAGATTTATCTTAAAGAGTCATGACCAGCAAGGTCAGTGGGAACACAACCTTGTCACGGAATCCAGGCTGAAATAGATTTATCTTAAAGAGTCATGACCAGCAAGGTCAGTGGGAACACAACCTTGTCACGGAATCCAGGCTGAAATAGATTTATCTTAAAGAGTCATTGCCAGCACGATCAACGGGAACACATCCTTGTCACGGAATCCAGGCTGAAATAGATGTATCTTAAAGAGTCATGGCCAGCAAGGTCAACGGGAACACATCCTTGTCACGGAATCCAGGCTGAAATAGATTTATCTTAAAGGATCATTGCCTGCACGGTCAACGGGAACATATCCTTGTCACGGAATCCAGGCTGAAATAGATTTATCTTAAAGAGTCATGGCCAGCAAGGTCAACGGGAACACATCCTTGTCACGGAATCCAGGCTGAAATAGATTTATCTTAAAGAGTTATGGCCAGCAAGGTCAATGGGAACACATCCTTGTCACGGAATCCAGGCTGAAATAGATTTATCTTAAAGAGTTATGGCCAGCAAGGTCAATGGGAACACATCCTTGTCACGGAATCCAGGCTGAAATAGATTTATCTTAAAGAGTCATGGCAAGCAAGGTCAACGGGAATACATCCTTGTCACGGAATCCAGGCTGAAATAGATTTATCTTAAAGAGTCATGGCCTGCAAGGTCAACGGGAACACATCCTTGTCACGGAATCCAGCCTGAAATAGATTTATCTTAAAGAGTCATGGCCAGCACGGTCAATGGGAACACATCCTTGTCACGGAATCCAGGCTGAAATAGATTTATCTTAAAAAGTCATGGCCAGCAAGGTCAACGGGAACACATCCTTGTCACGGAATCCAGGCCGAAATAGATTTATCTTAAAGAGTCATGGCCAGCACGGTCAATGGAACACATCCTTGTCAGGAATCCAGGCTGAAATAGATTTATCTCCAAGAGTCATGACCAGCAAGGTCAACGGGAACACATCCTTGTCATGGAATCCAGGCTGAAATAGATTTATCTTAAAGAGTCATGGCCAGCAAGGTCAATGGGAACACATCCTTGTCACGGAATCCAGGCTGAAATAGATTTATCTTAAAGAGTCATGGCCAGCAAGGTCAATGGGAACACATCCTTGTCACGGAATCCAGGCTGAAATAGATTTATCTTAAAGAGTCATGGCTTGCAAGGTCAACGGGAACACATCCTTGTCACGGAATCCAGGCTGAAATAGATTTATCTTAAAGAGTCATGACCAGCAAGGTCAACGGGAACACATCCTTGTCACGGAATCCAGGCTGACATAGATTTATCTTAAAGAGTCATGACCAGCAAGGTCAACGAGAACACATTCTTGTCACGGAATCCAGGCTGAAATATATTTATCTTAAAGAGCCATGGCCAGCACGGTCAACGGGAACACATCCTTGTCACGGAATCCAGGCTGAAATAGATTTATCTTAAAGAGTTATGGCCAGCAAGGTCAATGGGAACACATCCTTGTCACGGAATCCAGGCTGAAATAGATTTATCTTAAAGAGTCATGGCAAGCAAGGTCAACGGGAATACATCCTTGTCACGGAATCCAGGCTGAAATAGATTTATCTTAAAGAGTCATGGCCTGCAAGGTCAACGGGAACACATCCTTGTCACGGAATCCAGCCTGAAATAGATTTATCTTAAAGAGTCATGGCCAGCACGGTCAATGGGAACACATCCTTGTCACGGAATCCAGGCTGAAATAGATTTATCTTAAAAAGTCATGGCCAGCAAGGTCAACGGGAACACATCCTTGTCACGGAATCCAGGCCGAAATAGATTTATCTTAAAGAGTCATGGCCAGCACGGTCAATGGGAACACATCCTTGTCAAGGAATCCAGGCTGAAATAGATTTATCTCCAAGAGTCATGACCAGCAAGGTCAACGGGAACACATCCTTGTCATGGAATCCAGGCTGAAATAGATTTATCTTAAAGAGTCATGGCCAGCAAGGTCAATGGGAACACATCCTTGTCACGGAATCCAGGCTGAAATAGATTTATCTTAAAGAGTCATGGCCAGCAAGGTCAATGGGAACACATCCTTGTCACGGAATCCAGGCTGAAATAGATTTATCTTAAAGAGTCATGGCTTGCAAGGTCAACGGGAACACATCCTTGTCACGGAATCCAGGCTGAAATAGATTTATCTTAAAGAGTCATGACCAGCAAGGTCAACGGGAACACATCCTTGTCACGGAATCCAGGCTGACATAGATTTATCTTAAAGAGTCATGACCAGCAAGGTCAACGAGAACACATTCTTGTCACGGAATCCAGGCTGAAATATATTTATCTTAAAGAGCCATGGCCAGCACGGTCAACGGGAACACATCCTTGTCACGGAATCCAGGCTGAAATAGATTTATCTTAAAGAGTCATGGCCAGCAAGGTCAACGGGAACACATCCTTGTCACGGAATCCAGGTTGAAATAGATTTATCTCCAAGAGTCATGGCCAGCAAGGTCAACGGGAACACATCCTTGTCACAGAATCCAGGCTGAAATAGATTTATCTCCAAGAGTCATGGCCAGCAAGGTCAACGGGAATACATCCTTGTCACGGAATCCAGGCTGAAATAGATTTATCTTAAAGAGTCATGGCCAGCACGGTCAACGGGAACACATCCTTGTCACGGAATCCAGGCTGAAATAGATTTATCTCCAAGAGTTATGGTCAGCAAGGTCAATGGGAACACATCCTTGTCATGGAATCCAGGCTGAAATAGATTTATCTCCAAGAGTCATGACCAGCAAGGTCAACGGGAACACATCCTTGTCACGGAATCCAGCCTGAAATAGATTTATCTTAAAGAGTCATGGCCAGCAAGGTCAACGGGAACACATCCTTGTCACGGAATCAAGGCTGAAATAGATTTATCTCCAAGAGTCATGGCCAGCAAGGTCAACGGGAACACATCCTTGTCACAGAATCCAGGCTGAAATAGATTTATCTCCAAGAAGTCATGGCCAGCAAGGTCAACGGGAATACATCCTTGTCACGGAATCCAGGCTGAAATAGATTTATCTTAAAGAGTCATGGCCAGCAAGGTCAACGGTAACACATCCTTGTCACGGAATCCAGGCTGAAATAGATTTATCTTAAAGAGTCATGGCCAGCAAGGTCAACGGGAACACATCCTTGTCACGGAATCCAGGCTGAAATAGATTTATCTCCAAGAGTCATGGCCAGCAAGGTCAATGGGAACACATCCTTGTCACGGAATCCAAGCTGAAATAGATTTATCTCCAAGAGTCATGGCCAGCAAGGTCAACGGGAATACATCCTTGTCACGGAATCCAGGCTGAAATAGATTTATCTTAAAGAGTCATGGCCAGCAAGGTCAACGGGAACACATCCATGTCACGGAATCCAGGCCGAAATAGATTTATCTTAAAGAGTCATGACCAGCACGGTCAATGAGAACACATCCTTGTCACGGAATCCAGGCTGAAATAGATTTATCTCCAAGAGTCATGACCAGCAAGGTCAGTGGGAACACATCCTTGTCACGGAATCCAGGCTGAAATAGATTTATCTTAAAGAGTCATGGCCAGCAATGTCAACGGGAACACATCCTTGTCACGGAATCCAGGCTGAAATAGATTTATCTTAAAGAGTCATGGCCAGCAAGGTCAACGGGAACACATCCTTGTCACGGAATCAAGGCTGAAATAGATTTATCTCCAATAGTCATGGCCAGCAAGGTCAACGGGAACACACCCTTGTCACGGAATCCAGGCTGAAATAGATTTATCTTAAAGAGTCATGACCAGCAAGGTCAACCGGAACACATTCTTGTCACGGAATCCAGGCTGAAATAGATTTATCTTAAAGAGTCATGGCCAGCACGGTCAACGGTAACACATCCAGGACAGTCATGCTTATATGCAATCGGGTGCATTTTCAGGGTGCTTTCTTTGTGCCAAAAACGGTGACATATATATAATAATATCAACAGGTCATGATCGAAAATATTACACAATGATATAGAGTCTAATAAATTAATACGCGTATATCACAGATGAACATTGTTTTTTATATTGTAATTAACGAGAGCCGAATTATTTTAGACATTCTATAATGTTCGTAAGAGCGTATTAAACCTATGCTTTAAGGAGTTTAGAGAAGGCACGTCTGGATCGGCTAGTGTTTATATTACAATTTTATCGGGCTATGTTGCCGATCTGAAAAAGTATCGGTTATTGTTTCTTCACATTTGCTTTGGGGAGGTTCAGAGGACTGTCATGAGTATGTACGGGAATATCGAGTACTATTGGAGAACATTGTTGATCGATTCAAAGACATGCAACATTGTGATCTTGATTTGTAAACAACAACTGATAATAGGAATGGGTGAACATTACACAACATGTGAGACAATTAACCCTTTGCAAGCTAGAATGTGCCGTCTGATCAGGCTCTATGCTGTTTGCTATTCGGATAGTGGAGCTAAACACTTTGCTGAATAGCAAACAACATAGATCCTGGTCATACATGGCGCTACATCGTGGCTGATCAGGCTCTATGTTGTTTGCTATTCGGATAGTGGAGCTAAACACTTTGCTGAATAGCAAACAACATATATCCTGATCAGACGTTGTGTTACGCTGCAGCTGATCTTGATCTTTGCACATTCCATCCAATTTATTCTTCAGGTCCAGATAGATCCAGATCAGCCACGATGTAGCGCCATGTATGATCAGGATCAGAATTCACTTAACCTGGCGCTACATCGTGGCTGATCTGGATCTATGTTGTTTGCAAATGTGATTTTATTTACTCAGCAGGCAAAGGGTTAATCTGAGTTAAAAGCTGATGGATAAATGAAGTAAGACATACCACTTGAGCTATAACTGCTCCAAATGCCTGGGCAAACGCCATTATAAACAGGATCAGCACCAACATCACCTAGCAATAAAATGAGACATCTCTCAGCTCTCTCTACATCACTGTATACATCACTATCTACATCACTGTATACATCACTGTATACATCACTATCTACATCACTGTATACATCACTGTATACATCACTATCTACATCACTGTATACATCACTATCTACATCACTGTATACATCACTATCTACATCACTGTATACATCACTATCTACATCACTGTATACATCACTATATACATCACTATCTACATCACTGTATACATCACTGTATACATCACTATCTACATCACTGTATACATCACTATATACATCACTGTCTACATCACTGTATACATCACTGTATACATCACTGTATACATCACTATCACACACTACATCACTGTTACATCACACATACATCACTATTACATCACTTTCATCACTTTACATCACTGTATACATCACTATCTACATCACTGTATACATCACTGTATACATCACTGTCATCACTATACATCACTATCTACATCACTGTATACATCACTATATACATCACTTATACATCACTATCTACATCACTGTATACATCACTATCTACATCACTGTATACATCACTATCTACATCACTGTATACATCACTATATACATCACTGTATACATCACTATCTACATCACTGTATACATCACTATATACATCACTTATACACACTATCTACATCACTGTATACATCACTATCTACATCACTGTATACATCACTATCTACATCACTGTATACATCACTATATACATCACTGTATACATCACTATATACATCACTGTATACATCACTATCTACATCACTGTATACATCACTGTCTACATCACTATATACATCACTGTATACATCACTATCTACATCACTGTATACATCACTATCTACATCACTGTATACATCACTGTATACATCACTGTATACATCACTATCTACATCACTGTATACATCACTGTATACATCACTGTATACATCACTATCTACATCACTGTATACATCACTATCTACATCACTGTATACATCACTATCTACATCACTGTATACATCACTATCTACATCACTGTATACATCACTATCTACATCACTGTATACATCACTGTATACATCACTATCTACATCACTGTATACATCACTATCTACATCACTGTATACATCACATACTGTATACATCACTATCTACATCACTATCTACATCACTGTATCACCTATACATCACTGTATACATCACTATCTACATCACTGTATACATCACTATCTACATCACTGTATACATCACTGTATACATCACTGTATACATCACTATATACATCACTGTATACATCACTATCTACATCACTGTATACATCACTATCTACATCACTTATACATCACTATACACATCACTGTATACATCACTAACTACATCACTATCTACATCACTATCTACATCACTGTATACATCACTATCTACACCACTGTATACATCACTATCTACATCACTGTATACATCACTATCTACATCACTGTATACATCACTATCTACATCACTGTATACATCACTATCTACATCACTGTATACATCACTATCTACATCACTGTATACAATGTGAAAAACAACCTGTTTCATTCATATGAATAAATTACTTCGAGATATCAAGCCTACGGTTCGTTAATTATTTTGAGTTTAAATTTCCTGTTAAATTTCGTTAATAATTTGAGCTTAAATATCCTGTTTAAATTTCGTTATTTTTTTTAGTCTAAATTTTGTCGACTTATTTCGAGTCTACATTTCGTTGGTTAATTTGAGTCTAAATTTCGTTTATTACAACGACTCTAAAATTGGTATACTATTTAGCATCTAAATCTTGTTGACTATGAATTTTATTGACTATTTTTAGTTTAAATTTTATCGACTATATTAACCCTTTGCATGTTAGCGGCAGATAAAATCACTTTTGCAAACAGCATAGAGCCAGATTAGATGCACAAAATGTGCAATGTTCCGTCTGATCAGGCTCTATGCTGTTTGCTATTCATATAGTGGCGCTAAAACATTTTGCTGAATAGCAAACAACATAGATCCTGATTAGACGCGGCGTTACTATGTTGTTTGCAAATGTGATTTTGTTTACTCAGCAGGCAAAGGGTTACGTGTAGTTACATATTCTTACAGTGTTAATTAGATAACAGAGGTTTATTTAGCTTCAACATAATTTATAATTCATAATTATGTACAGTGAAACCTGTCTATAACGATATCGACTCAGACCAAGATTTTGTGTCAGATAACACAGTTTGTCGTTATAACAAGGTTCTCCAATATGCATCATTTTTTTATGCATTAGTTACATATATACACGTGTACATGTTAACATTAAATATGTATGAATGGTGTAGCCGTATCTACATTGTATGTTTGTCTGTGTACTGCTTGCTTCAGATGCATTCATTAACTCCAGTTTTTGTTTTATTGAACAGTTGAAAGCATTACACTGCATCGTTTTGGGGACGGCATGCCATTCAAATAAAAAAGAAAACGTAATTCTTGGAGTATTTATCCTTTCACTTCAGTGACATTTAATAAATGAGTTTGCTAACACTGGCGTGTGTGTTTTACGTTTATTTATCACGCTACAGTTTGCCCATATGAGCGACGCCTCCTGAAGAGATTAGTTATTTTAGATTTTGAAGGCAGGTGTCAGTACAACAAGGTTTTGCTTATATGAATTATATAGTGAAATTGCCAGGACAGATAATATCAGTTAACACAGTTTGTCGTTGTAGTCAGGTGTCGCTATAGACAGTTTACACTGTATATTATGAAAACACATTAAATGAAATTAATATTTATTGCAGAATCATGTTTACGGAAATGTGGTGTCAGTTTCAGAATGTAAATATAAACATGTATGTCAACAATTTCTAACACCCAATGGGGGGGGGGGCACCTCTAATTTCATGTATGTAGTAAACAAGTAAGTCTTACCTTGCCAATGCTCATAATCACTTCATTAAACATGACAAAGTATATACCAATAACGTCTAATCTGAAATGTACAGAATCATGAGGCAATTCATACCCTCCATATGCAAATTGTGTACCTCCTTAAACGTTTATTTATTTTACAATGATTACGAAACTAGTTTTAATAACTTATATTAAATACTCTCGTTGGCGCGGATCCAAGCATATATATATATATATATATATGTGGTCATGTGTAATGGAAACCGCAGTACCCAGAGAAAACCCACCCGATCTGGCAACAACAGCACAATCCCACATACTTCACGGTCCGAGGATCAAACCTGGGTTGCATTGGTGAGAAGCAAGCCTGCTAACTGCGCTAATCGGACAGTGTATTTGTATTGTTCGTTTCATAATGGTGTATCTGCCACAAAGCATTATAGAGATCAGAACTTCCAGTATTTATTAGTTTATACAAATTTATTTTAGCTCGATTGCGAAACAAGTTATGTCAACTTATATTAATCACTCTCGAGACCTCATTCCTGATGGAATCCATCGCCACGAGGGATAGAGAAGAGGCAACGTGGAATTTAAATGCCTTGCCTAAGGGCACACTCGTAACGGCTCCAGCGGGGCTCGAACTCCGGACCTTTTTTTTATTGAGGTTCAGGAACACCTGGGTGTCATTTCAAACATTGTTTCCATTACCGGGTGGGCATCTGGGTAGAAGCACCACCCTTCCACAAGTCAGCGCCCTCGTGTGAAGAAATTAGTAGTTAGCATAACCATATTTGATTACGGGATTCATATTTTTACATACATGTATACATATGATATTTTTACATACATGTATACATATGATATTTTTACATACATGTATACATATGATATTTTGAATTGAATACAAGACCCACTGTAGTTCTGTCGTGACTCAAACCCACAGCCCCTCGGTTAGAATCAATCCGAGAATTTAATAAGAGAATTTAGTAAAATAATTTAACAAGAGAATTTAACAAGACAATTTAGCAAGATAATTCAACAAGTGAATTCATCAAATAATTTAACAAGATAATTTAACAAGGGAGCATAATTTAACAAGAGAACTTCTGAAGCAAAACAATTTAGCAAGACAATTTTAAGAGAAGTAAGCAAGCTAATTTAACAAGAGAAGTAAGCAAGAGAAAATAACAAGAGAATATAACAAGTGAATATAACAAGAGAATATAACAAGAGAATATAACAAGAGAATATAACAAGAGAATATAACAAGTGAATATAACAAGAGAATATAACACGAGAATATAACAAGAGAATATAACAAGAGAAGTAAGCAAGCTAATTTAACAACGATAAGTAAGCAAGAGAATGTCACAAGAGAAGTAAGCAAGAGAATATAACAAGAGAAGTAAGCAAGATAATATAACAAGAGAAGTAAGAGAATTTAACAAGAGAAGTAAGCAAGAGAATTTAACAAGAGAAGCAAGAGAATTTAACAAGAGAAGTAAGCAAGAGAATTTAACAAGAGAAGCAAGAGAATTTAACAAGAGAAGTATGCAAGAGAATATAACAAGAGAAGTAAGCAAGATAATATAACAAGAGAAAAGCAAAAAAACAAAAAGCAAAAATTAACAACACAAATATGCAAGAGAAATAACAAGAGAAGTAACAAATAATAACAAGAGAAGTAAGCAAGAGAATATAACAAGAGAAGTAAGCAAGAGAATATAACAAGAGAAGTAAGCAATATAATATAACAAGAGAAGTAAGCAAGAGAATATAACAAAAAACAAAAATATAACAAGAGAAGTAAGCAAGAGAATATAACAAGAGAAGTAAGCAATATAATATAACAAGAGAAGTAGCAAGAGAATAAACAAGAGAAAAAAGAGAATAAAACAAGAGAAATATACAAGATAAAACAAGAGAAGTACGCAAAGAAATAACAAGAGAAGATGAAAGAAATTAACAATAGAAATATACAAAGAATATAACAAGAGAAGTAAGCAAGATAATATAACAAGAGAAGTAAGCAAGATAATTAACAAGAGAAAGCAAGAGAATTTAACAAGAGAAGTAAGCAAGAGAATATAACAAGAGAAGTAAGCAAGATAAATTAACAAGAGAAGTAAGCAAGAGAATATAACAAGAGAAGTAAGCAAGAGAATTAAACAAGAGAAGTAAGCAATAGAATATAACAAGAGAAGTAAGCAAGCTAATATAACAAGAGAAGTAAGCAAAAATATAACAAGAGAAGTAAGCAAGAGAATTTAACAAGAGAAGTATGCAAGAGAATTTAACAAGAGAAGTAAGCAAGATAATTTAACAAGAGAAGTAAGCAAGAGAATTTAACAAGAGAAGTATGCAAGAGAATTTAACAAGAGAAGTAAGCAAGAGAATTTAACAAGAGAAGTATGCAAGAGAATATAACAAGAGAAGTAAGCAAGAGAATTTAACAAGAGAAGTATGCAAGAGAATTTAACAAGAGAAGTATGCAAGAGAATTTAACAAGAGAAGTAAGCAAGAGCATTTAACAAGAGAAGTATGCAAGAGAATATAACAAGAGAAGTAAGCAATAGAATATAACAAGAGAAGTAAGCAAAATAATATAACAAGAGAAGTAAGCAATAGAATATAACAAGAGAAGTAAGCAATAGAATATAACAAGAAAGTAACAAAATAATATAACAAGAGAAGTAAGCAAAAATATAACAAGAGAAGTAAGCAAGAGAATTTAACAAGAGAAGTAAGCAAGATAATTTAACAAGAGAAGTAAGCAAGAGAATATAACAAGAGAAGTAAGCAAGAGAATTAAACAAGAAATACAAGAAATATAACAAGAGAAGTAAGCAAAATAATATAACAAGAGAAGTAAGCAAAATAATATAACAAGAGAAGTAAGCAAGAGAATATAACAAGAGAAGTAAGCAAAATAATATAACAAGAGAAGTAAGCAATAAAATATAACAAGAGAAGTAAGCAAGAGAATATAACAAATATAACAAGAGAAGTAAGCAAGATAATATAACAAATATAACAAGAGAAGTAAGCAAGAGAATATAACAAGAGAAGTAAGCAAGATAATTTAACAAGAGAAGTAAGCAAGAGAATTTAACAAGAGAAGTAAGCAAGATAATATAACAAGAGAAGTAAGCAAAGTATATAACAAGAGAAGTAAGCAAGAGAATTTAACAAGAGAAGTAAGCAAGATAATATAACAAGAGAAGTATGCAAGAGAATTTAACAAGAGAAGTAAGCAAGAGAATTTAACAAGAGAAGTAAGCAAGATAATATAACAAGAGAAGTATGCAAGAGAATTTAACAAGAGAAGTAAGCAAGAGAATTTAACAAGAGAAGTAAGCAAGAGAATTTAACAAGAGAAGTAAGCAAGAGAATATAACAAGAGAAGTAAGCAAGAGAATTTAACAAGAGAAGTAAGCAGGTGAATATAACAAGAGAAGTATGCAAGAGAATTTAACAAGAGAAGTAAGCAAGAGAATTTAACAAGAGAAGTAAGCAAGAGAATATAACAAGAGAAGTAAGCAATATAATATAACAAGAGAAGTAAGCAAAATAATTTAACAAGAGAAGCAAGAGAATTTAACAAGAGAAGTAAGCAAGAGAATATAACAAGAGAAGTATGCAAGAGAATTTAACAAGAGAAGTAAGCAAGAGAATTTAACAAGAGAAGTATGCAAGAGAATTTAACAAGAGAAGTAAGCAAGAGAATTTAACAAGAGAGGTATGCAAGAGAATTTAACAAGAGCAGTAAGCAAGTGAATATAACAAGAGAAGTAAGCAAGAGAATTTAACAAGAGAAGTATGCAAGAGAATTTAACAAGAGAAGTATGCAAGAGAATTTAACAAGAGAAGTAAGCAAGAGAATTTAACAAGAGAAGTATGCAAGAGAATTTAACAAGAGAAGTAAGCAAGAGAATTTAACAAGAGAAGTATGCAAGAGAATATAACAGAGAAGTAAGAAAGAATATAACAAGAGAAGTATGCAAGAGAATTTAACAAGAGAAGTATGCAAGAGAATTTAAAAAAAACAAAAAACAAGAGAAGTATGCAAGAGAATTTAACAAGAGAAGTAAGCAAGATAATATAACAAGAGAAGTAAGCAAGAGAATTTAACAAGAGAAGTAAGCAAGAGAATTTAACAAGAGAAGTATGCAAGAGAATTTAACAAGAGAAGTAAGCAAGAGAATTTAACAAGAGAAGTATGCAAGAGAATATAACAAGAGAAGTAAGCAAGAGAATTTAACAAGAGAAGTATGCAAGAGAATTTAACAAGAGAAGTATGCAAGAGAATTTAACAAGAGAAGTAAGCAAGAGCATTTAACAAGAGAAGTATGCAAGAGAATATAACAAGAGAAGTAAGCAATAGAATATAACAAGAGAAGTAAGCAATAGAATATAACAAGAGAAGTAAGCAAGCTAATATAACAAGAGAAGTAAGCAAGAGAATATAACAAGAGAAGTAAGCAATATAATATAACAAGAGAAGTAAGCAAAATAATATAACAAGAGAAGTAAGCAATAGAATATAACAAGAGAAGTAAGCAATAGAATATAACAAGAGAAGTAAGCAAAATAATTTAACAAGAGAAGCAAGAGAATATAACAAGAGAAGTAAGCAAAATAATTTAACAAGAGAAGCAAGAGAATTTAACAAGAGAAGTAAGCAAGAGAATTTAACAAGAGAAGTATGCAAGAGAATTTAACAAGAGAAGTAAGCAAGAGAATTTAACAAGAGAAGTATGCAAGAGAATTTAACAAGAGAAGTAAGCAAGAGAATTTAACAAGAGAAGTATGCAAGAGAATATAACAAGAGAAGTAAGCAGGTGAATATAACAAGAGAAGTAAGCAAGAGAATTTAACAAGAGAAGTATGCAAGAGAATTTAACAAGAGAAGTAAGCAAGATAATTTAACAAGAGAAGTATGCAAGAGAATTTAACAAGAGAAGTAAGCAAGATAATTTAACAAGAGAAGTATGCAAGAGAATTTAACAAGAGAAGTAAGCAAGAGAAATTAACAAGAGAAGTATGCAAGAGAATATAACAAGAGAAGTAAGAAAGTGAATATAACAAGAGAAGTAAGCAAGAGAATTTAACAAGAGAAGTATGCAAGAGAATTTAACAAGAGAAGTATGCAAGAGAATTTAACAAGAGAAGTAAGCAAGAGAATTTAACAAGAGAAGTAAGCAAGTGAATATAACAAGAGAAATATGCAAGAGAATATAAGAAGAGAATTTAACAAGAGAAGTAAGCAAGTGAATTTAAAACAAGAGAGTTTTGCAGATGTACGATCATGAATCTTACCTTTGTAGGTATGAAATAAGCAAGCACCAGGCACACAGAGATGATATCCAGGCCCCTCGCCAGTTCGCTTCACAAGGGTATAGATTGGGGGGATTTATAAATACTAGTGTGGAAGCCATCATTATCCAATTAAAGTATGTGTATGGGTTGACAAAGTAACGCCACTTCTGAAAATTGTATAGAATATGTGAGCAAATTAAAATGGAATGAGCAAATTCCACAACATTCATTAACTCATTCAACCCCAAGTAACTGACATGGACTGGTGCATGCTATTTTTAGACCAATAAATTAATAAGAAAATTACATTTGGACCAGTTCATTTATCAAAATGGGTAATTTTATCTAAAAATAGTAATAATTATTACTGGCAAAAAAGTGCAGATCCTGATGAGACGGCTCGTTACGAGCCGGCTCATCTGGATCTACACTTTTCATAAGCCTATTTAGAGTCCTGTGGGGTTGAAAGGGTTAAGAAATAAGGTAACACACACTTTACATCATTGTATATTTCAGGAAAACTGTAAATGGCGATACCTCAAGCGAATTGTATCTTGTAGTCTATCACATTAAGGGCAATAACTCTCGTATATTTTATCTGGTAGCTTGTCCTTGCAGCCTTCACATAAAGGGTAATAACTCTGGCAACATGGCATTGCTTCCTTCACATCAAGGGCACTAACTCTAGTATGTTAAATCTGGCCTTGCTTCTTTCCCACCAAGGGCAAATACTGTAATAAGTTTTATCTGGCAACCTGTCCTTGTTTCCTTACCACCAGGGGCAATAACTCACGTATGTTAATTCTGAAAACATGGCCTTGCTTCTTTCCCACCAAGGGCAATAACTGTAATAAGTTTTATCTGGCAACCTGTCCTTACCACCAGGGACAATAACTCTAGACAGTTAAATCTGGCAACATGTCCTTGCTTCCTTCAAATTTAGGATACTAACTCTAGTACGTTATATCTGGCAATTGCCAGATTTTCATCCAAATGGTCATCAAAACTTTATCATTTGAAGATCCAACAATAGAAGATGTTTTGGCATAACCCCTTATTGGTGTAAAAATCGCAATTTCGTTATTTTACATAAAGGTAATTTTATTGTCATGTCAATTTGCATTATGGCCAATGGGAAAAGATAACAATGAATTTTGAATTTTTAAATTCTTACATCAAAATGAGATAATAATTAAAAAAGTTCATTAACGTCCATAACTAATTGATCTGCAATGACTGTCCATGCATTAACCCATTCAACACCAAGTAACTGACATGGACTGGTCCAGGATATTTTTAGACCAATAAATTAATAAGAAAATTACATTTGGATCAGTTCATTTATCACAATGGGTAATTTTTTCCTAAAAATAGTAATATTACTTGCAAAAAGTGCAGATCCTGATGAGACGGCTCATCTGGATCTACACTTTTTGTAAGCCGATTTAGAGGCCTGTGGTGTTGAAAGGGTTAAATTGGCACACAAGTAATACTATGCTAGGCTAACTCCTTGTCAAAACCATAGGCAGCCGATTGCATCAATATGCCTCAGTCAGTTGCATAGATATGCCTAATGCAACTGCGACATACGGTATATACATGTACGTGGTCAACCCGTACTCTAGTCAACTCGACCCGCGGCCTCGTCTTACGTTTAATGACAAGGGCTACTGCAGCGTAAGATGAGGCCGAGTTGACTAGGGTACGGGTTGACCGCATACATGTATATATGTTAGAGATACATGAGGCGTATCTATGCAATCGGCTGCCTATGGTGGTAACTAGGGAGTCAATTATACAAGTATTCCATTAGAAATGTGTGATATTTTCCAGAAGATCCAGTGTGTTATCAAAAATTCATGCGGAAAACATTTCATTCTGTGAAAATACAGAAGCTAAGAAGAACATACCCACATCATACTGATCACCTACCCATTGTACCCATTGTACCAAACAGTACTTCACTGCCACATCATACTGATCACCTACCCACTATACCAAGCAGTACTTCACTGCCACATCATACCGATCACCTACCCACTATACCAAGCAGTACTTCACTGCCACATCATACTGATCACCTACGCTCTACCATGCAGTACTTCACTGCCACATCATACTGATCACCTAACCACTATACCGAGCAGTACTTCACTGCCACATCATACTGATAACCTAACCACTATACCGAGCAGTACTTCACTGCCACATCATACTGATAACCTAACCACTATACCGAGCAGTACTTCACTGCCACATCATACTGATCACTTACCCACTATACCGAGCAGTACTTCACTGCCACATCATACTGATCACCTACCTACTATACCATGCAGTACTTCACTGCCACATCATACTGATCACCTACCCACTATACCAAGCAGTACTTCACTGCCACATCATACTGATCACCTACCCACTATACCAAGCAGTACTTCACTGCCATATCATACTGATCATCTACCCACTATACCAAGCAGTACTTCACTACCACATCATACTGATCACCTACCCACTATACCGAGCAGTACTTCACTGCCAATTGAAAGTGCCACTAAAATATAAGTGTTTAACATTGAATACATCTAGCAAAACAGGCACTGCACCAGGGTTAAACAACTACAATGACCTACTTTATGTGTCGGGAGCAATTAAGCATGTTTTTGCAATAGTACAGTCAAACCTGTCTTAAGCAACCAGCCAAGGGAATCACAGAAAGTGGCTGCTTAGCACAGGTGGCTGCTTAATAGTGGTCAAATGTATAATAAAACATTATATTGGGAATCTGGAAACTGGCTGCTTAATACAGGTTAGCTGCTTAATAGAGATGACCACTAATACATGTTTGACGAGAACGTAACCCATTCCCACCTAGAAGCGACACTGGTTGCAGGCTTGCAGGTGGTAAAGTGCTAAGAGAATCTCTCAATCAAGCTACCATAATAGTAACAGTACTGAGATATAATAGTGCATGCTTTTTCAACAGATCATGGCCTACTAAAGATAGGTCATGGCCTAGAAAAGATAGGTCATGGTCTAGAAATGATAGGTCATGACCTAGAAAAGATAGGTCATGGCCTAGAAATGATAGGTCATGACCTAGAAAATATAGGGCATGGCCTAGAAAAGATATGTCATGACCTAGAAAAGATAGGTCTTTAAACTGTCTTTAATACAGTCATAAAAACAAGACTAGAGCATGCAATCAATGCTGCTAAGTATAATATGCTGGACTTTACTGGAATACAAGAACTGTTGGAATAACACCATGCTCGTATACTTAAACTCCTCGAAAGAGAAATAAAAAGTTTGGACCATGTTAGTTGAGAGTATAACTGGCCAGTTTCAGTTTTTGCCATCACCTTATAAATGAGAAACAGAATCAAGACAAATCTTATACACAGTTTTGACTGTATATTAAATTTTATGCCTAAATAAAGGATACTTAAGTGGGTCGATAAAAAATGTCAATTGTATATCAATCGTTTTAAATGTGTTAACCCTTATCCTGCTAATCGCGAATAACATCACTTTTGCAAACAGCATAGAGCCATATCAGATGGCACAGAACATGCACAGAACATGCCATCTGATAAGGCTCTATGCTATTCGGATAGTGGAGCTAAAACACTTGACAGAATAAATCTATGTTGTTACCACATTCCTTCAAATTTGTCCAGCAGGGTACGGGTGAATTAACATCGCAGAGAAAAATAACATCTTCCAATGCCTTATATGGTGCAAAATTGTTGAGGTTGAACTGCCAAGAGTTTATGTAAAACAACATCAAGTAACCATTATTTCAACTCTTGTATTGTAAACTACACGGGAACTCAATGTGCACACACTCATGTCCAACATCCAGCTAATATCTCCGACATCAACATATCACTGAAATATGTGGCTATGGGTGTATGTGAACATTGATGTTAGTTAACCCGTAACCTGCCGAATAAATTAGATGGAATAGGCAAACAACTGATCAGGATCTATGTTGTTTGCTATTCTGACAAGTGTTTTAGCTCCATAATCCGAATAGCAAACAGCTCTATGTACAAAATCTTAAACAAGAACTGTAGTATATTTGTCTTTGGGCATTCACTTATTTGTTAATTAATCATTGTAAATATCATCATCTCAAAATTCACCAGCGACGACACATAATCCTCAATATTGAGGGAGTGCTGAAATCACCAAGAAGAAGCTGTTTTCAAAAGCGACTTTTGTTGTGATTGGCAGGTTAAGGGCAATGGATTTGAATGTTCAAATGAAAGGTTTTAGCTGCAAGTGTTGATGTTAATTTCATTTCAACAGATAGAAAATTGTGTTGTCAAAATGCCAGACTTAACCATTAGTGGAAGCATGTGTTCAGTGGAAGCCATGACCGAGACCAACTTGGCCAACGACAAAGGTTTACAACATAAATCAGACTTCAGTGAAATGTTCCGGTTAATTTAAATATTTCATTAAAACCCCTCACATTATGCCTAGCAACAATTGAGGGATGAAATATTTACCTTTTTGCAAGTAAACTTGAAAGAAAACAAAACCTTTACAGAAATATACGGTATTACATGAATAGGTTAATACATAAAACCAGAATGATGATCATGTTATACATAATGCTGCATTAACTATACATTGTAGTTCAGTGATTATGTTAACTCCAGAGATTAGTTTGAAAAACATGCATGCACACAACACCCACTCCCTATATAAGTTAATTCCAGATATGGCTCTCTTTCAATGAGGTGAAGGTCACCAACGTGTAGGTCAAATAAAACAGGCCAATGGTAAAGAGGAAAGGGATTCAAATAAAGGAAAGGGATTCGAATAAGTTACTATGTAACTTTCCCCCCAATCCTATCTGTGCTGTTGCAACTATTCCTATATTATGTACCATTCTTGAATAAAATATTGTTTAAACTAACGGTAAATAACTTTCATAATAAATAATAATAATAGTACCGGTATCTATATATGTTACAAAGGTAGCTAAAAGTTGAAACATCATAACAATAGCACAATATACAGCAAGGAGGAGGAAGAAGAGGAAGAAGAGGAAGAAGAGTAAGGAGAGTAAGGAGAGGAAGAAGAGGAAGAAGAGGAAGAAGAGGAAGAAGAGGAAGATGAGGAAGAAGAGGAAGAGGAAGATGAGGAAAAAGAATAGGACGAATAAGAGGTAGAGGAGGAAGAACATGAGGGAGAACAGGAGGAAGAGAAGGAGGTTCATGAAGAGGAAGAAGAGGAAGGAGAGGAAGAAGAGGAGGAAGGGGAAGATGAGGAAGAAGAAGAGGAAGAAGAGGAGGAAGGGGAAGATGAGGAAGAAGAAGAGGAAGAAGAGGAGGAAGAACAACAGGAGGGAGAACAGAAGGAAGAGGATGAGCTTGAGGAGGAGGAGAAGGAATAAGTGGAAGAAAAAGAAGAAGAAGAGCAGGAGGAAGAAAAGCATGAAGATGAGGATGAAGAGGAAGTAGGAAGAGGAAGAAGAAGAAAAGGAGGAAGAGGAGGAGATAGAAGTGGACGAAGAAGAGGAGGAAGAAGAGGAGGAAGAGGAGGAAGATGATAATGATGATGATTATTATTATGCATAAGTTTAAAGCGACACTACATCGGTGAAAAAAGCCAAACTTCTACAGAATGTAAATTCCAGTTACATGTTATATTTTGTTTCCAAATATTTGGCACAGAATCTAACTAATATACAAACGTTTACATAACAAAATAATGTAAACTAGGCGAACAGATGCTGCATGCGATACTGTCGCTTTCAGATAATTTAGAGCAGATTAGTCTAGAAATAAATAAGCATAGGCACAAATGTGAGATATAATGGTAGATCTGTACCATAAATGTTGTTATTGAGGATATTAGTTTATACAAATTTATTTTAGCTCGATTGCTAAACAAGTTCTTATAGCTTATATTAATCACTCTCGAGACCTCATTCCTGATGGAATCCATCGCCACGAAGGAGAGAGAAGAGGCAATGTGGAAATTAAATGCATTGCCTAAGGTCACAATCGTAATGGCTCCAGCGGGGTTCGAACTCCGGACTTTTTGCACCTGAAGCGAACGTGCATCCATTGCGCTATCACGACTTCCACTTATATTTAGTAATTATAATTAGTTAGGGTCAAGTTTTTGGTAATATGTAGAAATGTGATGTTATCATAGTACCACCAGTTACCTTTGTCTATGCAATTAAAAGGGCTGCTAAAACTGCAGGTCTGACTGACTGTCCTGGACCAAGTTTTGGTTCTGAAGACTGATTCTAAAACTACTACAGTAAACGTTCAAGAATCGGTACGTAAATATTCCAATAATATCATAAATGTGTTAAAATAAATGGAGTTATTACACCTTTGTTGTACGACACAATAGCCGACTGCTAATTGGTATTGCCATTTTAACAACAGTCACATGTTGTCCCGTCGGTGTCATAAACAATGGATTAAAGTTATGCTTAACAAACAAAGTTGGTGGGTTCAGACTCGATGTATGCGTTCTGCAAATCAATTATAAAAAAATCTATATCCAGAAAAAATATGTGTCAATTAAATTTATAGATTTATGCAATTACATGTACGACGTGCATTTACTCTGTGTTTCCCGCAATATTAAAGCGGCTGACAAATGTACCATACTATATAGGTCACACAGGAGTATAAGACGCAGCTAAAAAATAGAGAAATTCCAGGGGAAAAAAGCTTATTAATTTTGCTGTATAAAAATGCACATGACGAAATCCGGAACAAGTATGGCACGTACGGGACTTGGAGAAATATATTATGAAACAATTATTTCCCTTTGTTGTACTACGCCATTTGAGTCCTGGAACAATGATATATAGTTCTAAGCTGGAGTATAAGACGCAGTAGACTTTTGGACACTATTTTGGATGGAAACAACAACATGAACAATGTTCAAACATTGTCTTTAATGCGGATAACTGTCTGTTATTTGTTTGAAGCTTGGAAAGAGGGGAAAGAGGGGGGGGGGGTTAAAGGTTATAATGTAAAATATTGACAATTTCAGCCCAGAGAGATTAGATTTTTTGAAGATTTCAGCAGCCATAATAATTGTATTGTTGTATTGAGTTAGATTGAAGTAGAATTGATGTTATGATATAAACACCTGTATACCAGCAAGCGTTGACCATGAGCTGGCTTATACCTGGCCCCAAAGGAGGAATAGCTCTCTGAACATGAGGAACATAATGAAGGCTTGAAGAATGATTTGGAGCTTGAACAAGGCTGGAACATTAAAGATCTGCTTGGACATGATGGAGTCCTAAAAACATGAAAAATGACAGGATACATGTTACAGTGATATAGGTGATAGACAGTCAAACCTTTCTGTAAAGACCACCCACCGGAATGGCAGTCATAGCTGACAAACCTGTCTATAAACACCACCTCCGGGATGACAAACTGTGGTTAGTGTGACAGGTGGTCTCTTAGTCCACAGACGGATCTGTAGTCCAGTGGTCAACATGTTCGACTGGTAATCCAGGGATTGCAGGTTCAATCTACTTTACATGCTTTACACAGTGCACGTAACAGAACCAAAGGAGACTCTGGAATGGCTATCTGTCTGTATCATTCCACTATCATCCAAATATCTAAAATGACTAATCTCTTCAGGATGCGTCACTCATATGGGCAATATATTTTATTCTGACATTTTATATTTTACAAACATGTTTCAAAATTTCAAAATAACAGATCGAAAAAACTAAAATGAATATAAAATGATTCTGGGCTTATGTAGAGGTATTATATATATATAGGACTAGTGGTCTCTCACAACAGGTTAGGTTAAATTAGGTAATAATATTTGTCTTGCGGCTTGTTTGTTGGCGAATAAAACATGGTGTGAAGTTCTGATGTCATAGGCCTGCATGGTTAATTCCTACAAATCAGAACGATAAACCGTGGTTTATTCGCCAATAAACAATGGCAAGACAAATATTATTTTCCATTCTAACATGACCCCAACATAATGCTAAACGAATAAATGTGTGTGTTAGTTTGTCGCTGGAGCAAAATTATGGAGGCAATGTGGAGATTAAGTGCCTTGGCCAAAGCCACAATAGTAATGGCTACAGCTAGGCACAAACTCTGGGCATCTGATACCTGAAGTGAACGCCATTGTGCTATCACAACTTCTATAATAAAATGTCTTCACGGGAGATGAAACAGTGGTCTTTATAGGCAGGTTTTGGACAGGTGGTCTATTCTCAGAGGTGGTATATACAGACAGGTTTGGACAGGTGGTTTATTCTCAGCATTGGTATATACAGGCAGGTTTTGGACCACAGGGATTCGGCACGTTTGGGGGTACTAGTATATATATTTAAGTATTTACTTAAATATATATACTAGTACCCCCAAACGTGCCGAATCCCTGTGTTTTGGACAGGTGGTCCATTCTCAGAGGTGGTATATACAGACAGGTTTTGGATAGCTGGTCTATTCTCAGCATTGGTATATACAGGCAGGTTTTGGATAGCTGGTCTATTCTCAGCATTGGTATATACAGGCAGGTTTTGGATAGCTGGTCTATTCTCAGCATTGGTATATACAGGCAGGTTTTGGACAGCTGGTCTATTCTTAGAGGTGGTATATACAGGCAGGTTTTGGACAGGTTATCTATTCTCAGAGGTGGTATATACAGGCAGGTTTTGGACAGCTGGTCTATTCTTAGAGGTGGTATATACAGGCAGGTTTTGGATAGCTGGTCTATTCTCAGCATTGGTATATACAGGCAGGTTTTGGACAGCTGGTCTATTCTTAGAGGTGGTATATACAGGCAGGTTTTGGACAGGTTATCTATTCTCAGAGGTGGTATATACAGGCAGGTTTTGGACAGCTGGTCTATTCTTAGAGGTGGTATATACAGACAAGTTTTGGACAGGTTATCTCTTCTCAGAGGTGGTATATACAGGCAGGTTTTGGACAGGTGGTCTATTCTCAGAGGTGGTATATACAGACAGGTTTTGGATAGCTGGTCTATTCTCAGCATTGGTATATACAGGCAGGTTTTGGATAGCTGGTCTATTCTCAGCATTGGTATATACAGGCAGGTTTTGGACAGCTGGTCTATTCTCAGCATTGGTATATACAGGCAGGTTTTGGACAGCTGGTCTATTCTCAGCATTGGTATATACAGGCAGGTTTTGGATAGCTGGTCTATTCTCAGCATTGGTATATACAGGCAGGTTTTGGACAGCTGGTCTATTCTCAGCATTGGTATATACAGGCAGGTTTTGGACAGCTGGTCTATTCTCAGCATTGGTATATACAGGCAGGTTTTGGATAGCTGGTCTATTCTCAGCATTGGTATATACAGGCAGGTTTTGGACAGCTGGTCTATTCTCAGCATTGGTATATACAGGCAGGTTTTGGACAGCTGGTCTATTCTCAGCATTGGTATATACAGGCAGGTTTTGGATAGCTGGTCTATTCTCAGCATTGGTATATACAGGCAGGTTTTGGACAGCTGGTCTATTCTCAGCATTGGTATATACAGGCAGGTTTTGGACAGCTGGTCTATTCTCAGCATTGGTATATACAGGCAGGTTTTGGACAGCTGGTCTATTCTCAGCATGGTATAACACAGGTTTGGACAGCCCTGGTATACAGCAGGTTTGGACAGTGTCTTCCGAGGTGGTATACAGGCAGGTTATGGACAGGTGGTCTGTACACGGAGGTGGTATTCACAGACAGGTTATGGACAGGTGAACTGTACACGGAGGTGGTATTCACAGACAGGTTATGGACAGGTTGTCTGTACACGGAGGTGGTATTCACAGACAGGTTATGGACAGATGGTCTGTACACGGAGGTGGTATTCACAGACAGGTTATGGACAGGTGGTCTGTACACGGAGGTGGTATTCACAGACAGGTTATGGACAGGTGAACTGTACACGGAGGTGGTATTCACAGACAGGTTATGGACAGGTGAACTGTACACGGAGGTGGTATTCATAGACAGGTTATGGACAGGTGGTCTGTACACGGAGGTGGTATTCATAGACAGGTTATGGACAGGTGGTCTGTACACGGAGGTGGTATTCACAGACAGGTTATGGACAGGTGAACTGTACACGGAGGTGGTATTCACAGACAGGTTATGGACAGGTGAACTGTACACGGAGGTGGTATTCATAGACAGGTTATGGACAGGTGGTCTGTACACGGAGGTGGTATTCATAGACAGGTTATGGACAGGTGGTCTGTACACGGAGGTGGTATTCACAGACAGGTTATGGACAGGTGGTCTGTACACGGAGGTGGTATTCATAGACAGGTTATGGACAGGTGGTCTGTACACGGAGGTGGTATTCACAGACAGGTTATGGACAGATGGTCTGTACACGGAGGTGGTATTCACAGACAGGTTATGGACAGATGGTCTGTACACGGAGGTGATCTTTAGCACTGGTTCGACTGTACTGGTGATCATACCTGCCCCAAAAACATGAACAGCTCCTTGCACATCAGCAAGAGAATGAACACCACAAGTATAAGCTGCATGGTAAACAGGCCCTTGTGCCGTATGATCATGGTGGACAAGAAGGCTTCCTACAATATGAATGTGTACATACACAAATCAGTTACCTGTCCCCACATCATAAATACTTCCTTGCACATCAGGAAGAGAATGAACAATTCCAGTATAAGCTGCATCGCGAACAATGCTGGGCTACTTATGTCCAGCTTCGATAAATATGATTCCTAAAACATAAATTTAACATTAGTGTTTTTACAGTTAAATGTTAGACCATGGCATATACGTAAAGTATACCCCTTGTATCAGGGGGAACATTGCCACTTGAGAGGGGCACACATTCCTAAAACATAAATTTAACATTAGCGTTTGTACAGCTAAACATTAGACCATGGCATATATGTAAAGTATACCCCTTGCATCAGGGGGGACATTGCCCCTTGAGAGGGGCACACATTCCTAAACTTTTAAATCTAACATTAGTGTTTGTACAGCTAAACATTAGACCATGGCATATACGTAAAGTATACCCCTTTAATCAGTGGGGACATTGCCCCTTGAGAGGGGCACACATATCTAAAACATAAATTTAACATTAGTGTTTGTACAGCTAAACATTAGACCATGGCATATATGTAAAGTATACCACTTGCATCAGGGGGGACATTGCCCCTTGATAGGGGCACACATTCCTAAACTTTTAAATCTAACATTAGTGTTTGTACGGCTAAACATTAAACCATACGTAAAGTATACCCCTTGTATCAGGGGAGACAGTCCCCCTCGAGAGGGACACACATTTAAACCTTTAAATTTAACATTAGTGTTTGTACAGCTAAATGTTAGACCATGGCATATACGTAAAGTATACTCCTTGCATCAGGGGGGATATTGCCCCTTGAGAGGGGCACACATTCCTAAAGCATAAATTTAACATTAGCGTTTAGCTAAATGTTAGACCATGCCATATACGCAAAGTATACCCCTTGTATCAGGGGGGACATTGCCCCTTGAGAGGGGCACACATTCCTAAAACATATATTTAACATTAGTGTTTGTACAGCTAAATGTTAGACCATGGCATATACGTAAAGTATGCCCCTTGTATCAGGGGGGACATTGCCCCTCAATTGTTTGTACAGCTAAACATTAGACCATGGCATATACGTAAAGTATACCCCTTGTATCAGGGGGACAGTCTCCATTGAGAGGGGCACACATTACTAAAACATAAATTTAACATTAGTGTTTGTACAGCTCAACATTAGACCATGGTATATACGTAAAGTATACCCCTTGTATCAGGGGAGACATTGCCCCTTGAGAGGGGCACGCATTCCTAAAACATAAATTTAACATTAGTGTTTGTACAGCTCAACATTAGACCATGGTATATACGTAAAGTATACCCCTTGTATCAGAGGAGACATTGCCCCTTGAGAGGGGCACACATTACTAAAACATAAATTGAAGATTAGTGTTTGTACAGCTCAACATTACACCATGGCATACATGTATACCATATCCCTTGTATAACGGGGGAAAGCCCCCCCCCCCTTGAGAGGGGCACACATTCCTAAACCTTCATATTTAACATTATTGTTTGCACAGCACATTAAATCATGACATACATGTATAACATTCCCCTTGTATAAGGGGGAAAGCCCCCCTTTAGAGAGGCACACATATCTTTAAAATGAGCAATGATTTCCCTGATGACACTTCTCAATACTACATAAAATCCTCCATTAATCTAAATCTCACACTAATCAGTATAAATGCACAACTTTCCGATATTAGGCAAAATATTGGAGGACTATTTTCTTGTCAGTCATTATTTAGCACATTTTGAAATGCGTAAAACACATTTTTAGTTCTTAGCTAGCTCTAAATAACAATACGAGCATACCTCTTTCTTCATGTTAACTAGTGTTTCATTAGCTGCGTCTGCTGCATTCAGATAGATAGGACAGTGCCGATCGTTGTCTAAGATCGGCGATGCCATCGCCGGCACGAGAGTCATGTACACATTCAGTGTGGCGACGTACACTGTGTATATGAACAGGTTACTGTACAGAATATAGCGACCAAACTTCCTCCTACAGTCAGAAATAAACACAAATACAGACTTCTATACAATACAGCAATGAAAGCCTTCAGAACAAACACAAGAGATAAGTGCATTCTTGATGGTATTTTTTATTATTTAAGTTTATTTATCGTTGCTACTGGTTGCCCATATGAGTGATAGGCAGTTTTACCTAACAACACCTTTCTGGACAGGCTTCAGCGGTTGACCAACAATGGTGCACCAACCTCCGTAAGAAACGGCCAACTTTTTCATATAAAGAGACACAGTCTGAGCGGGGCTCAAACCCGTGACAATCAGTGATGATAGGTTACAGTGGTATACAATTCAGCGACCGTAACCACTCGACCATGGAGGCAGACATCAATATTGATGATTCATTAATGAATGTTGATTTATTTTATTGATTCAAATAATACTTTAAACATTATTTATTTATTGTATGTCGATAAATAGCTATAATGCAAATCTTACTTGTTTTTTAAAATCTCCGGCAATAAATAAACTTTGAATTGAATTGATACTAGTATGTTAACCCTTTCCCTCATAGAAGCACCTCTTGACGCCATTAACAATACGACATACATTGACAATGTAGTAGCAAAACCAATGTTCATAAACCCTTTCCCTCATAGAAGCACCTCTTGACGCCATTACCAATACGACGTACATAGACAATGTAGCAGCCAAACCAATGTTCATGAACCCTTTCCCTCATAGAAACACTTCTTGACGCCATTAACAATACGACATACATTGACAATGTAGTAGCCAAACCAATGTTCATTAACCATTTCCCTCATAGAAACACCTCTTGAAGCCATTACCAATAAGACATACATTGACAATGTAGCAGCCAAACCAATGTTCATGAACCCTTTCCCTCATAGAAACACTTCTTGACGCCATTAACAATACGGCATACATTGACAATGTAGTAGCCAAACCAATGTTCATTAACCCTTTCCCTCATAGAAACACCTCTTGAAGCCATTACCAATAAGACATACATTGACAATGTAGCAGCCAAACCAATGTTCATAATAAAGGCCAGAATCTCATGTAGTCCCAGTAATATCTATGGAGGTGGGATAGATATGGTGACTACTTATCCACTGCATGATAGCTAAATGGCTGTCATTTGTATGGAGATATACTAGTATATTAACCTATATCTCTATGAAGGAAAGGGTTAACAAGCAAATTCGATACATTAATATCCCATGCCAAATTGCCCATGAACAGACAAATATGTGGATTTTTAGTCAATTAAGGGGCAACAACTCTGGTGTTACTGGGTCGATTCTCACGAAAAGTGAAACTGCACGACCATACTATGGTGATACATATACATTTTAAACTTCATAAATGTCCACCCATTGGTTACTGAGAACTGGCTTCGGATGAACGGACGGACAGATGCTAAAACAATATCCCTTGCCGAAATGACAGGGGATATTAACAGTGTACAAGCAGCTGAATTGACTCAAGATCAAATCATTATGTCTCAAGGCCCATCAACATGCGGAACCAACCTAGAATAAGAGGAGCAATAGGTTCTGCAACTCAAAAGGAACTCTGTGTTTCTATTGACATGATTATTTATACAGTCAAACCTGTCTTAAGCAGCCAGACAAGGGAATCATAGAAAGTGGCTGCTTAGCACAGGTGGCTGCTTAATGGATGTGCAATGTATAATAAAATAAACTATTGGTAATCTGGAAATTGGCTGCGTATAACATGTTGGCTGCTTAATGGAGGTAACCACTAACACAGGTTTGACTGTATACCAAGTACATTTGAGCTGAACAACATGGAAATTGGGCTTACCTAAGCATATACAAGTTTGACAAGTATTAGTTTATACACATTTCTTTTAGCTCGATTGTAAAACAAGTTGTTTCAACTTATATTAATCACTCTCCAGACCTCATTCCTGATGGAATCCATCGCCACGAGGGAGAGAGAAGAGGCAATGTGGAATTTAAATGCCTTGCCTAAGGACACAATCATAACGGCTCCAGCGGGGCTCGAACTCCAGACCTGAAGCGAATGCGCTATCACCACTTCCACTGGCAAGTATTGATAAGACACTATAGCAAACTTGCGGTGCAATCTTTATCTTTTTTGTGAATTGTTGCGTAGCAGAGTGGTCAGATTTGTTATTTATATACGGGTACAAGCCGAGGTTATGTCTCTATCTATCCGATTAGCGCAGTGGTTAGCGTGCTCACTTCTCACCAATGCAACCCGGGTTCGATCCTCGGACCGGGAAGTATGTGAGATGGTACAATGGTCGCCAGATCGGACAGGTAGGTTTTCTCCAGGTACTCCGGTTTCCTCCCACACGAATGACCACATATACGCTTTCATCTGCGCCAACGAGAGTGATTAATATAAGTTGTTAAAAGAAATAGAGGATCTTTGGTTGTTTCAGGGTATAAACAAATTATATAAAAGTAAAGTGTTTGTTTATTATAGTGTCACCCTTATTGAAAGGGCAAGCCATTACTGACTTATGAGACACCTTTTTTGATGAACATTACTTCCCGAATCCTATTCTTGTAAGCCAGACGCCAGGCTGGTAACCATTATTTAACTAGCTGGCGGCTCACCAACCGGTCATATCAAAATGAATCCCTGACGAGGTTCGAACCTTCGACCTCCCGCTCTGTATGCGGGCGCCTTAACCACTAGGCCACGGAGATGGTATATTTCACTTAATCAACATTGAAAATATGGCTTTCTATGTTCATGAACGAAATATAATTTAAATATTCACTTAAACGAACAGCATGGAGGATCTGTTGTCATATCTTGTATTGTTGTTGATGTATTGTTATTTCAGACTATATTTTAGGCTGGGAAGTGGTTCTATGATATAAAACGATTCCAACATTATCTAAATGGCGCTAGAAAGTCGAGTTAAGATGATGGATAAAGTCCAAATATGTTCACGTTGACAATATTTCGAAGTCGGCAACAATAGGCATAAAGCAGTGAGAATGAAATGTGTTATTCCATGGCCTTCAACTGATGGTATAACATATTTTATTTCACTGATAAATTTCTATATTTCATTGGAAATCATATGGCAAATATATGTACTGACCATTTCATAATAAGCATGCTCTGTGTTACAGGGTGTGACAAGAGATCCTCCCTGTTGTACTCTATCATAGTCTGAAATAACAATATATCAACAACAATACAGGGTGTGACAACAGATCCTCCATGCTGTACTCTATCATAGTCTGAAATAACAATACATCAACAACAATACAGGGTGTGACAACAGATCCTCCATGCTGTACTCTACCATAGTCTGAAATAACAATACATCAACAGCAATACAGGGTGTGACAACAGATCCTCCATGCTGTACTCTATCATAGTCTGAAATAACAATACATCAACAACAATACAGGGTGTGACAACAGATCCTCCATGCTGTACTCTATCATAGTCTGAAATAACAATACATCAACAACAATACAGGGTGTGACAACAGATCCTCCATGCTGTACTCTATCATAGTCTGAAATAACAATACATCAACAACAATACAGGGTGTGACAACAGATCCTCCATGCTGTACTCTATCATAGTCTGAAATAACAATACATCAACAACAATACAGGGTGTGACAACAGATCCTCCATGCTGTACTCTATCATAGTCTGAAATAACAATACATCAACAACAATACAGGGTGTGACAACAGATCCTCCATGCTGTACTCTATCATAGTCTGAAATAACAATACATCAACAACAATACAGGGTGTGACAACAGATCCTCCATGCTGTACTCTATCATAGTCTGAAATAACAATACATCAACAACAATACAGGGTGTGACAACAGATCCTCCATGCTGTACTCTATCATAGTCTGAAATAACAATACATCAACAACAATACAGGGTGTGACAACAGATCCTCCATGCTGTACTCTATCATAGTCTGAAATAACAATACATCAACAACAATACAGGGTGTGACAACAGATCCTCCATGCTATACTCTATCATAGTCTGAAATAACAAACAAAACACCATGGGCAAGGGGCAATTTTTGTCTTTTAGTGAAAACATAGCCAACCTTTATGAAATTTGGATCTTCTTAATCTGTTATATGGAGGTGGGAACGAAATGTGTATAAATATGACATAGTACAATCCAACTTACACGTTGGACTGGTAATCCAGGGATCGCAGCTTCAATCCCCCGTCTGACCCTAATACAATTAAAAGTCTTTCAGATGGGACTTTAAACTGAGGTCTTGTGTCGGTGTTCTACACTGTGCATGTATCGTCAACATCCCTGATATCGAAAACAGCTGCTTAGGTACTTATGGTGTTCATATATTACTTATCAAAGAGCAAACTGCACGTAAAGCAGATAAATATTCACATTTTATTAGAAAGTATGCAAATGTTGATGTTTTCATTAATCCCATTTATGTGTAGCCTAAATATCCCTTAAACAGAGGTAAATATATAAATATATGTGTTTGTTTTTGTAAAATGAGAAATGTCATCGTCTGCACCAGGAATGTCACGTGATAGTTATGCGACAATGTCATAATGCGCATTTTACAGGTATATCCAATAGTGTTCCTCTTACAGCTTTTTAACATTTTTTCTTCAAAAATAGTATTGTCCAAGATATTTATTATTTATGCTAATTCAGTTTCATCCATTTTTTTTTTCAAATCCAATCTGATGTCTATATTCACCAAGTGCACTGACAAATGCATATCAGGCTGTTAGAGACATGGGTTTGTCAGTAAAATCGGCAGCAAGACAGTATGGTGTGCCACTCTCCACATTAAGTGACATTTCACAACTTACCTCATATTGAAGAGTAATCATAATTTGTTGGGTATTAAATTCCTCTGTTTCGAGTAACAATTATTACTATGCCCAATGGTAATTAGTTTGTTGGAACTTAACTGTAATCAACATTTCTGTTACATGAATTTTCAAGGTCGGCCGATAATAGGTACTTTTTTCGACGCCATGTTGAAATGATAAGGGAGTTAGTGTATTTTATTTTGAACATTTGTTATGCAATCTCAGTTTAGACAATTACATTAAATGCAAAAATGATCATAAAAGAGACTGACTAGAAGATATTCACCAAAAAGCATTAGACGGCCGATTACCAGTACGCCAATGGTAAAAGAACCAGAGGAGACTCTGGAATGGGTCTCTGTCTGTATCATTGCACTCTCCTCAAAAAATCTAAAATGACTAATCTCTTCAGGAGGCGTCGTTCGTATTGGCAACTGACTTGTAGCAATGATAAATAAACGTAAAACACACACTACTTACATCCAGTGCAAAGTATCTTCTATTTTCACAGCAGGGGTCATCCGGGCCTGGGTCTATATATTTGAAGTCATACTTTAACTGAAATATAAGTGTTCCACATCCATTAAAAATAACACAAGTTCTTAACCCTTTCAACACCACAGACCTCTAAATAGGCTTACAAAAAGTGTAGATCCAGATGAGCCGGCTCATGACGAGCCGTCTCATCAGGATCTGCACTTTTTGCCAGTGATATGACTATTTGTAGACATAATTACCCATTTTGATAAATGAACTTGTCCAAATGTGATTTTCTGATTCATTTATTGGTTTATGAATATCATGGACCAGTCCATGTGAGTTACTTGGTGTTGAATGGGTTAACATCATGGACCAGTCCATGTGAGTTACTTGGTGTTGAATGGGTTAACATCATGGACCAGTCCATGTGAGTTACTTGGTGTTGAATGGGTTAACATCATGGACCAGTCCATGTGAGTTACTTGGTGTTGAATGGGTTAACATCATGGACCAGTCCATGTGAGTTACTTGGTGTTGAATGGGTTAACATCATGGACCAGTCCATGTGAGTTACTTGGTGTTGAATGGGTTAACATCATGGACCAGTCCATGTGAGTTACTTGGTGTTGAATGGGTTAACATCATGGACCAGTCCATGTGAGTTACTTGGTGTTGAATGGGTTAACATCATGGACCAGTCCATGTGAGTTACTTGGTGTTGAATGGGTTAACATCATGGACCAGTCCATGTGAGTTACTTGGTGTTGAATGGGTTAACTCTTTTGCTTGCTAATGGTGAAAATAATAATCAAATATGTATCGTAACAACGCAATTCTAATGAAATTCCATCACAAATTATCAAAGTTTTCAGCTGTAATAAAAATTAAAAAAATATATTACATGTAATGAATTGTTGTCTGCTACAATTATTTGAACTATTTATAGCATTATTTTACCCAGCATCCAAAGAGTTAACATCCGTTATGCTAAAATGTCTTACAAATGAAATAATATGCATTAAATAAAAATCTTTTTTTTATGGTTTCCAATGAAATATTGAAATTCATTGGTACAATAATATTTTACTGCTTTGGGTGCAGCAAAGTAACACAAGAAACTATTATTCCTACTGTTATTATATAAATATGCAAACATTTTTCTGGCAAGTCGAAAATATCCAATTATTCTTCGGTTGATTACGTCCAAAGTTTGGTAAATTCCATTGTCACGAAATCATCCGAGTAAATTTCCGACTTGGGATTTTCCGTATGCTATTTTTAGTAATGATTACCGTTGAATAATATGTGAATCATAACAAAATAATTGTTCCCTATCATCTGGTATTTTGATCATTGATATGACAAATGGACCAATAGCAACCAGTCATTACAATTTAACCCTTTCCTACATAGAGATTTAGGTTAATATACTATCATATCTCCATACAAACGACAGCCATTTAGCTATCATGCAGTTGATAAGTAGTCGCCATATCTATCCCACCTCCATAGATATTACTGGGACTACATGAGATTCTGGCCTTTATTATGAACATTGGTTTGGCTACTACATTGTGAATGTATGTCGTATTGGTAATGGCATCAAGAGGTGCTTCTATGAGGGAAAGGGTTAAATAACATCAATGTCGATACTCTTCGGACTATGATAGCATTATGGTATGTCCACAAAACAAGCATAATAGAAAAAGAAAATTTAATTAACCATTAATGCCAATCACGACTAAAGTCGCTTTTGCAAATAGCATAGAACAGGACAGGTTGTATGCTGTTTGCTATTCAGATAACGAAGCTAAAACACTTGTCTGAATAGCAAACAACATAGATCCTGATCAGATGCTGTGTTACGCCGTAGTTGATATGGATCTATGTTGTTTGCACATTCCATCCAATTTATTCGGCAGGTTAAGGGTTAATTAAGCGAATTCTGCTTCAGTCATGAACATTGACAGCTAACATTGTATCTCTCATGGCTGGTTAGTGGCACTTATTATAGCAACATGAATAGCATACAATGTGCGTGTGGGTGATATATAGGCTGATTATATGCTGAAACAAACAAATATCCTCTAGAAATATGCTTTATTTGCTTACTGAATACTCCAAATCATCTTTCCTGTGTTCTGACTGCTCCACACAACTATCCATTACTACCTGAAACATTCAAATATCCTGATCACAACTATCCATTACTATCTCAAACATTCAAATAACCTGGTCACAACTATCCATTACTATCTCAAACATTCAAATAACCTGGTCACAACTATCCATTACTATCTCAAACATTCAAATAACCTGATCACAACTATCCATTACTATCTCAAACATTCAAATAACCTAGTCACAACTATCCATTACTATGTGAAACATTCAAATAACCTGATCACAACTATCCATTACTATCTCAAACATTCAAATAACCTGGTCACAACTATCCATTACTATGTGAAACATTCAAATAACCTGATCACAACTATCCATTACTATCTCAAACATTCAAATAACCTGATCACAACTATCCATTACTACCTGAAACATTCAAATATCCTGATTACAACTATCCATTACTACATGAAACATTCAAATATCCAGATCACAACTATTCATTACCATCTGAAACATTCAAATATCCAGATCACAACTATTCATTACCATCTGAAACATTCAAATATCCAGATCACAACTATTCATTACTATCTCAAACATTCAAATATCCAGATCACAACTATCCATTACTACCTGAAACATTCAAATAACCTGATTACAACTATCCATTACTATCTCAAACATTCAAATAACCTGATTACAACTATCCATTACTACATGAAACATTCAAATAACCTGATCACAATTATCCATTACCATCTGAAACATTCAAATATCCTGATTACAACTATCCATTACTATCTCAAACATTCAAATAACCTGATCACAATTATCCATTACTACCTGAAACATTCAAATATCCTGATTACAACTATCCATTACTACATGAAACATTCAAATATCCAGATCACAACTATTCATTACCATCTGAAACATTCAAATATCCAGATCACAACTATTCATTACCATCTGAAACATTCAAATATCCAGATCACAACTATTCATTACTATCTCAAACATTCAAATATCCAGATCACAACTATCCATTACTACCTGAAACATTCAAATAACCTGGTCACAACTATCCATTACTATCTCAAACATTCAAATAACCTGATTACAACTATCCATTACTACATGAAACATTCAAATAACCTGATCACACTTATCCATTACCATCTGAAACATTCAAATATCCTGATTACAACTATCCATTACTATCTGAAACATTCAAATATCCAGATCACAACTATTCATTACCATCTGAAACATTCAAATAACCTTATCACAGCTATCCATTACTACCTAAACAACCTAAATATACACATCACAGCTATCCATAACCAACCCTAACCCTAATAACACAACGGAAATCAGTTAACATTACCACCCGAATAATTTAAATATGCTCAACATATCTATCCATTACTATGGTAATATATCTAGTACATGGATAATATTACTGAAGTCCATTGAACGCTATAAACAATGTGAAAGTCTTCGAAATGATGCCTTGTACTGACCATACTCTTCATATTATATCAATTAGTGATGCCTTGTACTATCCATACCAACACTATTATATCAATTAGTGATACCTTGTACTGCCCATACCCTCCATATTATATCAATTAGTGATATATTGTACTGACCATACTCTCCATATTATATCAATTAGTGAAACCTTGTACTGACCATACCCTCCATATTATATCAATTAGTGATGCCTTGTACTGCCCATACTCTCCATATTATATCAATTAGTGAAACCTTGTACTGACCATACCCTCCATATTATATCAATTAGTGATGCCTTGTACTGCCCATACCCTCCATATTATATCAATTAGTGATACCTTGTACTGACCATACTCTAAATATTATATCAATTAGTGATGCCTTGTATTGACCATACCCTCCATATTATATCAATAAGTAGTACCTTGTGCTGACCATACCCTCCATATTATATCAATAAGTAGTACCTTGTGCTGACCATACCCTCCATATTATATCAATTAGTGATGCCTTGTACTGACCATACCCTCCATATTATATCAATTAGTGATGCCTTGTACTGACCATACCCTCCATATTATATCAATTAGTGATGCCTTGTACTGCCCATACTCTCCATATTATATCAATTAGTGATACCTTGTGCTGACCATACCCTCCATATTATATCAATTAGTGATGCATTGTACTGCCCATACCCTCCATATTATATCAATTAGTGACGCCTTGTACTGCTCATACCCTCCATATTATATCAATAAGTAGTACCTTGTGCTGACCATATACCCTCCATATTATATCAATTAGTGATGCCTTGTACTGCCCATACCCTCCATATTATATCAATTAGTGACACCTTGTACTGCTCATACCCTCCATATTATATCAATAAGTAGTACCTTGTACTGCCCATACCCTCCATATTATATAAATAAGTAGTACCTTGTACTGCTCATACCCTCCATATTATATCAATAAGTGATGCCTTGTACTGCCCATACCCTCCATATTATATCAATTAGTGATACCTTGTACTGCCCATACCCTCCATATTATATCAATTAGTGATACCTTGTACTGCCATACCCTCCATATTATATCAATAAGTAGTACCTTGTACTGCACATACCCTCCATATTATATCAATAAGTAATACCTTGTACTGCACATACCCTCCATATTATATCAATAAGTAGTACCTTGTACTGCCCATACCCTCCATATTATATCAATAGTATACCTTGTACTGCCATACCCTCCATATTATATCAATTAGTACCTTGTACTGCCATACCCTCCATATTATATCAATAAGTAGTACCTTGTACTGCCCATACCCTCCATATTATATCAATAAGTAGTACCTTGTACTGCCCATACCCTCCATATTATATCAATTAGTGATACCTTGTACTGCCCATACCCTCCATATTATATCAATAAGTAGTACCTTGTACTGCCTATACCCTCCACATTATATCAATTAGTGATACCTTGTACTGACCATACCATACATATTATATCAATAAGTAGTACCTTGTACTGCCCATACCCTCCATATTATATCAATAAGTGATGCCTTGTACTGCCCATACCCTCCATATTATAGCAATAAGAAGTACCTTGTGCTGACAATACCCTCCATATTATATCAATTAGTGATGCCTTGTACTGCCCATACCCTCCATATTATATCAATTAGTGACGCCTTGTACTGCTCATACCCTCCATATTATATCAATAAGTAGTACCTTGTACTGCCCATACCCTTCATATTATATCAATAAGTAGTACCTTGTACTGCTCATACCCTCCATATTATATCAATAAGTGATGCCTTGTACTGCACATACCCTCCATATTATATGAATAAGTAGTACCTTGTACTGCCCATACCCTCCATATTATATGAATTAGTGATGCCTTGAACTGCCCATACCCTCCATATTATATCAATTAGTGACGCCTTGTACTGCTCATACCCTCCATATTATATCAATAAGTAGTACCTTGTACTGCACATAACCTCCATATTATATCAATAAGTAGTACCTTGTACTGCTAATACCCTCCATATTATATCAATAAGTGATGCCTTGTACTGCATATACCCTCCATATTATATCAATTAGTGACGCCTTGTACTGCACATACTCTCCATATTATATCAATAAGTAGTACCTTGTGCTACCCATACCCTCCATAGTATATCAATTAGTGATACCTTGTACTGCCCATACCCTCCATATTATATCAATTAGTGACGCCTTGTACTGCACATACCCTCCATATTATATCAATAAGTAGTACCTTGTACTGCCCATACCCTCAATATTATTGCAATAAGTAGTACCTTGTACTGCTCATACCCTCCATATTATATCAATAAGTAGTACCTTGTACTGCCCATACCCTCCATATTATAACAATAAGTAGTACCTTGTACTGCTCATACCCTCCATATTATATCAATAAGTAGTACCTTGTACTGCCCATACCCTCCATATTATATCAATTAGTGATGCCTTGTACTGCCCATACTTACCATATTATATCAATTAGTGATACCTTGTACTGACCATACTCTCCATATTATATCAATTAGTGATGCCTTGTACTGCCCATACTCACCATATTATATCAATTAATGAAACCTTGTACTGACCATACTCTCCATATTATATCAATTAATGATACCTTGTACTGCCCATACTCTCCATATTATATCAATTAGTGAAACCTTGTACTGACCATACCCTCCATATTATATCAATTAGTGATGCCTTGTACTGCCCATACCCTCCATATTATATCAATTAGTGATACCTTGTACTGACCATACTCTCCATATTATATCAATTAATGATGCCTTGTACTAACTATACTCTTCATATTATATCAATTAGTGATGTCTTGTACTTCCCATACCCTCCATATTATATCAATTAGTGATACCTGGTACTGACCATACCAACAATATTATATCACTTAGTGATGTCTTGTATTGACCATACCCTCCATATTATATCAATTAGTGATACCTGGTACTGACCATACCAACACTATTATATCAATTAGTGATGCCTTGTATTGACCATACCCTCCATATTAGATCAATAAGTAGTACCTTGTGCTGACCATACCCTCCATATTATATCAATTAGTGATGCCTTGTGCTGCCCATACCCTCCATATTATATCAATTAGTGACGCCTTGTACTGCTCATACCCTCCATATTATATCAATAAGTAGTACCTTGTGCTGACCATACCCTCCATATTATATCAATTAGTGATGCCTTGTACTGCCCATACCCTCCATATTATATCAATTAGTGACGCCTTGTACTGCTCATACCCTCCATATTATATCAATAAGTAGTACCTTGTACTGCCCATACCCTCCATATTATATCAATAAGTAGTACCTTGTACTGCTCATACCCTCCATATTATATCAATAAGTGATGCCTTGTACTGCACATACCCTCCATATTATATCAATAAGTAGTACCTTGTACTGCCCATACCCTCCATATTATATGAATTAGTGATGCCTTGTACTGCCCATACCCTCCATATTATATCAATTAGTGACGCCTTGTACTGCTCATACCCTCCATATTATATCAATAAGTAGTACCTTGTACTGCACATAACCTCCATATTATATCAATAAGTAGTACCTTGTACTGCTCATACCCTCCATATTATATCAATAAGTGATGCCTTGTACTGCACATACCCTCCATATTATATCAATAAGTAGTACCTTGTGCTGCCCATACCCTCCATATTATATCAATTAGTGATACCTTGTACTGCCCATACCCTCCATATTATATCAATTAGTGACGCCTTGTACTGCACATACCCTCCATATTATATCAATAAGTAGTACCTTGTACTGCCCATACCCTCAATATTATTGCAATAAGTAGTACCTTGTACTGCTCATACCCTCCATATTATATCAATAAGTAGTACCTTGTACTGCCCATACCCTCCATATTATAGCAATAAGTAGTACCTTGTACTGCTCATACCCTCCATATTATATCAATAAGTAGTACCTTGTACTGCCCATACCCTCCATATTATATCAATAAGTAGTACCTTGTACTGCCCATAACCTCCATATTATATCAATAAGTAGTACCTTGTACTGCCCATACCCTCCATATTATATCAATTAGTGATACCTTGTACTGCCCATACCCTCCATATTATATCAATAAGTAGTACCTTGTACTGCCTATACCCTCCACATTATATCAATTAGTGATACCTTGTACTGACCATACCATACATATTATATCAATAAGTAGTACCTTGTACTGCCCATACCCTCCATATTATATCAATAAGTGATGCCTTGTACTGCCCATACCCTCCATATTATAGCAATAAGTAGTACCTTGTACTGCCCATACCCTCCATATTATATCAATTAGTAGTACCTTGTACTGCCCATACTCTCCATATTATATCAATTAGTGATACCTTGTACTGACCATACTCTCCATATTATATCAATTAGTGATGCCTTGTACTGCCCATACTCGACATATTATATCAATTAGTGATACCTTGTACTGAGCGTACTCTCCATATTATATCAATTAGTGATACCTTGTACTGCCCATACTCTCCATATTATATCAATTAGTGAAACCTTGTACTGACCATACCCTCCATATTATATCAATTAGTGATGCCTTTTTCTGCCCATACCCTCCATATTATATCAATTAGTGATAACTTGTACTGACCATACTCTCCATATTATATCAATTAATGATGCCTTGTACTAACTATACTCTTCATATTATATCAATTAGTGATGTCTTGTACTTCCCATACCCTCCATATTATATCAATTAGTGATACCTGGTACTGACCATACCAATAATATTATATCAATTAGTGATACATTGTACTGACGATACCAACAATATTATATCAATTAGTGATGTCTTGTACTGCCCATACCCTCCATATTATATCAATTAGTGATACCTGGTACTGACCATACCAACAATATTATATCAATTAGTGATGTCTTGTACTGACCATACCCTCCATATTATATCAATTAGTGATACCTGGTACTGACCATACCAACAATATTATATCAATTAGCGATGTCGTGTATTGACCATACCCTCCATATTATATCAATTAGTGATACCTGGTACTGACCATACCAACAATATTATATCAATTAGTGATGCCTTGTATTGACCATACCCTCCATATTATATCAATAAGTAGTACCTTGTGCTGACCATACCCTCCATATTATATCAATTAGTGATGCCTTGTACTGCCCATACCCTCCACATTATATCAATTAGTGACGCCTTGTACTGCTCATACCCTCCATATTATATCAATAAGTAGTACCTTGTACTGCATATACCCTCCATATTATATCAATTAGTGATGCCTTGTACTGCCCATACCTTCCATATTATATTAATTACTGACGCCTTGTACTGCTCATACCCTCCATATTATATCAATAAGTTGTACCTTGTACTGCCCATACCCTCCATATTATATCAATAAGTAGTACCTTGTACTGCTCATACCCTCCATATTATATCAATAAGTGATGCCTTGTACTGCTCATACCCTCCATATTATATCAATAAGTGATGCCTTGTACTGCACATACCCTCCATATTATATCAATAAGTAGTACCTTGTACTGCCCATACCCTCCATATTATATCAATTAGTGATGCCTTGTACTGCCCATACCCTCCCTAGTATATCAATTAGTGACGCCTTGTACTGCTCATACCCTCCATATTATATCAATAAGTAGTACCTTGTACTGCACATAACCTCCATATTATATCAATAAGTAGTACCTGGTACTGCTCATACCCTCCATATTATATCAATAAGTGATGCCTTGTACTGCACATACCCTCCATATTATATCAATAAATAGTACCTTGTGCTGCCCATACCCTTCATATTATATCAATTAGTGATACCTTGTACTGCCCATACCCTCCATATTATATCAATTAGTGACGCCTTGTACTGCACATACCTTCCATATTATATCAATAAGAAGTACCTTGTACTGCCCATACCCTCCATATTATTGCAATAAGTAGTACCTTGTACTGCTCATACCCTCCATAGTATATCAATAAGTAGTACCTTGTACTGCCCATACCCTCCATATTATAGCAATAAGTAGTACCTTGTACTGCTCATACCCTCCATATTATATCAATAAGTAGTACCTTGTACTGCCCATACCCTCCATATTATATCAATAAGTAGTACCTTGTACTGCCCATACCCTCCATATTATATCAATAAGTAGTACCTTGTACTGCCCATACCCTCCATATTATATCAAATAGTGATACCTTGTACTGCCCATACTCTCCATATTATATCAATAAGTAGTACCTTGTACTGCCCATACCCTCCACATTATATCAATTAGTGATACCTTGTACTGACCATACCATACATATTATATCAATAAGTAGTACCTTGTACTGCTCATACCCTCCATATTATATCAATAAGTGATGCCTTGTACTGCACATACCCTCCATATTATATCAATAAGTAGTACCTTGTGCTGCCCATACCCTTCGTTTTATATCAATTAGTGATACCTTGTACTGCCCATACCCTCCATATTATATCAATAAGTAGTACCTTGTACTGCCCATACCCTCCACATTATATCAATTAGTGATACCTTGTACTGACCATACCATACATATGATATCAATAAGTAGTACCTTGTACTGCCCATACCCTCCATATTATATCAATAAGTGATGCCTTGTACTGCCCATACCCTCCATATTATAGCAATAAGTAGTACCTTGTACTGACCATACCCTCCATATTATATCAATTAGTAGTACCTTGTACTGCCCATACTCTCCATATTATATCAATTAGTGATACCTTGTACTGACCATACTCTCCATATTATATCAATTAGTGATACCTTGTACTGCCCATACTCACCATATTATATCAATTAGTGATACCTTGTACTGACCATACTCTCCATATTATATCAATTAGTGATACCTTGTACTGCCCATACTCTCCATAGTATATCAATTAGTGAAACCTTGTACTGCCCATACCCTCCACATTATATCAATTAGTGATACATTGTACTGACCATACCATACATATTATATCAATAAGTAGTACCTTGTACTGCCCATACACTCCATATTATATCAATAAGTGATGCCTTGTACTGCCCATACCCTCCATATTATATCAATAAGTAGTACCTTGTACTGCCCATACCCTCCATATTATATCAATTAGTAGTACCTTGTACTGCCCATACTCTCCATATTATATCAATAAGTAGTACCTTGTACTGCCCATAGCCTCCATATTATATCAATTAGTGATGCCTTTTACTGCACATACCCTCCATATTATATCAATTAGTGATAACTTGTACTGACAATACTCTCCATATTATATCAATTAGTGATGCCTTTTACTGCCCATACCCTCCATATTATATCAATTAGTGATAACTTGTACTGACAATACTCTCCATATTATATCAATTAATGATGCCTTGTACTAACTATTCTCTTCATATTATATCAATTAGTGATGTCTTGTACTTCCCATACCCTCCATATTATATTAATTAGTGATACCTGGTACTGACCATACCAACAATATTATATCAATTAGTGATACCTTGTGCTGACGATACCAACAATATTATATCAATTAGTGATGTCTTGTACTGCCCATACCCTCCATATTATATCAATTAGTGATATCTGGTACTGACCATACCAACAATATTATATCAATTAGTGATGTCTTGTACTGACCATACCCTCCATATTATATCAATTAGTGATACCTGGTACTGACCATACCAACAATATTATATCAATTAGCGATGTCTTGTATTGACCATACCCTCCATATTATATCAATTAGTGATACCTGGTACTGACCATACCAACAATATTATATCAATTAGTGATGCCTTGTATTGACCATACCCTCCATATTATATCAATAAGTAGTACCTTGTGCTGACCATACCCTCCATATTATATCAATTAGTGATGCCTTGTACTGCCCATACCCTCCACATTATATCAATTAGTGACGCCTTGTACTGCTCATACCCTCCATATTATATCAATAAGTAGTACCTTGTACTGCTCATACCCTCCATATTATATCAATTAGTGATACCTTGTACTGCCCATACCCTCCATATTATATCAATTAGTGACGCCTTGTACTGCTCATACCCTCCATATTATATCAATAAGTAGTACCTTGTACTGCTCATACCCTCCATATTATATCAATTAGTGATACCTTGTACTGCCCATACCCTCCATATTATATCAATTAGTGATACCTTATACTGCACATACCCTCCATATTATATCAATAAGTAGTACCTTGTGCTGCCCATACCCTCCATATTATATCAATTAGTGATACCTTGTACTGCCCATACCCTCCATATTATATCAATTAGTGACGCCTTGTACTGCACATACCCTCCATATTATATCAATAAGTAGTACCTTGTACTGCCTATACCCTCCATATTATATCAATAAGTAGTACCTTGTACTGCTCATACCCTCCATATTATATCAATAAGTGATGCCTTGTACTGCACATACTCTCCATATTATATCAATTAGTGACGCCCTGTACTGCTCATACCCTCCATATTATATCAATAAGTAGTACCTTGTACTGCCCATACCCTCCATATTATATCAATAAGTAGTACCTTGTACTGCCCATACCCTCCATATTATATCAATAAGTAGTACCTTGTACTGCCCATACCCTCCATATTATATCAATAAGTAGTACCTTGTACTGCCCATACCCTCCATATTATATCAATAAGTAGTACCTTGTACTGCTCATACCCTCCATATTATATCAATAAGTGATGCCTTGTACTGCACATACCCTCCATATTATATCAATAAGTAGTACCTTGTGCTGCCCATACCCTCCATATTATATCAATTAGTGATACCTTGTACTGCCCATACCCTCTATATTATATCATTTAGTGACGCCTTGTACTGCACATACCCTCCATATTATATCAATAAGTAGTACCTTGTACTGCCCATACCCTCCATATTATAGCAATAAGTAGTACCTTGTACTGCCCATACCCTCCATATTATAGCAATAAGTAGTACCTTGTACTGACCATACTCTCCATATTATATCAATTAGTGATACCTTGTACTGCCCATACAATCCATATTATATCAATTAGTGAAACCTTGTACTGACCATACCCTCCATATTATATCAATTAGTGATACCTTGTACTGCCCATACCCTCCATATTATATCAATTAGTGATACCTTGTACTGACCATGCTCTCCATATTATATCAATTAATGATGCCTTGTACTAACTATACTCGTCATATTATATCAATTAGTGATGTCTTGTACTTCCCATACCCTCCATATTATATCAATTAGTGATACCTTGTACTGACGATACCAACAATATTATATCAATTAGTGATGTCTTGTACTGCCCATACCCTCCATATTATATCAATTAGTGATACCTGGTACTGACCATACCAACAATATTATATCAATTAGTGATGTCTTGTACTGACCATACCCTCCATATTATATCAATTAGTGATACCTGGTACTGACCATACCAACAATATTATATCAATTAGTGATGTCTTGTATTGACCATACCCTCCATATTATATCAATTAGTGATACCTGGTACTGACCATACCAACAATATTATATCAATTAGTGATGCCTTGTATTGACCATACCCTCCATATTATATCAATAAGTAGTACCTTGTGCTGACCATACCCTCCATATTATATCAATTAGTGATGCCTTGTACTGCCCATACCCTCCATATTATATCAATTAGTGACGCCTTGTACTGCTCATACCCTCCATATTATATCAATAAGTAGTACCTTGTACTGCCCATACCCTCCATATTATATCAATAAGTAGTACCTTGTACTGCTCATACCCTCCATATTATATCAATAAGTGATGCCCTGTACTGCACATACCCTCCATATTATATCAATAAGTAGTACCTTGTACTGCCCATACCCTCCATATTATATCAAGTATTGATGCCTTGTACTAACTATACTCACCATGGAATGAACGAACCTGTATTGTAATGATAAAATGACTGAAAGTGAGTATCCTTTTCTTCTTATTTGCCCTAAATTTAGAGATTTAAGGAAAAAATACCTGAAACGCTACTATTACACTTGGCCTACTGAACAAAAGCTTATTACCTTACTTACAGAGACTACAAGGAAAACTGTTCAAAACCTATCCAAATTTATATATTACGCACATTTAGCAAGAAATTAACAATTTTAGACACCACAACCATCTATGCTCCTCTGAAAATGTATCCATGTCTTTCCATTGTACTTTGTTTATGTATTGTTTGCTATAAATATGTTATCCTATTTAATGCAATAAATATATTGAATTGAATTGAATATTATATCAATTAGTGATGCCTTGTACTGACCATTGCAGCTTCTGGAGCCTTGCGGATGAGATTCTTCATCGGTGTAAATCCCAGACTATCCCTTACCGACATGATATCCGGCCACCTAAATATACGACATACATTACTCGCATAATCATACTGGGTGTGAATAATCCAGTCATCTAATCATTGATATCAACAGTCCACAAAAATATATAGTGGTGTACATTTTTTATATTCTGCCAACAACTAATGTTGTATCTAAGTTTCTGGGTCCATGCTGCATCCAATTCAGTAGTGGGGCGACCATCCCCTACCCAGCGGGTCCTCAGGTGGCGGATAGGGGAAACGGCCCTCAGATATGGGGGTTAGTTGTGAATCAAATAAGCAGTCCCGGACCATATGGCGGTGTACCTACCAGGACGGGGCAGGATAGCACATTGCAAAGCTACTCCTATTAAATACTCCACGTGTTCCACAACGGGTGCATCAGGCGAATATATGGACCGCCTTAAAAGTCCTAGCCTACGGGTGAGGTAACCCCAACAGAAACCTCGAATGCTGAAGCCGGAAGTACTGGGCCGCACGGCGCATACTAATAAACAACGGTACTACGCATAACGCAACATGAATCACAATGACAGAAAGAGTAAACCGAGATGGTGCTGGACCTGTGAAGACCCGCCAGGCAGGTACAGTGCCGGGTTCCATACCTCGAAGTAACCCATCCTTAGCTACTGGAGGTCACCCTAAGCCGCCATGTGGAGCCAGGGGACGGTGAAGGACAGCTACTGGTCGAAACGTGAAGCAGAAACCTCTTGTGCTCATGCAGTGGAATGCTGAAGGAGTCTTTAACAAAAAGACTGAACTTGAGCAAGTACTACAGAACAAAGAGGTAAGTGTTTGCTGCATACAGGAAACACACCTGAACAAAGACAAGATGTTCAAAGTACGAGGCTACCAGTGCCTCCGAGCAGACCGACAAGACAGACACAAGGGTGGTGTGCTCACTCTAGTCCGGAACAACATCAATGCGAGCGAAGTGAAAACCTACCTTGAAGGAGCGGAATACCAGGAGTTCAAGATCAAGACCAAATCAACTGAGTTGAACCTCGCCAACTACTACTGCCCAAATGACAAAGCCCTTGCCCTTGACACTATTGGAGTTTCAAACAGTCGATACATGGTTGTTGGTGACTTCAATAGTCATTCCCAGAGTTGGGGATATGCACAGTCTGATAGGCGTGGGGATGAAGTGGAGGACTGGCAGGATGAACACAACTTGATTCTCGTCAACCAGCCCTATGATGTACCAACCTTCTACTCTAGGCGATGGCACACTACTACCTCTCCAGATCTAGCATTCTGCATAGAGGACATCCAGAAAGGTACGGTTAGAGAAGTTGGCGATCAACTTGGTGGAAGTGACCACAAACCAGTGTTCCTCACACTCAGCAGTGAAGTGATACAGACAGACCATCCCTACCCTAGATGGAACTACAAGAAAGCCAAGTGGAGTCTCTTTGCTATTCGGTCCAATTCTCTTACTCGATGCATACAGGTACAAGGAAGAGATGTTAACAACGTGGTGAAAGAGTTCAACAGCTGCATACTCAAAGCTGCCCATGAAACCATACCTAGAGGTGCGAGAAGAGAATACAAGCCCTACTGGACCAATCAGTTGCAGACCCTCCAAGATGAACTCACTGAAGCAAGGAACAGAGCAGAAGAACAGCCATCACAAGAAAACCATGAACAACTTCAGAAAGCAAAGGCACAGTTTCAAAAATCTAAACTGGAAGCTACACGACGAAGTTGGAGGGAGAAAACTGCTGCCCTGAACCTTGAGAAGGACGGGGGGAAGTTGTGGAGGCTCACGAAACAGCTAAATGATGAAGAAAATAACAGACAGAAAATCACGTTGGATGAGGATGGGAAACTGTGGACCGGCAAAGAGACTGCAGACTGTCTCGCCAAAGCCTACCAGAAAGAGGGCAACATCAAAGTCACACGCCAACAGCAAAGAGAGGCACGGAAAGAACAGAAGGATAGAAGTAAAAGGCATACGGAACAAGACTCCATGAAACTTCCACTTACATACCAGGAACTGTAAACAGCGCTCAGATAACTGAAAAAGAGGAAGTCACCTGGACCAGATGGAATCTCCAATGAGATGCTAACTCATCTTGGATGCTCAGCCATGCTGAAACCTCTTGACATCTTCAATCTTAGCTGGAAAGAAGGCATAGTTCCGCAGATCTGGAAGGAAGCCAATGTTATCCCACTCTACAAGAACGGCAAGGATAGACAGAAAGCTTACAGCTATCGCCCTATTAGTCTCACTAGCTGTGTGGTCAAGACAATGGAGAGGATAGTTAACAAGAGACTCATGTGGTACATTGAGACAGAAAACCTCCTATCCAATGAACAAGCAGGATTCTGACAGTTCAGATGCACAGAGGACCAGGCAACATACCTCGCTCAGGAAGTTGAGGATGCATTCCAAGGCCAGAAGGTAGTTTTTGCAACCTGGATAGACCTCCAGAAGGCTTTTGACAAAGTCTGGACTGATGGGCTGCTGGTCAAGATGCAACGATGCGGACTTGCCGACAAGATGCTCCGATGGACCAAATCCTTCCTACACAATCGCAGAGCCAGAGTACTTGTTGACAACCAGAAGAGCAAGAAATTCCTCATCCGACACGGTGTTCCTCAAGGAGGAGTGATCTCGCCTACGCTGTTCCTCATCTTCATCGATGACTTGCTTGCAGAGCTCCCAAAAGGTATCAAAGCAGCACTCTATGCAGACGACTTGGTCATGTGGTGTGTTGAAGAACATGCAACGACTGCCACATACAGAATGCAGATGGCCGCAGACAAGCTCACAGCATGGGCAGAAGACTGGTGCATCTCTATTAATAAGGAGAAGTCGTCAACCACACTCTTCACACTTTCCACCAAACAGAAAGCTGGAACCATCAAAGTCGGTGGACCTGCCTTGAAGACGGACAACGAGCCAACATACTTGGGGGTGACATTTGACAGACGGCAGACATGGAAGCCACATATCCAGAAAGCAGAGGCCAAAGCCAAGCGCAAGCTTGCAATCCTTCGGAAGCTTGCTGGCACCACATGGGGTGCCAATGATCACCTCCTGAAGACTATATACCAAGGTGTGGTCAGGCCTCACCTGGAATATGGATCCACCGCCTGGACATCATCAGCCAAGACCAACCAACAGACACTCGACAAGGTTCAGAACAAGGCTCTCAGGCTGATCACAGGTGCAATGACGAGCACTCCAATCAAGGCCATGGAGAAAATTACTTCCATCCAGCCACTGCAAGAACGTCGCGACCTAAGAATTCTTCTACAGACAGAGAAGTTTCGATGTCAGGAAGAACAACCGATGAAGCAGAGAGTTGAGGCACTAACGAAGAATCGTCTAAAGCGAAGCAGTTTCATCCACCAGTCCAAGAAGCTTGCTCGAAAGCACACCAGCCATATCCCAGCCAAGACATTGCCTCCAACGCCATTTCTACCCAAGCCATGGTTGACTAGCGATGAATCCAAGGTTACCATCTGAAGTACAATCCCATACATGACATCCAGAGATAGACAACATGATGACGTCAAACGTGCCCTCACACTAGCACACATCGACAAGAGTTATCCTGGAGAAGCATGGCTACACGTCTACACAGATGGTTCAGCCACAAGAGCAGTAGCAAACGGAGGAGCAGGCGTGTATGTCCGACACCCAGATGGACACACACAGTCAGTTGCTCTACCTACTGGAGTACACTGCAGCAACTATGGGGCAGAAGTACAGGCCCTTGAAACAGCAGCATCTCTAGTACACAACACTGTGGAGTGTGCCCAGGTTGTCTTCCTGACTGATGTGCTCTCAGTTCTGGATGCCCTGTCTAACAACAAAGAACCCCACCTGATGGAAGCCCTTCGAACAGTCAGCGTAACTAAAAGAACTGTCCTCCAGTGGGTACTTGCACACATAGGCATTCCTGGCAATGAAGCCGCTGACCAGCTTGCCAAGCAAGGTTCTACCGAGAGGCAACCAGACAAAGATTTGACTTACAAGGAGAAATGCACCATAATCAAATCTGCATCAAAGCCAACAGTCGAGCAGGATGACTACCACCTTCTCACCAGACAGGAGCAAGTCACGATATTCCGGCTTAGAACAGGGCATAACCGCCTGAACTTCCATATGTGTCGGAAGCTTGGACTAGCTCCATCAACTGCCTGCAGCTGCAAAATAGGGGACCAGACTGCAGAACACATCCTCCAGGAGTGTCCCAATGGGCAACAGATACTTCTCTCCAGACGAAGTTACATGGCTGCCAGGAGGATCTGAGGAGGACGGCCCATTTCGTGTTTGCTGCCGGCTTGTCCATGTGATTCGCGAACGACAAGAAGAAAGAAGAAGAAGGTATCTAAGTTTCCATCGTACCAGGTTTAATTGACTACAACCAGGTTTAATTAAAGGTGTCTGAAGATGCGAGCAATGCGATTGGATGGTGGTTTATCTGTAAATGTCCACTTAAATTGTGTGACAAGGTAATAGTACAGCAAAAACTCACAACAACACGTCAACAGATACTACTCGCCTGGATAAATGATTGTAAATCTGAAATGAATCAATCTTTCAACAATATATAACTTGTGGCCCAGTACAAAATCAAATTACAAAGACGGATCTGTAGCCCAGTGGTAAAACGCTGGGCTGGTAATCCAGGGATCGCAGGTTCGATCCCCCGTCTGACCCTAATACAATTAACAGTCTTTCAGATGAGACATTAAACCGAGGTCTTGTGTCGGTGCTTTACACTGTGCACGTAAAAGAACCAGAGGAGACTCTAGAATGGGTCTCTGTCTGTATCATTGCACTATCCTCCAAAATCTAAAATGACTAATCTCTTCAGGAGGCGTCGCTCATATGGGCAACCGGTAGCGACGATAAATAAACGTAAAACACACACACAATCTAATGTAAATTAGACAGTGTTTACAATAAAACTAAGGGGAGAGCACTAGGAGAGATGTAAACTGCGCCGTTATTTGACACAAGAACAAATGCTTGACCTCAAGGTCGCACACAGGGTATGCCTTAGTGATATGAGGTTTCATATATATATATATATATGTGTTCCATTGGTACTACCAAGTGGAATGACATTATTCATTTCTGTTTCATGCCTGCAGTCCAGAAATAAGGCTCACTTTTTATGCTTCATCATCGCCATGGCGACATCAATCTGTTCATAGTCGAGAGCCATGTCGAGGGCCGCCTTCTTGTAACTATTCAACATGGTGGGTGATGCATTCCTGTTCAACAGCAGTCGTACAGCATCTACATGGCCGCCTGCAGAACTCATGTGTAGAGCAGTGTTCTGAAATAACATGACATCAAAATAGAATCTTACATGAGTGGCGATTTCATACCATATTTTTTTGGAAAAAGGCTCGTTTAATTAAGAAAATTCCAAAACAAGTTTCATAAACTATGGTATGAAATAATCACGAGTTTCATAAACTATGGCATGAAATAATCACGAGTTTCATAAACTATGGCATGAAATAATCACGAGTTTCATAAACTATGGCATGAAATAATCACGAGTTTCATAAACTATGGCATGAAATGATCACGAGTTTCATATACTATGGTATGAAATAATCACGAGTTTCATAAACAATGGTATGAAATAATCACGAGTTTCATAAACAATGGTATGAAATGATCACGAGTTTCATAAACTATGGTATGAAATGATCACGAGTTTCATAAACTATGGCATAAAATGATCACGAGTTTCATAAACTATGGATGAAATTATCACGAGTGTAAGATCTTTTTTACCACATTACCATAGCATGCTGCTCTTCTTTTAATAAAGTAACGCTGCTACTTTCATTTTGGCACCAAGTATCCGTGCAAATTGTCATGATGTCAAATAATTGTCATGACGTCACTTCTCAAAGCAGCGTTATATTTATGTTTAAACAGAATTGTTAAGACTTCATTTGTGTCATTGATAACGTAATGTACCAATTTACCTAGAAATATGCATAATTTACAGTTTAATTTACAAACTATAAGGATTATTCAATCAGAATAATTGCAGGTGTTATTACACGTGTGTACATACAAGAACTTATGATACGACTGTATTACATTGATTGCAAGCAACGCCATGTGATAATTATTGTTATTTGATGAATGTGAATTGACCATTTCTCACATCGAAGCTTATCTCGACGACACTACCAAATATATTGAACCATTAAATTATGTAGCTAAGCAAACACAAACATAGTGGATACAATCCTTATACATTTCCAGCAATCTCTATGGAGGTTAGTTTATACAAACTTATTTTAACTTGCTTGCGAAACAAGTTCTTACAACTTATATTAATCACTCTCGAGATCTCATTCCTGATGGAATCCATCGCCATGCGTTAGAGAAGAGGCAAAGTGGTATTTAAATGCCTTGCCAAAGGGTACACTTGTAACAGCTCCAGCGGGGCTTAACTATTGGCCTTTCGCACCTGACGTGAATGCACTACCATTGCGCTATCAACACTTACATTATGGAGGTTGGATAGACATGATGACTGTTTATACATTGATAATGATAAGTAAATGGCTGCCATATGTACGGCGATACGGTTGTATATAAGCATATATCTCTATGGAGGTTGGATAGACATGATGACTGTTTATACATTAGTTTATACAAATTTATTTTAGCTCGATTGCGAAACAAGTTCTTTCAATTTATATTAATCACTCTCGAGACCTCATTCCTGATGGAATCCATCACCACGAGGGAGAGAGAAGAGGCAAAGTGGAATATAAATGCCTTGCCTAAGGGCATAATCGTAACGGCTCCAGCGGGGGTTCGAACTCCGGACCTTTCGCACCTGAAGCGAACGCGCATCCACTGCACTATCAAGACTTATATTGATAATATACATTGATAACATACATTGATAATGATAAGTAAATGGCTTTCATACATATGGAGATACAGTTACAAATAGCATATGTCTCTATGTCGAAAAGTCATGGTTAGTGAGCCAAAATATTAATAGGACTTCAATTGAATACATGAATGAAAGGCATTCTTTATAGTGGGTATGTCAATTAGCTTGCAAAATTCACCTCTATTCAATTATTGAAGTGTAAAACAATACAAATGACATTAAAATACTCTCTCAATAAAATCCATATTTAAGGAATAAAAGTAACCCGTGTTGCGTCTATTGGGGTATACAACGTGTGCTGTGTAAAGTGTGTGGGGGCCGAAGACGTGTATTCCTGGGTAGGCTTAGCCGACCTAAGTGGTCAACTACTACATAAATGCCTTGACAGTGTATCAAACTAGGGCTCTTCGATTCTAAATCTGATGCTCTACCACTGGACGTGGGATGCAATTGTGACATATTTACATTCTGCATTATTTACACCTACAACATTTACATGTTGAATTATTAACATCGAACACACAAAATGAACTGACCTTCAGTTTATCACAAACATTGACCTCTGCAAGGTTATCTAGTAATAGCTGCATGACCTTGACATGACCTTTAGATGCTGCAAGTATCATTGCTGTGCAGTAATTCTCATCCCTGAAACAAAATGTCGTAGGTAGTACACAATCAGGGACTTCTGTTTCAAAGTGACAAATGTTATGCACTGACAATCAGGGACTTCTGTTTCAAAGTGACAAATGTTATGCACTGACAATCAGGGACTTATGTTTCAATGTGACAAATGTTATGCACTGACAATCAGGGACTTCTGTTTCAATGTGATAAATGTTATGCACTGACAATAAGGGACTTCTGTTTCAAAGTGACAAATGTTATGCACTGACAATCAGGGACTTCTGTTTCAATGTGACAAATGCTATGCACTGACAATCAAGGACTTCCATGGCCATGTGACAAATGCTATGCACAGACAATCAAGGACTTTCATGACAAATGCTATGCACTGACAATCATAGACTTCTGTGGCCATGTGACAAATGCTATGCACAGACAATCATGGACTTCCGTGGCCATGTGACAAATGCTATTCACAGACAATCATGGACTTCCGTGGCCATGTGACAAATGCTATTCACAGACAATCATGGACTTCCGTGGCCATGTGACAAATGCTATTCACAGACAATCATGGACTTCCGTGGCCATGTGACAAATTCTATTCACAGACAATCATGGACGTCCGTGGCCATGTGACAAATGCTATTCACAGATAATCATGGACTTCCGTGGCCATGTGACAAATGCTATGCACAGAAAATCATGGACTTCCGTGGCAATGTGACAAATGATATGTATTGGCAATCATGGATTTATGTGGCCATGTGACAAATAATATGTATTGGCAATCATGGACTTATGTGGCCATGTGACAAATGATATGTATTGGCAATCATGGACTTATGTGGCCATGTGACAAATGATATGTATTGGCAATCATGGACTTCTGTGGCCATGTGACAAATGATATGTATTGGCAATCATGGACTTATGTGGCCATGTGACAAATGATATGTATTGGCAATCATGGACTTCTGTGGCCATGTGACAAATGATATGTATTGGCAATCATGGACTTATGTGGCCATGTGACAAATGATATGTATTGGCAATCATGGACTTCTGTGGCCATGTGACAAATGATATGTATTGGCAATCATGGACTTATGTGGCCATGTGACAAATGATATGTATTGGCAATCATGGACTTCTGTGGCCATGTGACAAATGATATGTATTGGCAATCATGGACTTCTGTGGCCATGTGACACATGATATACATTGGCAATCATGGACTTCCGTGGCCATGTGACAAATGATATACATTGGCAATCATGGACTTCTGTGGCCATGTGACAAATGATATACATTGGCAATCATGGACTGCTGTGGCCATGTGACAAATGATATACATTGGCAATCATGGACTTCTGTGGCCATGTGACAAATGATATACATTGGCAATCATGGACTTCTGTGGCCATGTGACAAATGATATGCACTGGCAATCATGGACTTCTGTGGCCATGTGACAAATGATATGCACTGGCAATCATGGACTTCTGTGGCCATGTGACAAACGATATGCACAGACAACCACTTGCCACTCAGATGATAGAATTATATTTATGTGTTTTACGTTTATTTATCGTCGCTACCGGTTGCCCATATGAGCGACGCCTCCTGAAGAGATTAGTCATTTTAGATTTTTGGAGGATAGTGCAATGATACAGACAGAGACCCATTCCAGAGTCTTCTCTGGTTCTTTTACATGCACGGTGTAAAGCACTGACACGAGATCTCGGTTTAAAGTCCCATCTGAAAAACTGTTTATTTTATTAGGGTCAGACGGGGGATCGAACCTGCGAATTAAATTTCACCGAATGAACATTATTATCAAGAGTAGCACTAGCCAAGAGAGGTTATAATAGCTTTCTATGTTCATGAGTGAAATACAATGCAATCATTCACTTAATTATTTCCTCATAGAAGCACCTATTGACGCCATTACCAATACGATATACATTGACAATGTAGTAGCCAAACCAATGTTCATAATAAAGGCCAGAATCGTGTGTGGTCCCAGTAATATCTATGGAGGTGGGATAGATATGGCTACTACTTATACACTGCATGATAGCTAAATGGCTGTCGTTTGTACGGATATATAATAGTATATTAACCTAAATCTCTATGAAGGAAAGGGTTAAACAAACAAATAGAGTGGTGGAACCTATGCTCGGCGTATTCCTATGCTCGGCGTATTCCTATGTTCGGCGTATTTTTCCCATTTACATCCGTATTTAAATATTTTTAACCTATTTTTGCTGACTGTTACCTGACTGGTTCAGTAGTCGAATATATAACTTGTTGAGAAATTTTTCTTTCCACCGAAATGTGCGGTTTATGAGCATTTCAGGTTGCTATTCGGATTGGGAAAAAATGTACAAATAACCAGAAAAAAGTTTCTTATGAGTTGTAATATTGTTAGTTATTGATGTTACTAAGTCAAAATAATATATTCAACATTTACCCATGCATAAATAAAAAAATTCATGTACGCCGTGCATATAGGTGCCCTAAAGTATCTAGTTCCCCATGGAAACAGGTGCCGTTGCGATAGCTGTATTTAGGCGCATGGTTAAGTAATGAAGCTAAAATGTTCAACAACAATTTTATGAAAGTTGTGTTCACGACTTAAGAAAATAATTATATACGGCAAGTGCATTTAACTTTTTTTATAGGCCATGATATGTAGGATTTACGCCGAGCATAGGTTCCACCACTCTAGACTTTTATTTTAGGCTGAAAAATGTTTTTATGATAGAAAATGATGCAACCGTATGCTAGCCGTGTGCTAACCGTGTGCTAAATGGCGCTAGAACGTCGTGCTTAGTCTACCATAAATGGATACATTCAAATACTCACCTAATAGAGTTGTCTGCCCCTAGAGCCAACAAAGATCTGGTTGCCTTGTAGTGGCCACTGAGGCAAGCCAACATGAGTGGTGTACGCCCATCACTGTCTCCGTCGTTGATCTCAGACTTACTGGTATCAATCTGCATCTCTATACTAGTGTAGTTACCAAACCTTTAAACAAGTATATATGCAGCAAATCAGTGGCGTCCGTGGACCAGTGCTAGAGCGTCGGATTTGGAATCGAATGGTCCCGGCTTCGATACTCGGTCAGTCCACGTATGTAGTGTCATTAAGAGGCACCTCACACACATTGCTTAGTACTGGTTAACCGTTTCGATTCGCTAAGCCTACCCCAAGAATACATGTCTAGGTCCCCGCAAGGGTTTGACATTAATGGAACATACATACAATACACCTTGTTCCCGGCTTCGATACTCGGTCAGTCCACGTATGTAGTGTCATTAAGAGGCACCTCACACACATTGCTTAGTACTGGTTAACCGTTTCGATTCGCTAAGCCTACCCCAAGAATACATGTCTAGGTCCCAGCAAGGGGTTTGACATTAATGGAACATACATACAATAAACCTTGTTCCAGTTAGCTGTATACATATGCCTATACATTACATGATAACCTTTTAGAATGACATTTTGAATAGGAAAATGGAAGATGACTTTCAAAATAAATATTGCTGTTTTTTGTATAAGTACTGTTCTGTACAGAAAACAGTTTAATTTCTTGTTTGAATATCGTCCATACTAGCCTAGTAGGCAATCTCACCTTTAAGATGACCCCCCTACTTTGGTTGTGAAATCTGTGGGTTTTGGCTTGCACTCGCATATACGACGTGTTAATAAAAAGTTTGAGAAAGTTTGAGTGTCAGAGTACTTCCTTTTATAAACATAATTATAGATACCATTGAACAAATGCATTTTTAAAAAATTGAATTTTTTTTTTTTGAATTTTTTTTTTGCACTCACTTATAAGATGGGAAGCCACTTTGAGGCCATAATCTGGTGGTAAAACACTCGTCTTATAGGTAATTACCTGAGGAATTGTTTATTGGTATGATTTGTATCAACACCTTTACTCAGGACTGAGAACTCAGTTTGGTATTTTCGGCTCAAATTTGAAATTTATTGCACTTCACCATGGAAGGACAGCTTTGTGGTTGCTTATCAAAACACAGCCACGGATTTCGGCAGAAAAATAGCGGTCGCCGGTCGAGTTAAGTGATAGGTCGCTTAATCCACTTAATTATATAGTAAAATTGATTGGGGGATTTGAAAGTGGTCGCATAAGACAATGTGGTGACATATTAGACTGCACTTTTGATATTCATAAGTTCTGAAAGACTTACTCAGCTGCAATATGCAGCGGTGTTTTGCCATCCTGGTCTCGAGTCTCCAGATCTATACCAAGGTCTATCAACAGCTTCATCATCTACAACAGCAGATATATACACATGTATGTCCTCACACTTGCATTAGTGTAACTACCAATCAGTAGAATTTGCTATTAACTTTATTTATTTAACAAGAATCAAGATTTAACAACTTATATTAATCGCTCTCGTTGGCGCAGATGTAAACGCACATGTGGTCATTCGTGTGGGAGGAAACAAGAGATAACCTACCTGTCTGATCTGGCGACCACCATACCATCTCATGCTTTCCGGTCCGAGGATCAAACTCAAGTTGCATTGGTGAGAAGCGAAGTGTAATATAAACTTTACTACCTCAAATGTCGAGTATTGAGCTCAGAATGTGTCGGGAGGAAAATCTACCTACATTATTCGTTAAAATGTCAAATTTACAAATGTTTTATCAGATATATTTTCATCACCATATATTGCAAAAAGCTCATGATTTTATGGAGATTATCTGTGTCACATGGTTCTATATCAATATAAATACAATGTATCTACTTTGATTATCTCAACAGACGGATCTGTAGTCCAGTGGTAACATGCTGGACTCGTAATCCAGGGATCGCAGGTTCGATCCCCCGTCTGACCCTAATAAAATTAACAGTCTTTCAGATGGGACTTTAAATGGAATCTCGTGTCGGTGCTGTACACTGTGCATGTAAAAGAACCAGAGGAGACTCTGGAATGGGTCTCTCTCTCTGTAGCATTGCACTATCCTCCAAAAATCTAAAATGACTAATAACTTCAGTAGGCGTCGCTCATATGGGCAACCGGTAGCGACGATAAATAAATGTAAAACACACACATGATTATCTCACAGTAGAACAATTTGAATTACTGAACAAAGTAATTCTTGAGCAACTTCATACTACACGTACCATAGTGTTGCCGGTCCTAGCGGCATAGTGTGCCACTGTCTGATCTCTGTGATCCATAGCACTCAGTAAATCTTCACCTCCATTCTGAGGACAAATATACATACATCACATGTGTACCATTTCTGGCACATAATAGGGGACATTTGAATGTTTGTATGGCGATATAATAGTATATTAACCTAAATCTCTATGACGGAAAGTGTTAAACAATAGTTTTTGTTCGGATTCTCTTTCGAATTGAGCTCCTTTAGAATTTATATTCATTAATCAGATGAAAAATGTGGCATATGACGCTTATTTTCTTTGATAAGATCTATTATGTCTGGAAGATCAACCATATAATGTATTGCTTCATTCTCACCTGCGTAAGTAACTGTAGTATATTATAGTGTCCTTGGTCGACCGCCCAGTGTAGGGCAGTTCTCATACAGCTGTCTGTGGCCGTGACCTTTGCCTTGTTTTGTAAAAGGTACTCGGCGATGGAAGTGTGACCTTTCCATGAAGCGACCAGTAGAGGGGTCATTTGCTCGCTAGTCCGAGCGTTGTTGTTTGCACCCTGCAACAAAAATAAATTGAAGACAACTAAAATATTTTAAACATTCAACTATTTATTACAATTTTATCACAGCGGCGTCTACAGTGAAACATTACTTGAAAATCTTCAAAATAATCTAATGCACCATTATACAATTTCTTTTAGCTCGATGGTGAAAAACATGTTCCTATATCATTAGTTTAGTCGCTTTACGAGACCTCTTCCCTGAAGTAAATTCATTGTCATGAGGGAGAGAGAAGAGGCAATGTAGATTTAAGTGTCTTTTGGTCTCATAATAAAGACTTTAAAAAAATAAAGACATAATAAAATAACTTTAATCATGCAGTAACATGCATTAAACTTTGTTTTATTTTACAACGATTGCGAAGCAAGTTCTAACAACTTATATTGATTACTCTCGTTGGCGCGGATGAAAGCGTATATGTGGTCATTCGTGTGGGAGGAAACCGTAGTACCCGGAGAAAACCTACCTGTCCGATCTAGCGACCACCGTACCATCTCACATTCTTCCCGGTCCGAGAATCGAACCCTGATTGCATTGGTTAAGAGTCCAGCGTGATCATACTGTACTTGCTATGATCGTGCCGTCACCTACCTTCCGTAACAACACCTCTAGAACACATAAAATGACTTTAAGAGTCCAGCGTGATCATACTGTACTTCCTATGATCCTGCCGTCACCTACCTTTCGTAACAACACCTCTAGAACACATAAAGTGACTTTAAGAGTCCAGCGTGATCATACTGTACTTGCTATGATCGTGCCGTCACCTACCTTCCGTAACAACACCTCTAGAACACATATAGTGACTTTAAGAGTCCAGCGTGATCATACTGTACTTCCTATGATCCTGCCGTCACCTACCTTCCGTAACAACACCTCTAGAACACATATAGTGACTTTAAGAGTCCAGCGTGATCATACTGTACTTCCTATGATCCTGCCGTCACCTACCTTCCGTAACAACACCTCTAGAACACATATAGTGACTTTAAGAGTCCAGCGTGATCATACTGTACTTCCTATGATCCTGCCGTCACCTACCTTCCGTAACAACACCTCTAGAACACATATAGTGACTTTAAGAGTCCAGCGTGATCATACTGTACTTCCTATGATCCTGCCGTCACCTACCTTCCGTAACAACACCTCTAGAACACATATAGTGACTTTAAGAGTCCAGCGTGATCATACTGTACTTCCTATGATCCTGCCGTCACCTACCTTCCGTAACAACACCTCTAGAACACATATAGTGACTTTAAGAGTCCAGCGTGATCATACTGTACTTGCTATGATCCTGCCGTCACCTACCTTCCGTAACAACACCTCTAGAACATCCTTCTTGCCATACATGGCACACCTGAAAAACAACCCAATCAAATACACTTATGTCAACACGGCTTGTACCACAACTAAATGGTCTTTCATACCAAGAACGCTTGAAAGCACTAAATTTACCTACGTTAAATTTAAACTTCATTTATTTTACAATGATTGCGAAACAAGCTTTAACAACTTATATTAATCACTTTCGTTGGCGAGGATGAAAGTATATATGTGGTCATTCGTGTGGGAGGAAACTGGTGTACATGGAGAAAACCCACCTGTCCGCTCTGGCGACCACCGTACTATCTCACTTACTTCTCGGTCCGAGGAAGGAACCTGGGTCGCATTGGCGAGAAGCGAGTGTGCTAACCGCTACGCTAATCGGACAGCTTAATTACGTTAGTACAGAAGAGTGAGAGGGGATCAAATCCAGTTGTTTAAAATACTCAAACACAACGATGATGTTGAATATAGATCATTATTTACCATGACTACAAATACACAGTTCAGAGGTCATAACTTGAAATTGCTGAAACCAAGAGCGTACAAAACTGTATAACTAAATTCCTTCACCCACCGTGTTGTGAATTATTGGAACTCATTTCCAGACTACTTAGTATATGCTAAAACTGTACATCATTACCAGACTACTTAGTATATGCTAAAACTGTACATCATTACCAGACTACTTAGTATATGCTAAAACTGTACATCATTTCCAGACTACTTAGTAAACGCTAAAACTGTAGATCATTTCAAAACTGAACGAGACACACACGGGACAAAGCAACGATTTGATACATCAAAAGTATATTAAGTACAGTTACTGCACCACCGGAGACATCAATTTCAAGTGAAAATGAGGGGGACGACAAGCCTTTGGGGAGTAACTATTCCCCCTTTCATCACAATAAGGTAACCATCGTCAACCAGTTTAGATGCCAAAATTAATTTGTTTATGCTTTCCAATGAAATGTAGAAATTTATCAGTGAAATAAAATGTGTTATTCCGCTGGTTGAAAGAAGTGGAATAACACATTTTCTTTCTCACTGCTTTGCATGTGTGATACCTAGCCGCTGCAAGTTGAAATGGTGTCAATGCGAATGTGTTCAGACTCAAGCTGTCAGTGACGTCTTTCATGATGTCATATATGAGTGTTTACACAAGACATGCTTATGAATTGGACGTACCTGTGTACAGGCGTCATATGATCCCCATCTCTTGCCTCCATGTCTGCCCCTTTGTCCAGTAATTGGTTCACAATGTTTATCTGGCCCCCAATCACAGCCATATGAAGTGGGGTGTAGTTTGTATTCTGAAATTGAAAAACTACATTTTATCAAATAGAAAGCAAGATCCGTTATCTCATTTGGGAACAAAAACTGAACGAAGAAATAGGAACTGACAGGACCTTAACCCTTTCAACATTACAGGCCTCTAAATAGGCTTACAAAAAGTGTAGATCCAGATGAGCCAGTTCGTCAAGAGTCTGGATCTACACTTTTTATAAGCCTATTTAGAGGCCTGTGGTGTTGAAAGGGTTAAAGAACAATGCATTTAAATTCAGTAGATTTGTTTTCTGTTGCCAAGATAATGACATTTTGAAATGTTTAGTCCAATTTTTTCAAATACATGTAGTATTAACTGTCTTATTTATTATTCAATTTTAATCTTATTTTTGAACAGTGTAATTGGATTTACTATATACAATTCTGAACAGTGTCTTTCACTTTAACCCTTTCCCTCATAGAAGTACCGCTTGATGCCTTGACCAATACGACATACATTGACAAGGTAGTAGCCACATCAATGTTCATAATAAAGGCCAGAATCTCATGTAGTCCCAGTAATATCTATGGAGGTGGGATAGATATGGCAACTACTTATCCACTGCATGATAGCTAAATGGCTGTCGTTTGTATGGAGATATAATAGTATATTAACCTAATTCTCTATGTAGTCCCAGTACTATCTATGGAGGTGGGATAGATATGGTGACTACTTATCCACTGCATGATAGCTAAATGACTGTCGTTTGTATGGAGATATAATAGTATATGAACCTAAATCTCTATGAAAGAAAGGGTTAATGTTTTGTGTATTTCCTATGCAGGACAACAATGTATGCAAGGTATACTATTCATGACAGTGATGTAACTGTTGTTAGAGCCATATTTTAATGTTGTTAAAACTTGTGGCACAAACCATTTGTATTATTATCATGCCAGTACCGTAGCTAGAGGCAAATTTCAACCGAGGCAATCTAGGGGGTCCGGGGTCATGTTCCCCCTTAAAATGTGTTGGGGTATAGAAACGATTACCTACGTTTTCAGATTTAATGAGTTTAGACGTATAATTAGGTACTGATCTTTCAGCTCTCTACCAGTCAACATTTTATACAGCAACGGAATATATTTTTTGTTTGCTTTGGAAATTATAACCGAGGCAGCTGTCTCGGTGTTCCTCAGTGTGGCTATGGGCCTGCATGCTAAGCCACGGGCCTGCATGCTATGTTCTTGTTCTTTTGTTTTGTATGTCATAATAATCTTGCTGAATGCAATGAATAAATATTGGTTTTTCTCTGTTGCCTGCGTGTATTTTGAAAATATGCAGTAACAAGATCATAATGTGTGGCATCCGTGGTCCAGTGGTAGAGCGTCGGATTTGGAATCGAACGGTCCCGGGTTCAATACATGGACAGGCCACGTATGTAGTGTCATTGAGCAAGGCACCTCACACACACATTGTTTAGTACTGGTTAATCGCTTAGGTCGGCTAAGCCTGCCCAGGAAAACATGTCTAGGTCCCCGAGAGGGGTTTGACATTAATGGAACATACATACATACATAATTATGTGCACTAAATGTGTTTCTCATGAGAAATGACAATAATTTAACCCTTAACCTGCAAGTTGTTTTTGCAAACAGCATACGGCATAGAATGTATGTGTCGTCTGATCTGGCTCTATTCTGTTTGCTATTAAGATAAATTACTTGTCTGAATAACAAACAATATAGATCATGATCAGACGCGGCATTACGCCACGGCTGATCTGGATCTATGTTGTTTGTACATTCCATCCAATTTATTCGTCAGATTACGGGTCAACGTTTCAGCGGAATAACACTCCAGGAAATGCACATATCTACATACTGATAATTGAATGAAATGTTTATGTGAGAACCGGAAACGACGTCTTTAGCTTGTATTTATTTTAGAGATATATACTGGCTGTAAAAATGAATGCAATGTAAATATTTCTGATATCATAGTACATACAGTGGCCGTTTAGTTACAAGATCATCAATGGTGGAGCCATAAAAATACAATATACACTAACAGAATCATTTATTACGATTTAAGCATGTCAGAGAATTTACAGTTGGGCCTAGTTTCTAAACCAATCAAAAGCATCTATTTCATTAAATTATTTCCATATTGCGACGTTTGTTATATGAAGCCAATATGGTACTTATTGATTACATGGCTATATTGGACGCTCAGCCATCCGAGTTGGAAAATGAAATAAACTGTTGACCAACGCCAGTTATACAAGCATGCACGTATTATAATGTATTGCTTCCTGTATTATACAGACAGTATAATAAATCCAGGAATAAACTTACCCAAACCCCGAGTGGATGCAAAGCAAATACCGTAACACCTATAGTCTATTTATCATTAATTCATGCGTAACACCTATAGTCTATTTATCATTAATTCATGCATAAATTAACCTTTTTTCTTAATCGGGGCGATGCATCCATCCTATTTTTCTGGTCATAAGCCGATCCAGGACATAAGTCGATCCAGGACATAAGTCAGGACATAAGTCAGGACATAAGTCGATCCAGGACATAAGTCAGGACATAAGTCGATCCAGGACATAAGTCGATCCAGGACATAAGTCGATCCAGGACATAAGTCGATCCAGGACATAAGTCGATCCAGGACATAAGTCGATCCAGGACATAAGTCGATCCAGGACATAAGTCGATCCAGGACATAGGGTCAGGACATAAGTCAGGACATAAGTCAGGACATAAGTCGATCCAGGACATAAGTCAGGACATAAGTCAGGACATAAGTCAGGACATAAGTCAGGACATAAGTCGATCCAGGACATAAGTCAGGACATAAGTCAGGACATAAGTCGATCCAGGACATAAGTCGATCCAGGACATAAGCCGATCCAGGACATAAGTCGATCCAGGACATAGGGTCAGGACATAAGTCAGGACATAAGTCAGGACATAAGTCGATCCAGGACATAGGGTCAGGACATAAGTCAGGACATAAGTCAGGACATAAGTCGATCCAGGACATAAGTCAGGACATAAGTCAGGACATAAGTCGATCCAGGACATAAGTCAGGACATAAGCCGATCCAGGACATAAGCCGATCCAGGACATAAGTCGATCCAGGACATAAGTCAGGACATAAGTCAGGACATAGGCCGATCCAGGTCATAAGTTGATCGAGGTCATAAGTCGATCCAGGACATAAGTCGATCCAGGACATAAGTCGATCCAGGACATAAGTCAGGACATAAGTCGATCCAGGACATAAGTCAGGACATAAGTCAGGACATAAGTCAGGACATAAGTCGATCCAGGACATAAGTCGATCCAGGACATAAGTCAGGACATAAGCCGATCCAGGACATAAGCCGATCCAGGACATAAGCCGATCCAGGACATAAGTCAGGACATAAGCCGATCCAGGACATAAGTCAGGACATAAGTCAGGACATAAGCCGATCCAGGACATAAGTCAGGACATATGCCGATCCAGGACATAAGCCGATCCAGGACATAAGTCGATCCAGGACATAAGTCGATCCAGGACATAAGTCAGGACATAAGTCAGGACATAAGCCGATCCAGGACATAAGTCAGGACATAAGCCGATCCAGGACATAAGCCGATCCAGGACATAAGTCGATCCAGGACATAAGTCGATTAAAATTAAATAAAACAAACAGACATAAATAAAGTTCCAACAATTAAAAAATCAATTTCAACTTTTTTTCTTCCAAAATTTGAATTTTCCTGTTTCTCATCCATAAGTCGACCTAGTACTTTCATCCATAAGTAGACCTAGTTTCTCATCCATAAGTCGACCTAGTTTCTCATCTATAAGTCGACCAAGTTTCTCATCCATAAGTAGACCTAGTTTCTCATCCATAAGTCGACCTAGTTTCTCATCCATAAGTCGACCTAGTTTCTCATCCATAAGTCGACCTAGTTTCTCATCCATAAGTAGACCTAGTTTCTCATCTATAAGTAGACCTAGTTTCTCATCCATAAGTAGACCTAGTTTCTCATCCATAAGTCGACCAAGTTTCTCATCCATAAGTAGACCTAGTTTCTCATCCATAAGTAGACCTAGTTTCTCATCCATAAGTAGACCTAGTTTCTCATCCATAAGTCGACCACGTTTCTCATCCATAAGTAGACCTAGTTTCTCATCCATAAGTAGACCTAGTTTCTCATCCATAAGTAGACCTAGTTTCTCATCCATAAGTCGACCTAGTTTCTCATCCATTAGTTGACCTAGTTTCTCATCCATAAGTAGACCTATTTTCTCATCCATAAGTAGACCTAGTTTCTCATCCATTAGTTGACCTAGTTTCTCATCCATAAATCGACCTAGTTTCTCATCCATAAGTAGACCTAGTTTCTCATCCATAAGTCGACCTAGTGTCTCATCCATAAGTAGACCTATTTTCTCATCCATTAGTTGACCTAGTTTCTCATCCATAAGTCGACCTACTTTCTCATCCATAAGTCGACCTAGTTTCTCATCCATAAGTAGACCTAGTTTCTCATCCATAAGTAGACCTAGTTTCTCATCCATTAGTTGACCTAGTTTCTCATCCATAAGTAGACCTATTTTCTCATCCATTAGTTGACCTAGTTTCTCATCCATAAGTCGACCTAGTTTCTCATCCATATGTCGACCTAGTACTTTCATCCATAAGTAGACCTAGTTTCTCATCCATAAGTAGACCTAGTTTCTCATCCATAAGTCGACCAAGTTTCTCATCCATAAGTAGACCTAGTTTCTCATCCATAAGTAGACCTAGTTTCTCATCCATAAGTCGACCTAGTTTCTAATCCATAAGTCGACCAAGTTTCTCATTCATAAGTAGACCTAGTTTCTCATCCATAAGTAGACCTAGTTTCTCATCCATAAGTAGACCTAGTTTCTCATCCATATGTCGACCTAGTTTCTCATCCATAAGTCGACCTAGTTTCTCATCCATATGTCGACCTAGTACTTTCATCCATAAGTAGACCTAGTTTCTCATCCATAAGTAGACCTAGTTTCTCATCCATAAGTTGACCTAGTTTTTCATCCATAAGTAGACCTAGTTTCTCATCCATAAGTAGACCTAGTTTCTCATCCATAAGTCGACCTAGTTTCTAATCCATAAGTCGACCAAGTTTCTCATCCATAAGTAGACCTAGTTTCTCATCCATAAGTAGACATAGTTTCTCATCCATAAGTAGACCTAGTTTCTCATCCATATGTCGACCTAGTTTCTCATCCATAAGTCGACCTAGTTTCTCATCCATAAGTCGACCTAGTTTCTCATCCATAAGTAGACCTAGTTTCTCATCCATAAGTCGACCTAGTTTCTCATCCATAACTAGACCTAGTTTCTCATCCATAAGTCGACCTAGTTTCTCATCCATAAGTAGACCTAGTTTCTCATCCATAAGTAGACCTAGTTTCTCATCAATAAGTAGACCTAGTTTCTCATCCATAAGTCGACCAAGTTTCTCATCCATAAGTCGACCTAGTTTCTCATCCATTTATCACAATCCTGGTTGAGAAAAAGGTCGACTTAGGGCCAGGAATATACGGTAGTGCAGGATACAAATACCACATGCATCAGACTAACATTCCTAATAAAGGTATCACTAATGTTGTTAGAACTTGCGGCCCAACCCATTTGCTAATTATGTATTTATAATGTGTTTGTAATTGTAACATACATGTATATACAGCAATAAAATATTATCAAATAATAAAGGTCAGAATCTCACGTAAGTTCCAGTAATATTTATGGAGGCGGGGTTAGATATGCTGAGTGGTTATTCACTGAATGATTATAAACTCTGTGGTATACATGTATGGAGATATAGTAGGATATTAGCAAAACTGGGAAAGGATCATAGCGACATAAAATTGCATCAAGAACAATATATGTTTTCACGAATGAATAATATTGATAATTCACATTCTTTCAAAATAATTGAACAAAATTATTTTCCATCAGAAAATGGCGTTTTAGCGATCTGCAAACTGTCAAAAGTGATTGAAGTAGGAATTTCCGATGATGGATACCCATGCTGCATAAGTAACATTCTATTCTACTATACAATATTCACATGACAATGTCAATATTCACATTACAATGTCACTTCCAGGTAATATAGCTCCTAAGTTAACTATCCGATTAGTTATGTTATATGTTATATTTCGGGTTTTACGCCTGCATCAGCACCATTTTGGGCTATATCGCCAGCGGGCAGTTTACCTAACAACACCTTTCATTGGCACGCTACAGCGGTTAACCAGTACTTGGGTGCACCAACCTCCGTAAGAAACTGCCAACTTTTTCATATAAATGAGACAAAGCCTCGGGGGCTCAAACCCGTGACCATCAGTGATGATAGGTTACATTGGTATACAAGTCAGTGACCCTAACCACTCGACCACGGAGGCGGACCAACTATTCGATTAGCGCATTTGTATAAATCGCTGAAAATGTGTTTATTTGGTTTGATTTTTCCTGTATAAACAGGCGAGGTAGACGTCCAGACCACCATCGTTTGATAGACAAATGAGTGCTATGGAGCACTAAAACAGTGGCCTTACAAGTAAGTTTAGATACTGGTAAATTACGGCCGTTGAATTGTGTTACACGCAGTTTGCTAGCAAGTCTGTCGATTTTTACAATTTTTAACTTCTGATCAGAAACTCAATACGGCCCAATTAATAGTATCGGTGTTAAAATATATTTATTTGACTGACCAAGCAAAATATATCGACGCCTGTTCCCAGGCTAGCAGTTTGCTTACATTTCCGACATTATTATCTTGTACTGTATGGCTTTGATAGTGACGAGTTGTAATTTTTAAACTTGCTTGTATATGGACCAAACAATGTGTATGTATAGTGTCAAGCCTATGGTGTACCATAATGTTCTTAAAAGAAAAAGCAAAATATATATTTTGGTTTTGAACCCGAAACCCTTTGTCCAGATCCCAAGCGTCTGTGCCTTATAGTAGTCATTTCATGTAAAATGACAACTATAACACCTTAGGGCATCAAAAATGAGTGTGTCTTGTGTGTTTTCATATCTAATACAAACCACCGAACCTCACGTGAATGTAACACCACATTCTTAAATATCGATGTAACATATAAATTCTCGAACTATGAGGTTGCATTGATTACTATTCGAGACGTTTATATATTATATATATAACATCCATCACCAAATGCAAATAAATCAATCACTATTTACCTGTCGGGCATGCTGTAGAAAAATGTAACTTTATAATCAATATTTATGACCACCAACTGTAACGTAAAATCAGAGTATTTGTAGCGAAACAAGCTTCGCAGAATTTTGTTAGTAATGATATATTTGCTGGAAATTTGCATCTCTTTCCCAATCATACAACAAAATTGCATAGTGATGCGTTTGCATGTTCTTTCAATATTTGCATTAAATACATCTTTATTTATACATGTACTTTATTTATTTTACAATTCTTGCGAAACAAGCTTTAACAACTTATATTAGTCACTCTCATTGGCGCGAATGAAAGCGTAAATGTGGTCATTCGTGTGGGAGGACACCGGAGTACCCGGAGAAAGCCCACATGTCCAATCTTACGACCACGGTACCATCTCATATACTTCAAGGTCCGAGGATCGAACCCGGGTTGCATTGTTGAGAGGCTAGCGCGCTAACCACTGGGCTAATCGGACATCGTTGTTTGGGAGAGAAACTAACCAGACTTGGACGTAGAATCTGAAGAATTAGTGGAAATTGATGAAATTTGGTCCTCACTTGTTAAATATTGTACATGGAAATCGTTGAGATGATATCTCCTCGCTGAGGAGAGCCATTGACAGCGTGCATAGGCAGTAATAATTAACTAATCACACTTAGCTGTCAGCTGATCATATTATAGTAATTCAAGGGCAGTAACTTAAGACACTGAATGTCTATGGTAAAAAAGTACTCATTATGCCCATTTGTTCACCTGGACGGACAGACGTATGAACGCCAGACAATGCCAAAACAATATCACTTCGCCGTTGGCAGAGGGTGGATATAAGACGGTAATCACGATCTATATTAATACCCTGTATAGAATATCTCAGTGTGCAGCACAGCCTAAATAAATGCATGCAATGAAATTTGAAATGAGTTTCTAAAAAAATTTTTTTTAATCCACACTCTCCAAATTCTCTTCACATGTGTTATATTTTACACCTGTGTAGGTACAAGTATTTAGCAATATGTAACGATGGTTACGGAAATAAATCACAAACTAACTAGATACAAGGGACAGGTAGAAGAGAAAGCAAATGAATATCGACATAATCAATTCCAAAATCAATTAGTATCTACTTCAATAGACATTCAGGTAAAGTAAACTAGATTAAGAACAGAAATACCACAGGTAAGCTATTCTAATAGATCAATGTAAAGAGAGTTGTTTTTCTATAACAAGTCTTGTATTCATTATTTTAGAAACTCAAATACCCAACTGTAATGGGAACGGTACCGTCCCTCATTAACCGACTGTAATATAATTATGAGTGTGTGTTTTACGTATATTTATCGTCGCTACCGGTTGCCCATATGAGCGACGCCTCCTGAAGAGATTAATCATTTTAGATTTTTGGAGGATAGTGCAATGATACAGACAGGTAAAGTGCTCGTCGCTCAAATGGGCAACCGGTAGCGACGTTATATAAACTTAAGCGTAAAAAAAAAATGGAATATAATTTGATGTTTTTAAACGTCATGTGACTTTAGTCCAAGATGGCCGCCTCCATAATTTTCTATTTGAGATAATCTACCTGTCATAACTACCTTACTTGCTGTTTTCAAACTTATTTCACATCATTCTAGTTTTAGTGAGCTTTGTTTCTGAAGATGAACATGAATATTGTTGATGGTTTTATTTGTATGCATGTTATAAAAGTTTAAACTTTATTTATTTTACAACGATTGCGAAGCAAGTTCTAACAACTTATATATTAATCACTGTCGTTGGCATGTTATATTACAGACGGATCTGTAGTCCAGTGGTAACACGCTGGACTGGTAATCCATGGATCGCAGGTTCGACCCCCCGTCTGACCCTAATAAAATTAACAGTCTCTCAGATGGGACGTTAAACCGAGGTCTCGTGTCGGTGCTTTACACCGTGCACGTAAAAGAACCAGAGGAGACTTTGGAATGGGTCTCTGTCTGTATCTTTGCACTATCCTCCAAACATCTAAAATAACTAATCTCTTCAGGAGGCGTCGCTCATATGGGCAACCGGTAGCGACGATAAATAAACGTAAAACACACGTTATATTGGATCCCGGAATTTAGTTAGTTGTATTAATGTCATGGTGGGATAAATTTGTCTGAGGTGATCTGTTAGTCGCATTTCATACTTTACTTGTCAATGTCATAATTGTCTGCGAAACAAAACAAATCCGTTGAAATTGTTACAAAAATCGCAAACCAAAATGAAAGAGTAAGGTCATGAAACAAACAATGTTCTTCTCAGCCTTATCAATGTAATATATAGAGTAGAAAGTTAGCTATAATACATGTACTTACATTTTGCAGGTTGATTTCAGCACCGTGTTCAATCAACATTTCCATCACCTTGAAATAAAGTATGAACTTTATTAATGTTATAATGACTGCGAAACAAGCTTTAACAATTTATATATATAATCATTCTCATCGGTGCCGATGAATGCATATACAGTCAAACGTGTGTTAGTGGTCACCTCCATTAAGCAGCCAACCTGTAATAAGCAGCCAGCTTCCAGATTCCCAATATGTTGTTTTATTATACATTTGCCCTCTATTAAGCAGCCACCTGTACTAAGCAGCCACTTTCTGTGATTATCTAGACTGGCTGTTTAAGACAGGTTTGACTGTACATGGTCATTCGTGTGGGAGGGAACACAAGTACTCGGATAAAAATCATCTGTCTGATTTGGCGAAAACCGTAGCCTCATACTTACTCTCTACAATTATATTTCAACAAATGGGGGATGTAATTACTATAGGTAAAGTTGCTGTAGCAGTATGGGTTTGTTTATTTATACACATTTATTTTAGCTCGATTGCGAAACAAGATTTTACAACTTATGTTAATCACTCTCGAGACCTCATTCCTGGTGGAATCCATCGCCACAAGGGAACGAGAACAGGCTACGTGGAATTTAAATGCCTTGCGTACGGGAATAATCGTAACGGCTCCAGCGGGGTCAAACTCCCGGCCTTTCACACCAAAAGCGAATACGTTACCACAGCGCTATCACCCTTTCCGGGTTTGAAATCTGGCTTAAGCCTATATAAAAGCAATATTATATAGCATGCAGTTTTGGTCCCTGTTTTCGTACATGATTTTCGAACAGCTGCATATGAGGGGCTATGGGCATATGCTCCGGTATGAGGACAACGAAACATATTTGTGTTGGCATACCGCTTGCTGGTTGTTCTGTACTGCAAGATGTAATGCACTGGTTCCCTCATTGTCCACATGATTCAACGCAGCATTCTTACCACTCAATCCCCTCCATTTCTGAGCTGTAGTGAAAAGGTGGAGAATGACATTTTCTCTACAGGTAAGTTACCTGTACACTAACTTGTGTTTGAATATCTTAGTCCTAACATTTGTGTGTGTTTTACATTTATTTATCGTTGCTACCGGTTACCCATATGAGCGACGCCTCCTAAAGAGATAAGTCATTTTAGATTGTTGGAGGATAGTGCAATGATACAGACAGAGACCCATTCCAGAGTCTCCTCTGGTTCTTTTATGTGCACGGTGAAGCACCGACACAAGACCTTGGTTTAAAGACCCATATGAAAGATTGTTAATTTTATTATGGTCAGATGGGCGGATCGAACCTGCGATCCCTGGATTACCAGTCCATTACCAGTTGCTTTACAATCGTAACGGCTACAGCTGGGCACAACTCCGGGCCATTCGCACATGAAGCAAATGCGCAACTACTGCGCTATCATGACTACGGTACCTTATTTCTATATAGCGCAATATTGACCCCAGAAACAATCATAGTCAATTAAAGATTCTATATACCAATTTTGGTTGAATTATTTCTGTATTTATTCCGTAGAAACAGTGTTTATATTTATAGCAACAGTGATATTATTGACCATAACCCCAGTGGTTCCTGAAATACCACCATTTCTCTTCTGCTAAACTACACCATAAGTTGCATTTCAATACAGTGCATCAGAAATCTGCATTTTCTTCCCCGACATTTAGCGCGCGTTTTACACAGAATAATATGGTAAATCAGTTTTGCTAACCTTTATCCAGAATGATTTCTATGATATTACCAAGACCTTCAGCGGCCGCAAACAGCAGCGGTGTACCGTCCGATATATCCCGCGCATCTACTTCTGCTCCCCGATCAATCTGACATAAATAAGCCAGATAAATTACACGAGATTCACGTAAAACATATCTGTCACATACATTTGCTTGTATTCAGTGTAATACAGCCATTACATCAATCTGACATAAATAAGCCAGATAAATCACACGAGATTCACGTAAAACATATCTGTCACATACATTTGCTTGTATTCAGTGTAATACAGCCATTACATATTTTCTTACATCAACACACGTGTAATAACACCTGGAAGCATTCTGATTGGTCGCGACATGGCAGCTTGCTTTTGACACATTTGACATATAGTTTGAAACTTTGCCATTGGAAATCAATAAAATGTTAAATATGCACTAGCGATATACAGTATAGGGCTTATTTATGGTTACTGTGGTTATGTGATATAAAGGATCTTACGCTCGTGGTGATTTCATACCATATTTTATGAAACTCGTTTTGCAATTTTGCTATTAAGTGAGCCTTTAGCAAAATTCCAAAACTCGTTTCAAATGATATGGCTTGAAGTCACCACCAGTGTAAGATCCTATATATATGTTAGTTTATACAACCTGATACAATCAATCATTTACATTGTGAAAAGTTGATACAATGAAACATAGAACACTAAAATCGACTAAAACAACTTCAGTTTTTTAAAATTTATTTTAGCTTAATAGCAGAACAAGTTCTTACAACATTAGTTTAATCACTCTCGAGACCTCATTCCTGATGGAATCCATCGCCATGAGGGAGAGAGGAGGCAATGTGGATTTAAGTGTCTTGCCTAAAACAACTGCAGCTAATCTTCACTTATTTAATTTTATTTTCATGTTCTGTTATATCAACAAGTCACAGTAAGAATGATTTGTTGCATCAGAGTGCATGGGATGACATTGTGACATGATCTTCACTTATATAATTATATTGTCATGTTCTGTTATATCAACAAGTCACAGTAAGAATGATTTGTTGCATCAGGGTGCATGGGATGACACTGTGACATAAATTAATCTAATGTCGAATTTCTTTAAATATTACAACAGAATCAGTGTATTGTGTGCTTCTTTCGAAACATTCAGATTTATTCATGGAAAGAAACAAGTGACAAATGTTGCACGCAATCAGTATTAATACTCGATGCGAACAACAGAACACACGCTATACTGATCCACAGATATATGGAGAGCCAAAATGCCATGTAAAAACCTGGCTAGTAATCAACAATGTTACAGGTATCCAACAACTTAACAAGGGCTGCTCCGAGATCACATACATGTAGTAGATATCAAAATAGTATTAACCCTTTGCCTGATGAGTAAATAAACTCACATTTGCAAACAACATAGATCCAGATCAGCCGGTGTAACGCCGCGTCTGATCAGGATCTATGTTGTTTGCTATTCAGCAAAGTGTTTTAGCTCCACTATCCGAATAGCAAACAACAAAGAGCCTGATCAGACGACACGTTCTGTGCCGTCTGATCTGGCTCTATACTGTTTGCAAAGGTGATTTTATCTATCACTAGCGTGCAAAGGGTTAAAGCTCCATAATTTACTTATAATGTGCGACACATGGTTACAAATTGTAAGGACTCGCTTTATATGTTTAGATAAAAATTCATGGGGATTTTAATTTTTTATTTTATTTCTATGTTATGTTTTAGAAATTAGTATCAATGTTGACAATTATCTCCCTTTAAAAACATCAGAGTAATGTTTTATTTTTTCCAAAAAGTAGGCAACATGGGGTTTTAACCCTTTCCCTCATAGAAGCACCTCTTGACGCCATTACCAATACGACATACATTGACAATGTAGTTGCCAAACAAATGCTTATAATAAAGGCCAGATTGTCATGTAGTCCCAGTAATATCTATGGAGGTGGGATAGATATGGCGACTATTTATCCACTACATGATAGTTAAAAATGGCTGTCGTTTGTATGGAGATATAATAGTATATTAACCTAAATCTCTATGAAGGAAAGGGTTAAATGGCTGTCGTTTGTATGGAGATATAGTAGTATATTAACCTAAACCTCTATGAAGGAAAGGGTTAAATGGCTGTCGTTTGTATGGAGATATAGTAGTATATTAACCTAAATCTCTATGAAGGAAAGGGTTAAATGGCTGTCGTTTGTATGGAGATATAGTAGTATATTAACATAAATCTCTATGAAGGAAAGGGTTAAGTGAGCTTTCTTGCTCATATTTTCCTAACATACTGTTGGATGTACATACAAGGTATACAGCAACATTCGACTGTTTGAGCTGACAGGCTTCGTGTAATGGTGTGAGTTGGTCCTCATCTTTGCAGTCAATGTTACATCCGTCAGTGAGTAACAGCATCTATGAGAATATGATATACTAATATAACCATTAGACATAATATATTATGCATCTGGTACTGAAAATATGATATATAACCATTAGACATAATATATTATGCATCTGGTACTGAAATATGAAATATAACCATTAGACATAATATATTATGCATCTGTACTGAAAATATGATATATAACCATTAGACATAATATATTATGCATCTGGTACTGAGAATATGATATATAACCATTAGACATAATATATTATGCATCTGGTACTGAAAATATGATATATAACCATTAGACATAATATATTATGCATCTGGTACTGAAAATATGATATATAACCATTAGACATAATATATTATGCATCTGGTACTGAGAATATGAAATATAACCATTAGACATAATATATTATGCATCTGGTACTGAGAATATGAAATATAACCATTAGACATAATATATTATGCATCTGGTACTGAAAATATGAATATAACATTAGACATAATATATTATGCATCTGGTACTGAGAATATGATATATAACCATTAGACATAATATATTATGCATCTGGTACTGAGAATATGAAATATAACCATTAGACATAATACATTGTGCATCTCGTACTGAAAATATGATATATAACCATTAGACATAATATATTATGAATACCGGTATTTACATTTCTCTAAGCTAGAGCTAACTGTTGACATAGCTTTCTGGTATATACAAATTTACTTTAGCTCGATTGCGAAACAAGTTCTTACAACGTACATTAATCGCTCTTGAGACCTCATTCCTGATGGAATCCATTGTCACGAGGGAGCGAGAAGAGGCAATGTGGAATTTAAATACCTTGCCTAAGGGCACAATCATAATGGCTACAGCTGGGCGCAAACTCCGGGCCTTTCGCACATGAAGCGAATGCGCTATCACGACTTCCACTTATTAGGTTTCTGTTTAATTTTACGAATGAATTTATCTTCAAAACAGATTCAATCTAAACAATGAACAAAAACAGAAACATCAAACTGCCCTAAGTAACTTAATTTGTAATGGTCAAAGGAGTACTTAAAAATCAAATACACATCAAAGTGATAGAGAGAAAACAAATGAATTTAATCTTTTTCACTTATATCGGAATTTAATGCCAATTGGTTTTATTACAGGGTACAGGTTGTTTGTAGAACTGGTATACAAACAATCAATACATCAATCCACTGTGGACAAATTACTAGTAGCTTTAGGTAGATTATGATGGGGGGGAGGGTCACACTAAGGTTTATAGGGTAGATTATGATGGAGGGAGGGTCACACTAAGGTTTATAGGGTAGATTATGATGGGGGGAGGGTCGCACTAAGGTTTATAGGGTAGATTATGATGGGTGGAGGGTCGCACTAAGGTCTATAGGGTTATAGGGTAGATTATGATAGGGAGGGTCGCACTAAGGTTTATAGGGTATATTATGATGGGGGAGGGTTGCACTAAGGTAATAGGGTTATAGGGTAGATTATGATGGGAGAGGTCACACTAAGGTCTATAGGGTTATAGGGAGATATGATGGAGGGAGGGTTGCACTAGGTCTATAGGTATATTATGAATGGGGGAGGTCACACTAGGTCTATAGGTTATAGGGTAGATAATGAATGAGGGTGTGCACTAAGGTTTATAGGGTTATAGGGTAGATTATGATGGGGAGGGTCACACTAGGTCTATAGGTTATGGGTAGATTATGATGGGGGAGGGTCACACTAAGGTCTATAGGGTATAGGGTAGATTATGATGGAGGGAGGGTGCACTAAGTTATAGGGTTAGATTATGATGGAGGGAGGGTCACACTAAGGTATATAGGGTTATAGGGTATATTATGAGGAGGAGGGTCACACTAAGGTTTATAGGGTAGATTATGATGGAGGGAGGGTCGCACTAAGGTTTATAGGGTAGATTATGATGGGGGAGGGTCGCACTAAGGTATATAGGGTTATATGGTAAATTATGATGGAGGGAGGGTCGCACTAAGGTTTATAGGGTAGATTATGATGGGGGAAGGTCGCACTAAGGT
>CM026390.1:45150925-45278315 GCA_014843695.1 Archivesica marissinica
TTATAGGGTAGATTATGATGGAGGGAGGGTCGCACTAAGGTTTATAGGGTAGATTATGATGGGGGAGGGTCGCACTAAGGTATATAGGGTTATAGGGTAAATTATGATGGAGGGAGGGTCGCACTAAGGTTTATAGGGTAGATTATGATGGGGGAGGGTCGCACTAAGGTCTATATGGTAAATTGTACATAAAAATAAGTTTTGCTCCTCCAAGCAGTAGTGCAGGCATGGACAGGCACCCTGGTAGAACCACCGACCTTCCGCAAGTCAACTGATAGAATCAGACACCCCAGTGGAATTTGAACCTGCAACGGTGAGTGGCAAGTGATTTAAAGTCAACGAACGTTACCACTTGGCTACGGAGGCCGCCTACTTAAAAATAAGATAAAACAGAAAACTGTACAAGTATAATGTGGGCACTATTTCAAAACTGTAAAAGTATAATGTGGGCACTATTTCAAACTGTACAAGTATAATGTGGGCACTATTTCAAAATTGTACAAGTATAATGTGGGCACTATTTCAAACTGTACAAATATAATGTGGGCACTATTTCAAAACTGTACAAGTATAATGTGGGCAATATTTCAAACTGTACAAGTATAATGTGGGCACTATTTCAAAACTGTACAGGTATAATGTGGCACTATTTCAAAACTGTACAAGTATAATGTGGGCACTATTTCAAACTGTACAAGTATAATGTGGGCACTATTTCAAACTGTACAAGTATAATGTGGGCACTATTTCAAAACTGTACAAGTATAATGTGGGCACTATTTCAAACTGTACAAGTATAATGTGGGCACTATTTCAAAACTGTACAAGTATAATGTGGCACTATTTCAAACTGTACAAGTATAATGTGGGCACTATTTCAAACTGTACAAGTATAATGTGGGCACTATTTCAAAACTGTACAAGTATAATGTGGGCACTATTTCAAAACTGTACAAGTATAATGTGGCACTATTTCAAAACTGTACAAGTATAATGTGGGCACTATTTCAAAACTGTACAAGTATAATGTGGGCACTATTTCAAACTGTACAAGTATAATGTGGGCACTATTTCAAAACTGTACAAGTATAATGTGGCACTATTTCAAAACTGTACAAGTATAATGTGGGCACTATTTCAAAACTGTACAAGTATAATGTGGCACTATTTCAAACTGTACAAGTATAATGTGGCACTATTTCAAACTGTACAAGTATAATGTGGGCACTATTTCAAAACTGTACAAGTATAATGTGGCACTATTTCAAACACAATATAATGTGGCACTATTTCAAAACTGTACAAGTATAATGTGGGCACTATTTCAAAACTGTACAAGTATAATGTGGCACTATTTCAAAACTGTACAAGTATAATGTGGCACTATTTCAAACTGTACAAGTATAATGTGGCACTATTTCAAAACTGTACAAGTATAATGTGGCACTATTTCAAAACTGTACAAGTATAATGTGGCACTATTTCAAAACTGTACAAGTATAATGTGGGCACTATTTCAAAACTGTACAAGTATAATGTGGCACTATTTCAAACTGTACAAGTATAATGTGGCACTATTTCAAAACTGTACAAGTATAATGTGGCACTATTTCAAAACTGTACAAGTATAATGTGGGCACTATTTCAAAACTGTACAAGTATAATGTGGCACTATTTCAAAACTGTACAAGTATAATGTGGCACTATTTCAAACTGTACAAGTATAATGTGGCACTATTTCAAAACTGTACAAGTATAATGTGGCACTATTTCAAAACTGTACAAGTATAATGTGGCACTATTTCAAAACTGTACAAGTATAATGTGGGCACTATTTCAAAACTGTACAAGTATAATGTGGCACTATTTCAAAACTGTACAAGTATAATGTGGCACTATTTCAAACTGTACAAGTATAATGTGGCACTATTTCAAAACTGTACAAGTATAATGTGGCACTATTTCAAAACTGTACAAGTATAATGTGGGCACTATTTCAAAACTGTACAAGTATAATGTGGCACTATTTCAAACTGTACAAGTATAATGTGGCACTATTTCAAAACTGTACAAGTATAATGTGGCACTATTTCAAACTGTACAAGTATAATGTGGCACTATTTCAAACTGTACAAATAATGTGGCACTATTTCAAACTGTACAAGTATAATGTGGGCACTATTTCAAAACTGTACAAGTATAATGTGGCACTATTTCAAAACTGTACAAGTATAATGTGGGCACTATTTTAAAACTGTACAAGTATAATGTGGACATTATTTCAAACTGTACAAGTATAATGTGGCACTATTTCATAACTGTACAAGTATAATGTGGCACTATTTCAAACTGTACAAGTATAATGTGGGCACTATTTCAAACTGTACAAGTATAATGTGGGCACTATTTCAAAACTGTACAAGTATAATGTGGGCACTCTTTCAAAACTGTACAAGTATAATGTGGGCACTATTTCAAAACTGTACAAGTATAATGTGGTCACTATTTCAAAACTGTACAAGTATAATGTGGGCACTATTTCAAAACTGTACAAGTATAATGTGGCACTATTTCAAAACTGTACAAGTATAATGTGGGCACTATTTCAAAACTGTACAAGTATAATGTGGGCACTATTTCAAAACTGTACAAGTATAATGTGGGCACTATTTCAAAACTGTACAAGTATAATGTGGGCACTATTTCAAACTGTACAAGTATAATGTGGCACTATTTCAAACTGTACAAGTATAATGTAGGCACTATTTCAAACTGTACAAGTATAATGTGGCACTATTTCAAACTGTACAAGTATAATGTGGCACTATTTCAAACTGTACAAGTATAATGTGGCACTATTTTAAACTGTACAAGTGTAATGTGGCACTATTTCAAAACTGTACAAGTATAATGTGGCACTATTTCAAAACTGTACAAATATAATGTGGCACTATTTCAAACTGTACAAGTATAATGTGGCACTATTTCAAAACTGTACAAATATAATGTGGCACTATTTCAAACTGTACAAGTATAATGTGGGCACTATTTCAAAACTGTACAAGTATAATGTGGGCACTATTTCAAAACTGTACAAGTATAATGTGGCACTATTTCAAAACTGTACAAGTATAATGTGGGCACTATTTCAAAACTGTACAAGTATAATGTGGACATTATTTCAAACTGTACAAGTATAATGTGGCACTATTTCATAACTGTACAAGTATAATGTGGCACTATTTCAAACTGTACAAGTATAATGTGGGCACTATTTCAAACTGTACAAGTATAATGTGGGCACTATTTCAAAACTGTACAAGTATAATGTGGGCACTCTTTCAAACTGTACAAGTATAATGTGGGCACTATTTCAAAACTGTACAAGTATAATGTGGGCACTATTTTAAAACTGTACAAGTATAATGTGGGCACTATTTCAAAACTGTACAAGTATAATGTGGGCACTATTTCAAACTGTACAAGTATAATGTGGCACTATTTCAAAACTGTACAAGTATAATGTGGCACTATTTCAAACTGTACAAGTATAATGTGGGCACTATTTCAAAACTGTACAAGTATAATGTGGGCACTATTTCAAAACTGTACAAGTATAATGTGGCACTATTTCAAAACTGTACAAGTATAATGTGGGCACTATTTCAAAACTGTACAAGTATAATGTGGCACTATTTCAAACTGTACAAGTATAATGTGGCACTATTTCAAACTGTACAAGTATAATGTGGGCACTATTTCAAAACTGTACAAGTATAATGTGGCACTATTTCAAAACTGTACAAGTATAATGTGGCACTATTTCAAAACTGTACAAGTATAATGTGGGCATTATTTCAAAACTGTACAAATATAATGTGGCACTATTTCAAAACTGTACAAATATAATGTGGCACTATTTCAAACTGTACAAGTATAATGTGGCACTATTTCAAAACTGTACAAATATAATGTGGCACTATTTCAAAACTGTACAAGTGTAATGTGGCACTATTTCAAAACTGTACAAGTATAATGTGGGCACTATTTCAAAACTGTACAAGTATAATGTGGGCACTATTTCAAAACTGTACAAGTATAATGTGGCACTCTTTCAAACTGTACAAGTATAATGTGGCACTATTTCAAATCTGTACAAATATAATGTGGCACTATTTCAAACTGTACAAGTATAATGTGGGCACTATTTCAAAACTGTACAAGTATAATGTGGGCACTATTTCAAACTGTACAAGTATAATGTGGCACTATTTCAAAACTATACAAGTATAATGTGGGCACTATTTCAAACTGTACAAGTATAATGTGGCACTATTTCAAACTGTACAAGTATAATGTGGGCACTATTTCAAAACTGTACAAGTATAATGTGGCACTATTTCAAAACTGTACAAGTATAATGTGGGCATTATTTCAAAACTGTACAAGTATAATGTGGGCACTATTTCAAAACTGTACAAGTATAATGTGGCACTATTTCAAACTGTACAAGTATAATGTGGCACTATTTCAAACTGTACAAGTATAATGTGGGCACTATTTCAAAACTGTACAAGTATAATGTGGGCACTATTTCAAAACTGTACAAGTATAATGTGGCACTATTTCAAAACTGTACAAGTATAATGTGGGCACTATTTCAAAACTGTACAAGTATAATGTGGCACTATTTCAAACTGTACAAGTATAATGTGGGCACTATTTCAAAACTGTACAAGTATAATGTGGCACTATTTCAAAACTGTACAAGTATAATGTGGGCACTATTTCAAAACTGTACAAGTATAATGTGGGCACTATTTCAAAACTGTACAAGTATAATGTGGCACTATTTCAAACTGTACAAGTATAATGTGGCACTATTTCAAACTGTACAAGTATAATGTGGGCACTATTTCAAAACTGTACAAGTATAATGTGGGCACTATTTCAAAACTGTACAAGTATAATGTGGCACTATTTCAAAACTGTACAAGTATAATGTGGGCACTATTTCAAAACTGTACAAGTATAATGTGGCACTATTTCAAACTGTACAAGTATAATGTGGCACTATTTCAAAACTGTACAAGTATAATGTGGCACTATTTCAAACTGTACAAGTATAATGTGGGCACTATTTCAAAACTGTACAAGTATAATGTGGCACTATTTCAAAACTGTACAAGTATAATGTGGGCACTATTTCAAAACTGTACAAGTATAATGTGGCACTATTTCAAAACTGTACAAGTATAATGTGGCACTATTTCAAAACTGTACAAGTATAATGTGGGCATTATTTCAAAACTGTACAAATATAATGTGGCACTATTTCAAAACTGTACAAATATAATGTGGCACTATTTCAAACTGTACAAGTATAATGTGGCACTATTTCAAAACTGTACAAATATAATGTGGCACTATTTCAAAACTGTACAAGTGTAATGTGGCACTATTTCAAAACTGTACAAGTATAATGTGGGCACTATTTCAAAACTGTACAAGTATAATGTGGGCACTATTTCAAAACTGTACAAGTATAATGTGGCACTCTTTCAAACTGTACAAGTATAATGTGGCACTATTTCAAATCTGTACAAATATAATGTGGCACTATTTCAAACTGTACAAGTATAATGTGGGCACTATTTCAAAACTGTACAAGTATAATGTGGGCACTATTTCAAACTGTACAAGTATAATGTGGCACTATTTCAAAACTATACAAGTATAATGTGGGCACTATTTCAAACTGTACAAGTATAATGTGGCACTATTTCAAACTGTACAAGTATAATGTGGGCACTATTTCAAAACTGTACAAGTATAATGTGGCACTATTTCAAAACTGTACAAGTATAATGTGGGCACTATTTCAAAACTGTACAAGTATAATGTGGGCACTATTTCAAAACTGTACAAGTATAATGTGGCACTATTTCAAACTGTACAAGTATAATGTGGCACTATTTCAAACTGTACAAGTATAATGTGGGCACTATTTCAAACTGTACAAGTATAATGTGGGCACTATTTCAAACTGTACAAGTATAATGTGGCACTATTTCAAACTGTACAAGTATAATGTGGGCACTATTTCAAAACTGTACAAGTATAATGTGGGCACTATTTCAAAACTGTACAAGTATAATGTGGGCACTATTTCAAAACTGTACAAGTATAATGTGGGCACTATTTCAAAACTGTACAAGTATAATGTGGGCACTATTTCAAACTGTACAAGTATAATGTGGCACTATTTCAAACTGTACAAGTATAATGTGGCACTATTTCAAACTGTACAAGTATAATGTGGCACTATTTCAAACTGTACAAGTATAATGTGGCACTATTTAAACTGTACAAGTTAATGTGGCACTATTTCAAAACTGTACAAGTATAATGTGGCACTATTTCAAAACTGTACAAGTATAATGTGGCACTATTTCAAACTGTACAAGTATAATGTGGCACTATTTCAAAACTGTACAAGTATAATGTGGCACTATTTCAAACTGTACAAGTATAATGTGGGCACTATTTCAAAACTGTACAAGTATAATGTGGGCACTATTTCAAAACTGTACAAGTATAATGTGGCACTATTTCAAAACTGTACAAGTATAATGTGGGCACTATTTCAAAACTGTACAAGTATAATGTGGACATTATTTCAAACTGTACAAGTATAATGTGGCACTATTTCATAACTGTACAAGTATAATGTGGCACTATTTCAAACTGTACAAGTATAATGTGGGCACTATTTCAAACTGTACAAGTATAATGTGGGCACTATTTCAAAACTGTACAAGTATAATGTGGGCACTCTTTCAAAACTGTACAAGTATAATGTGGGCACTATTTCAAAACTGTACAAGTATAATGTGGGCACTATTTCAAAACTGTACAAGTATAATGTGGCACTATTTCAAAACTGTACAAGTATAATGTGGCACTATTTCAAAACTGTACAAGTATAATGTGGGCACTATTTCAAAACTGTACAAGTATAATGTGGGCACTATTTCAAAACTGTACAAGTATAATGTGGGCACTATTTCAAAACTGTACAAGTATAATGTGGGCACTATTTCAAACTGTACAAGTATAATGTGGGCACTATTTCAAAACTGTACAAGTATAATGTGGCACTATTTCAAAACTGTACAAGTATAATGTGGGCACTATTTCAAAACTGTACAAGTATAATGTGGGCACTATTTCAAAAGTACAAGTATAATGTGGGCACTATTTCAAAACTGTACAAGTATAATGGGGCACTATTTCAAACTGTACAAGTATAATGTGGCACTATTTCAAACTGTACAAGTATAATGTGGCACTATTTCAAACTGTACAAGTATAATGTGGCACTATTTCAAACTGTACAAGTATAATGTGGCACTATTTTAAAACTGTACAAGTATAATGTGGCACTATTTCAAAACTGTACAAGTATAATGTGGCACTATTTCAAAACTGTACAAATATAATGTGGCACTATTTCAAACTGTACAAGTATAATGTGGCACTATTTCAAAACTGTACAAGTATAATGTGGCACTATTTCAAACTGTACAAGTATAATGTGGGCACTATTTCAAAACTGTACAAGTATAATGTGGGCACTATTTCAAAACTGTACAAGTATAATGTGGCACTATTTCAAAACTGTACAAGTATAATGTGGGCACTATTTCAAAACTGTACAAGTATAATGTGGGCACTATTTCAAAACTGTACAAGTATAATGTGGGCACTATTTCAAAACTGTACAAGTATAATGTGGGCACTATTTCAAAACTGTACAAGTATAATGTGGCACTATTTCAAAACTGTACAAGTATAATGTGGGCACTATTTCAAAACTGTACAAGTATAATGTGGGCACTATTTCAAAACTGTACAAGTATAATGTGGGCACTATTTCAAAACTGTACAAGTATAATGTGGGCACTATTTCAAACTGTACAAGTATAATGTGGCACTATTTCAAACTGTACAAGTATAATGTGGGCACTATTTCAAACTGTACAAGTATAATGTGGCACTATTTCAAACTGTACAAGTATAATGTGGCACTATTTCAAACTGTACAAGTATAATGTGGCACTATTTTAAACTGTACAAGTGTAATGTGGCACTATTTCAAAACTGTACAAGTATAATGTGGCACTATTTCAAAACTGTACAAGTATAATGTGGCACTATTTCAAAACTGTACAAGTATAATGTGGCACTATTTGAAAACTGTACATGTATAATGTGGGTACTATTTCAAAAATAATTCTGCAGTATAGGCAGGATAGACTAGCTGTTTATACACATGAAATAAAGTGTTTTATCTGTACCTCAACCATCCCAACATGTCCCTTCCTGGCAGCGTGATGTAGCGGTGTCTTCTGCTTACAGTCCCTACACATCAGGTCGGCTCCGTGTTCTAGCAGGTACTTGGCTGCCTCGATGGAGTTGTACTTGGCAGCCAGATGTAGCGGGTACATCTCATATGGGCCGGCAACATTGGGATCTGATAACATATGCACACTGGTGTTTATAATGGCAGAATTAAAGATATAATTGATATTACTGTTTATTCTTATATAATTGCTAAGTATAAACTTTATTTATCTTACAACGAATGCGAAACAAACTTTAACAACTTATATTAATCACTCTCGTTGGGGCAGAAGCGTGTGTGGTGTGTGGTAAAAACATTTTTTTTTAATTTAAAAGAAAGGGGGGGGGAAAGCGTGTGTGGTCATACGGGTGTGTGAGAGGAAACTTGAATACCCGGGGGAAATCCACCCGTCTGATCTGGCGACCTTCGTAGCATCACACAACTGTTTGAATAATGGTTCAGTTTCTTATGCTTATTATTCTTTATTTATTAACCCCAACCATTTGGAACCATTTGGAACCATTTGGAACCATTTGGAACCACAGACAGACATAACAGTGCTTTGATAGTACATGTATAATGGGAGCTGAAAAAACAACAAAAAACAATAAATGGTTTTATAGAAGACATCATATTATGTGCTTTGATAGAAGAATTAGGCTAAAAAAGTTAACTAATTAAACAGAAAGAAACATTTATAGAAAGGATAAATTTAAACGTTTTTTAGCCCAATTCTTCTATCAAAGCACATGATTATGCCTTCTATATACAAAATTATGTTTTTGCTGGACGAGGGAATTCATGTGATAAGAATTACTGCTAGGTATTCGTATTGTAGGTATTAAAGCTGTCAAATTGTTTAAAAGGGACCTAACTTCTACACGGACAGTACAATTTGGCACTCACAGACTTTGATATCTTCTAGACCAACAAGAGCTGTAATGTTTACAAGTATGTGAAACTTGGCATTCTAGTAGAAGTACGAGGGACATAGCAGTGTACATGATCAGTGAAACTTGGCATTCTAGTAGAAGTACAAGGGACATAACATTGTACATGATCAGTGAAACTTGGCATTCTAGTAGAAATACAAGGGACATAACATTGTACATGATCAGTGAAACTTGGCACTCTAGTAGAAGTACAAGGGACATAACATTGTACATGATCAGTGAAACTTGGCACTCTAGTAGAAGTACAAGGGACATAACTGTGTACATGATCAGTGAAACTTGGCACTCTAGTAGAAGTACAAGGGACATAACTGTGTACATGATCAGTGAAACTTGGTACTCACCGGCTTTGAACTCCAGTAGAACAGCAAGCGACCTAACTCTGTTATATTTGGCAGCAACATGTATCGGTTTGTTGCCGGCATTGTCGGTGAAACTGATGCGCTCTGGGGTCAACTTCAGCTGATACTGAAGGTCAGCTACAAGGTCATCACGAATAATCTGTAATATCAAAATTAAATATCGCGTCAATTCAATAAGGCCACAGTTGCTATATTATCATTACCAGTCCTTCGTTTTGATGACATCCTTCAATTATATTGAGGTAAGGAGATAGTCAAACCTGTGTGTGTGGTCACCTCTATTAAGCAGCCAACCTGTATTAAGCAGCCAGCTTCCAAACATGTTGTTTCATTATACAATTGACCTCTATTAAGCAGCCATCTGTCTGTGCTAACAGCCACTTTCTGTTATGCCCTTGTCTGGCTGCTTAAGGCAGGTTTGACTGTATTTTAATAAAATAACCCAAAACTATTTTTTATTTAAAAATGTCACTCCCATTTTGGACACTATTTGGATGATAATCCAGTGTGATTTATTTACAAGATTATTCAGATATGATTTGAATTCTCAATAGAATTGAACGCTGAATGTTGTGTGGGCTTGCTAAGATTTCTTTAACAGTTAGTTTCAATATTTCTCCGTTCTTTGAACACACAGTTTTGGCTAAGGATCAATAGTTCCACTCTCCCATAAAACTGTTTGAGTAGGTACCGGTACTATCAGACAGACAAATATGTTTTTCAGACAAATATGTGTTTAAAAAAATGTTATGATAAATTGCTCAATTCAACCGTTAAATGATTCTTCCACGTTTTATGTAACAAACAACAGAAACACTACTGAACACATTCAATCAAGCTTCAACTTGTAAAAAAATGAATATAGCTGTGCAGAATATATAAAAATAAAAATTGAAAGCACGACTGGTTTGAATCTACAGAATTATGATTGTAAGAATATCACTATACGGGTCAGTAGTTCAGTGGTTAACACATTGGACTGAAAATCAAGGATCGCAAGTTCAATCCATTGTCTGACCCTAATAATTTTAGCTGTCTTTCTCTTGGAACTTTAAACCGAGGTCTCGTGTCGGTGCTTTCCCCTGTGCACGAAAAAGAGGAGACTCTGGAATGGGTCTCTGTCTGTATCATTGCACTATCCTCCAAAATCTAAAATCACTAATCTCTTCAGGAGGCGTCGCTCATGTGGGCAACCGGTAGCGACAATAAATAAGTAAAAGAACCAGAGGAGACTCTGGAATGGGTCTCTGTCTGTATCATTGCACTATCCTCCAAAATCTAAAATCACTAATCTCTTCAGGAGGCGTCGCTCATGTGGGCAACCGGTAGCGACAATAAATAAGTAAAAGAACCAGAGGAGACTCTGGAGTGGGTCTCTGTCTGTATCATTGCACTATCCTCCAAAATCTAAAATCACTAATCTCTTGATGGGCAACCCGGTAGCGACAAAAATAAACTTTAAAAAAAAAGTGGACCTATCGACTATTCAGGGGGCAGTATCTTGGAATGAGAGGTGCACCCATTTGAATGCGGTGTCCCCCTTGGAATGAGAGGTGCACCCCTTTGAATGTGGTGTCCCCCTTGGAAAGGGAGGTGCACCCCTTTGAATGCGATGTCACCCTTGGAATGAGAGGTGAACCCCTTTGAATGCGGTATCACCCTTGGAATGAGAGGTGCACCCCCTTGAATGCAGTGTCCCCCTTGGAATGAGAGGTGCACCCCTTTGAATGTGGTGTCCCCCTTGGAATGAGAGGTGCACCCCTTTGAATGGGGTGTCACCCTTGAAATGAGAGGTGCACCCCTTTGAATGGGGTGTCACCCTTGAAATGAGAGGTGCACCCCTTTGAATGCGGTGTCCCTCTTGGAATGAGAGGTGCAACCCTTTGAATGCAGTATCCCCCTTGGAATGAGAGGTGCACTCCTTGGCATACATTATATAAGTTGTTAATTCATTTGTATCATCCAACTTACAATAGGCACATTGCAGGAACGAACATGCCTCATATCTAATCTATGTTTGTCTATTGTTAGTGCATATTGACCTGTCCATTATATGGGTCAGTGAAAACAAATGACTACAGTTAGTGCGTAATGGTCAATTTCTTACACTAAGGTTTGGGTACCGGTACATGTAACTATTGTCCACAGGCAGGTAACTCCAATAAGGCACTGAAGGCCCAGGCCTACAGATTGACACAGAAATTGAAAAATCCAACATGTAGGCCTAAAATGGAGGGATATTGGCATGTCTGTATTGAATAGAAGCTAGACTAGCGGTCACATATCGCAACATGCAATCCTATATGTGTATATGTGTATATTTGTTATTTCATCTCTGTATAGCAATTTAAACTGAATATGGTATCATTTTGAAAATGCCATCTCTGAAAATATTGAAATTTGAATGTCTAAAACGTATATAAAACTCTGAAAATATTGAAATTTTGAATGTCTAAAACGTATATAAAACTCTGAAAATATTGAAATTTGAATGTCTAAAATGTATATAAAACTCTGAAAATATTGAAATTTGAATGTCTAAGACGTATATAAAACTCTGAAAATATTGAAATTTGAATGAATAAGACGTATATAAAACTGCGTCAGAGTGCAGTCAGTGCACCATCAGAGTTCTTGGCTTCAACATGTTCGTGGGGAAGAGGAGCATGCGCCCAGAGCCCTCTAGCAACAGCATGCTATCTGTGTTTAATTTATTAGTTGGGCCGCCTACAAACTCAAAATGGCTAGCTACGTCCCTGGTCCATAATCCTAAAATACACGTATCAATGTTATTAGATTATTATAAGATAATTGTATGTAAATAATAGCTTAGGTAACAAACACAGTTTTTGTAGAAGTCGTGATAGCGCAATGGTGTGAAAGGCCCGGAGTTCGCTCCCAGCTGTAACCGTTTACAATTGTGCCCTAAGGCAAGGCAATTAAATTCCACATTGTCTCTTCTCTCTCCCTAGTGGCGATGGATTCCATCAGGAACGAGGTCTCGAGAGTGATTAATATAACTTGAAAGAACTTGTTTCGCAATCGAGCTAAACTAAATATTGATAAACTAACAAAGACAGTTGAATTTGCACCAACTATACTTATAACGGTAATAAACAACGTGGTAACTTGTCATATTTACATCAATAGTTATAGTCTACGACATGCATGCCCCATCGCCCCGAGCGAGGCACCATATGCTGCCTGGAATACAATGTCAGATTCAAATAACTCAAACACCAACAGGTAAAACATCAGCAATTAATGTCAACAGCTAGTAGACTATGTCTGACTACGTCTGCACGTATCAAGGTTATGTTGTTTGTTTTTGCGGCTTTAAAGTCGTACCAACCAGGGTTCATTCTAGGTCAGCATTTTTGGGAGAAGTGAGAAAGCGCGTGATCGCTTCCTTAAATGGTGTTCTTTAATATACTTCTGCAAAATAGGGTTAAAATGCACAGTACAACCATTAAATACAACATTTGTTGATGTCACTGATCGCTTGAGTCCGAAAATGTTCGCATTGACAACATTTCAACTATCACGTGATATAGCGGCTAGGTACCACACGTGCAAATCAGTGAGAAATAAAATGTGTTATTCCACTGCTTTCAACCAGTACACGTTTTATTTCACTCATAAAGTTCTATATTTCATTGAAAAGCCTAAAATAAAATGTGTCATTGCACTGGTTGCAATTTGAAATATTGTCAACGCGAACTTTTTTCGGACTCAATGGGCCAGTGATGTCATTTATGACGTTGCATGAACACGACGTTCTAGCGCCATGTCGTGCATTGCTAAGTGATTGATCAAATTATATTTCACCGGATGAAGTTTGAAAGCATTATTAATATCACTTGATGCTTTCAATGTTCATTCAGTGAAATATAATTCGAACATACACTTTCATTGGTTTGGAAACTACTGCAAACTGTAATATTTTGTAATTTTGTGATTACATGACATATTGGTTTGAAAGCATTATTAATACCACTTGATACTTTCAATGTTCATTTAGTGAAATATAATTCGAACATACACTTTCATTGGTTTGGAAACTACTGCAAACTGTAATATGTTGTAATTAGTTAAGATTACATGACAGGTTGGTTTTGTATGTGCTTTTTTTTGTACAAGTCAGTAGCATATTATGAACTTGGTTCTTGCACAAACATTAATTTTGATAATTGCTTCTTACGTGATTTTGCTCAGATATTCATAAGAAATATTACACTAATGATTAGTGTCGTAAGATATAACAAGCCGGTTGCCTGACAATTGGGACAGCTGTTACTATGTGTATGGTTGCCTGGCAACTGATGTATCAGGGGATGGAAAGTGTCAACATAAAGTCTGAGTGAAGCAGACACATGGCGTGTGGAAACACTGACCAGCATCACAAGATCAAAGAAACATAAACAAGACCACGGGCACTGCCCCAAGGGTGTCGAGTCATGTAAAATTTGCTGGGTCAGCGAAATAAACAATTATTTTATGCTTTGTTGAGATGTTAGGGGCTTGCTTGAAAGAAAGAAGAAGAAAAAAGAAGAAAAAAAAGAAGAAATAAACAATTATTTTATGCTTTCCAACGAATTGCCAAATTTCAAGATGTGGTGGGGACTTACTGTGGGTATCAAGATTTAATGTTTGAGATCGTTTCAACTTTAGTTTAATCATATTTTTTGCTTCATTCGTTTTACATATACATGTGAAATACAACACAAATTAAAGGTAAACGGGTCGGCCACAAGTTCTAGCAACATTAGTTAGGGCCCTTCCCGAATGCATATATACTATCTAAATTTCTGAAATACAACTCTGCCATATTTATACAAATTTAATTTAGACTGTTTATGAAACAAGTTCTCTCAGCATTAGATTCATCGCTCTGGAGATCTCATTCCTGGTGGAATCCATCGCCATGAGGGGGAGAAAACAGTAGATATACCGGTAGATATCTTGCATGTGAGGCGGACGTGACAACATTCTGTCCATTGGCTTTAGAAGAGAAGTTGACTTTGGGACAGATATACAATGTACATAATTTGGACAAATTAGATAAACGTTAATGCAATATGCTTCAGATAAAAAGTAGATAAATGTTAATGCAATATGCTTCAGATAAAAAGTAGATCAATGTTAATGCAATATGCTTCTGATAAAAAGTAGATAAATGTTAATGCAATATGCTTCAGATAAAAAGTAGATCAATGTTAATGCAATATGCTTCAGATAAAGTGTAGATAAATGTTAATGCAATATGCTTCAGATAAAAAGTAGATAAATGTTAATGCAATATGCTTCAGATAAAGTGTAGATAAATGTTAATGCAATATGCTTCAGATAAAAAGTAGATAAATGTTAATGCAATATGCTTCAGATAAAATGTAGATAAATGTTAATGCAATATGCTTCAGATAAAAAGTAGATAAATGTTAATGCAATATGCTTCAGATAAAAAGTAGATAAATATTAATGCAATATGCTTCAGATAAAAAGTAGATAAATGTTAATGCAATATGCTTCAGATAAAGTGTAGATAAATGTTAATGCAATATGCCTCAGATAAAAAGTAGATAAATGTTAATGCAATATGCTTCAGATAAAAAGTAGATAAATGTTAATGCAATATGCTTCAGATAAAGTGTAGATACATGTTAATGCAATATGCTTCAGATAAAAAGTAGATAAATGTTAATGCAATATTCTTCAGATAAAAAGTAGATAAATGTTAATATCCAAAACACTCTCTAATATAAACTCACCTTTCCAATCATATTTCCTATGAATGCTGACCAATTATTTCACATTATTTCCTTTGTATTAACTGAACTGTGCATCATTTTCTTCCACTAGTAGTATTCCTGTCATATAGCTTACAGAAGAATCAAATAGTGAATTCTAACTGCATCACAGCACACGTCCTGCCATATAGCTTACAGGAGAATCAAATAGTGAATTCTAACTGCATCACAGCACACGTCCTGCCATATAGCTTACAGGAGAATCAAATAGTGAATTCTAACTGCATCACATCACACAAGTCCTGCCATATAGCTTACAGAAGAATCAAATAGTGAATTCTAACTGCATCACATCACACAAGTCCTGCCATATAGCTTACAGAAGAATCAAATAGTGAATTCTAACTGCATCACATCACACAAGTCCTGCCATATAGCTTACAGACGAATCAAATAGTGAATTCTAACTGAATCACATCACACAAGTCCTGCCATATAGCTTACAGAAGAATCAAATAGTGAATTCTAACTGCATCACATCACACAAGTCCTGCCATATAGCTTACAGAAGAATCAAATAGTGAATTCTAACTGAATCACATCACACAAGTCCTGCCATATAGCTTACAGGAGAATCAAATAGTGAATTCCACCTGAAACTTTGAACTGCATCGTTTCACAAATCCTGTTATATAACAAGTATTTCAAACAAATCCACCTGCTGTCACAAAGGCATGAAAAATCCAATTTCAATGCAAATTGACTCTGAATTGTTTTTGAAATGTGCATTGATTGCTTTGGTCAGGTTTAGAGGGCATACTCCATTTATGGTAGTTCAGTAATCTATTGCCTTACATCCCAGTGAGACTTCAAGCATCAATAACAACCTATTATATTGAAATCCCTGCGTGCTATAGTCACTTTCAATCTGACCGTACAGGTATGCTATGATCAATTTAGATAATTACACATTAATCTAATTAGCTATGCGAGGGTGATTAAACACAAGATGCTACTGGCTAATGTCTGGTCCATCATTCTGGTCCATCAGAATGATGATGGACCGCTGGGTGTACCGTAACCTACACCTTCAACATTGTTTGTTTGATTTTTGTGTTTAAGGTCGCACCAGCTTAGGTTATTCGGCGATTCTCCAGCCATTATTGGTGGAGGAAGACCCAGGGTTCCCTTCCAAGCAGTATTGGCAGGCACGGACGGGCACTCGGGTAAAACCACCAACCTACCTCAAGCCAGCTGGATAGCTTCCTCACATGAAAAAATTGACACCCCCAGTGGGATTCGAACCTACAGTGGTGAGGGGCAAGTCCAGGACGTACTCACTCGGCTACAGAGAGTGGATAACTGGCCTCCTCCTGTTGTGGTGTAAAGGGTTACGGTATATAAGGGAGAGGCTTGCTGGCTCCAGTCATCATATAATATGCACACTATTATATTCTATTGAAAAATACCTCTCCCTGGGATCAAAACAGGGAGAAATGAGACAAAGCTTAGGGGGTCAGAGCTTAGGGGGTCAGTTATTTCCAATTCGCCCGCTCTGATGGTACATCAGCCATAACTAAAGGATACCACTCAGAGAGTATCAGTATCAATGTATATATGTCAATGTATATATGTCAATGTATATATGTCAATGTATATATGTCAATGTATATATGTCAATGCTGGGACCATGCTGCTCCCAATTCAGTAGTGGGGCGACCATCCCCTACCCAGCGGGTCCTCAGGTGGCGGATAGGGGAACGGCCCTCAGATATGGGGGTTTGCTGTGAATTAAATAAGCAGTCCCGGACCATATGGCGGTGTACCTACCAGGACGGGGCAGGATAGCACATGGCAAAACTACTCCTATTAAATACTCCACGTGTCCTACAACGGGTGCATCAGGCGAATATATGGGCCGCCTTAAAAGTCCTAGCCTAAGGGTGAGGTAACCCCAACAGAAACCTCGAATGCTAAAGCCGGAAGTACTGGGCCGCACGGCGCATTCTAATAAACCACGGTACTACGCATAAACGCAAAATGAATCACAATGACAGAAAGAGTAAGCCGAGATGGTGCTGGACCTGTGAAGACCCACCAGGCAAGCCGGGAGGATCTGAGGAGGACGGCCCATTTCGTGTTTGCTGCCGGCTTGTCCATGTGATTCGCGAACGACAAGAAGAAGATATGTCAATGTATATATGTCAATGTATATATGTCAATGTATATATGTCAAGGTATATTATGTCAATGTATATATGTCAATGGGAGTGGACATTTCGCTGAACAGACATATCTGTAGTCCAGTGGTAACACACTGGACTGGTAATCCAGGGATCGCAGGTTCGATCCCCAGTCTGACCCTAATATATTTTAACAGTCTTTCAGATGGGACGCTAAACCGAGGTCTTGTGTCGGGGCTTTACACTGTGCATGTAAAAGAACCAGAGGAGATTCTGGAATGGGTCTCTGTCTGTATCATCTCTTCAGGAGGCGTCGCTCATATGGGCAACCGGTAGCGACGATAAATAAACGTAAAACAACACACACTATTCATCCGCTTATTATAATATATCGTTGTGCAGCCCATGCTAAGTAAACGCATATAGTGGCTTTAAAGCTTTACATGACAGGAACTGGTTTATTTAAAGATATATTCATAAAAACATACTAAAAGTGATGTACGCTGCTATGATTTGCTATGGAGAATTGGAACCGCGAATTAACCAGTTCAACACTACAGGCCTCTAAATAGACTTACAAAATGTGTAGATCCAGATGAGCCGGCTCGTGATGAGCGTAAAAATCATACCCAGTCCCTTTGTTCCTAAGAGAAGGTATTAATAATTTAAATAATTTTTAATCAAAGTCTGACAAACAACAGGTGCAGGTTTGAAAGGTTATTTAACTATTATTTGTTTATACAAATATATTTTAGCCATATTGCGAAACAAGTTCTTACAACTTAGTTTAAACGCTTTCAAGATTTAACACATTGATGAATTGTCGTCTGCTACTTTATTTTCAACTATTTATAGCATTTATTTTACCCAGATTGCATAGAGTTAACCTATATCTCACTGTTTAATTCGTTTTTGTTGAATACATAAACCAGAATAAATGAAACTAACGCGTTTCATTTACAATTAGCAGTAATTGATAAATTAATAATACAAAAGTTGGTCAAGTCTCCATACATACCGGTATGGTAGCCATTGACCTATAATAATCAATGGACCATCAACATATCTAGTCATCTTCCATAGAGATTACTGGGAATGTGTAGCTGTTGTATCCACTATGTTTCTATTTATTTGACTATAAATGTGTGAGATACTTATACTTTATTTATCTTACAACAATTGCGAAGCAAGTTTTAAGTACTTATATTAATCACTCTCGTTGGCTCGGATGAAAGCGTATATGTGGTCATTCATGTGGGAGGAAACAGGAGTACCCGGAGTAAACCCACCTGTCCGATTTGGCTATCATCGTACCATCTCACATACTTCCCTGTCCGAGGATCGAATCCGGGTCAAAAAGCGAGCGCGCTAACCACTGCACTAATCGGACAGTCAGATATGAGATACATAAGGAATGAATCGCGAGTTAATAGTTTCCATTGGGGTATGAACTACATTGAGTGTGTTTAAAGTGCATGGAGGATGAAGGTAACTCGCGATTCAATACTTATATTTACATTAATGATTCTTTTTAATGAGACAAATAAACAAAAATCACACTTTCCAATTAAAGGTATTTAGTCCAATTTGCGACTTTAATGCGTGTGGCGGGCACAGGGATTCGGCACGTTTGGGGGTACTAGTATATATATTTAAGTACAGGGATTCTACTCTGTGGGATGTCAGATTTCGCATCGATCAGTAAAATGGCCCTATCTGAAACAATTGTGTACAAAGCTGTCCAAATATAACGCCTATCCCGAGTCTTTATATTGTTCTTCAAATAAAACACAACTTTAAGCTGCGTGCATGTATACTTTGCAAACAATTGCCACAGACATTGGCCATAGCAGGTCACAATTCCATACTAGGACACGGGTTCTGTCAGCAACAAAAAAAAATCTTCGACGGGAGAGTTTTAACTGTGAATAACATTATCAATAAAATGTGTTTACACTAACGTGTAGGTTTATTCGGCAAAAATGTACGTCAAAAAGAGATTTCGTAACATTTTCAATTTGTTTTGAACATTTCTAAAGCGGCGCAATTCGCTTTGAAACGAGCGTTGAAACGAGCGTTCTGATTGGATTATGATTATTCTTCCTATATAAAAAAACATCTTGTTACATTCTAATAATCCAATCAGAACGCTCGTTTCAACGCGAATTGCGCCGCTATAGATATTTTCAAAACAAATTGAAAATGCTACGAAATCTCTTTTTGACGTACATTATTGCCGAATAAACCTACACGTTAGTGTAAACACATTTTATTGATAATGTTATTCACAGTTAAAACTCTCCCGTCGAAGATTTTTTTTTGTTGCTGACAGAACCCGTGTCCTAGTATGGAAATGTGACCTGCTATGGCCAATGTATGTGGCAATTGTTTGCAAAGTATACATGCATGCAGCTTAAAGTTGTGTTTTATTTGAAGAACAATATAAAGACTCGGGATAGGCGTTATATTCGGATAGATGTGTACAAAATTGTTTCAGATAGGGCCATTTTACTGATCGATGCGAAATCTGACATCCCACAGAGTAGAATCCCTGTACTTAAATATATATACTAGTACCCCCAAACGTGCCGAATCCCTGTGGTGGCGGGGATCTGATAATTAGATCATCCTTGGAACAGCGTAAACTGCCTGTGTAAACATGCCTTTTCTCGCGAAGAACACTGCCTAACACTGTGAATGCGCATGCCCGTAACATCGAGTGCACATGTCAGCTGCATATCATTAGTTGGAAACCTTCATACGAAATTGTATACAATCAGGGCACATTCGTTCATCGAAGGAAATGCAATAGTGATGTAAATATGTGACAATGGTAATCTGTGGAGCACAAGAGGAGCTTCTATGTGAGAAAGGGTTATGGAATCTTACCCTACTGCAGTAAATGCAATATTGACAAAATGTCAGTGATATCATAGATAGTATGTATAATATTATGTCTGCCAAAATTAAGATGATCATTGAACACCCCTGTCAATATATGCATAGTTTACTGCTCAATGTTCCGCCATAAACTGAATGCAATCTCTGTAATTGAATAATACATTCAGTTGTCTACTTCTCGGTCAGTCCCAGTCCACTCACGTCCCAAAGCTTGTAAGTTCGAAGTTTCGGAGTTCGAACCCCGCTGGAGCCATACGATTGTGCCCTTAGGCAGGGCATTTAAATTCCACATTGCCTCTTCTCTCTCCTTCATGGCGATGGATTCCACCAGGAATGAGGTCTCGAGAGTGATTAATATAAGTTGAATGAACTTGTTTCGCAATCGAGCTAAAAATAAATTTGTATAAACTAAAGTTTGTAAATCGGTTGAATCGATGGATTCTCCCCTAAAGCAGGTGCTTGACAGAAACATTACATTGTGCGTAACCACCATACACATGTAGTGGATTACCCGCATTGAGATGGTACACATTTCTTATAAATGGCTGTTTTCACCAAAATACAAAGAATCTCCCTTGAAAAATCTGACTTTTCCTTCCTTATTCCACATAATTATTTTACATGGACCGTTTTTACCAAATATCAAAATCAATCTAAAAAATGTGATTTTTCTGTTTTTATTATTCCATATAAATAGTTTTGGAATGAGAGAAGTCCAAGCATTTACACAACGTATAACATGCAGTCCTAGCCACCAACCTTTAGCAATATGAGCCGCAATATATGACAAGCAGACTAATAGATTCTGGCTGATCATGCAATGTACTGTATAATACCGTATATTAGATACAATAATCTGATAGACCATAGGTTACGTTCAGGACACAACTGGTTTGTTGCATAAACAACATTCCACTGACAAATGCACCATAATACAGATGTCCTCCATTTCCACACGTATCTGTCGCTGATAACCTAATAACATTAATGTGTGTTTGTAATTTCATCCATTTCCACTCGTATTTGTCTCTGATAATCTAATAACATTAATGTGTGTTTGTAATTTCATCCATTTCCTCTCATATTTGTCTCTGATAATCTAATAACATTAATGTGTGTTTGTAATTTCATCCATTTCCTCTCATATTTGTCGCTTATAACCTAATAACATTAATGTGTGTTTGTAATTTCATCAATTTCCACTCGTATTTGTCTCTGATAATCTAATAACATTAATGTGTGTTTGTAATTTCATCCATTTCCACTCGTATTTGTCTCTGATAACCTAATAACATTAATGTGTGTTTGTAATTTCATCAATTTCCACCTTTATTTGTCGCTTATAACCTAATAACATTAATGTTTGTTTGTAATTTCATTCATTTCCACTCGTATTTGTCTCTGATAATCTAATAACATTACTGTTTGTTTGTAATTTCATCCATTTCCACTCGTATTTGTCTCTGATAATCTAATAGCATTAATGTGTGTTTGTAATTTCATCAATTTCCACCTTTATTTGTCGCTTATAACCTAATAACATTAATGTGTGTTTGTAATTTCATCAATTTCCACCTTTATTTGTCGCTAATAACCTAATAATATTAATGTGTGTTTGTAATGTCATCAATTTCCACCTTTATGTGTCGCTTATAACCTAATAACATTAATGTTTGTTTGTAATTTCATCCATTTCCACTCGTATTTGTCTCTGATAATCTAATAACATTACTGTTTGTTTGTAATTTCATCCATTTCCACTCGTATTTGTCTCTGATAATCTAATAGCATTAATGTGTGTTTGTAATTTCATCAATTTCCACCTTTATTTGTCGCTTATAACCTAATACCATTAATGTGTGTTTGTAATTTCATCAATTTCCACCTTTATTTGTCGCTAATAACCTAATAATATTAATGTGTGTTTGTAATTTCATCAATTTCTACCTTTATTTGTCGCTTATAACCTAATAACATTAATGTGTGTTTGTAATTTCATCCATTTCCACTCGTATTTGTCTCTGATAACCTAATAATATTACTGTTTGTTTGTAATTTCATCCATTTCCACTCGTATTTGTCTCTGATAATCTAATAACATTAATGTGTGTTTGTAATTTCATCCATTTCCACCTTTATTTGTCGCTTATAACCTAATAATATTACTGTTTGTTTGTAATTTCATCCATTTCCACTCGTATTTGTCTCTGATAATCTAATAACATTAATGTGTGTTTGTAATTTCATCCATTTCTACCTTTATTTGTCGCTTATAACCTAATAACATTAATGTGTGTTTGTAATTTCATCCATTTCCACTCGTATTTGTCTCTGATAACCTAATAATATTATTGTTTGTTTGTAATTTCATCCATTTCCACTCGTATTTGTCTCTGATAATCTAATAGCATTAATGTGTGTTTGTAATTTCATCAATTTCCACCTTTATTTGTCGCTTATAACCTAATAACATTAATGTGTGTTTGTAATTTCATCAATTTCCACTCATATTTGTCTCTGATAACCTAATAACATTAATGTGTGTTTGTAATTTCATCCATTTCCTCTCATATTTGTCTCTGATAATCTAATAACATTAATGTGTGTTTGTAAGTTCATCCATTTCCTCTCATATTTGTCTCTGATAATCTAATAACATTAATGTGTGTTTGTAATTTCATCCATTTCCACTCGTATTTGTCTCTGATAACCTAATAACATTAATGTGTGTTTGTAATTTCATCAATTTCCACCTTTATTTGTCGCTTATAACCTAATAACATTAATGTTTGTTTGTGATTTCATCCATTTCCACTCGTATTTGTCTCTGATAATCTAATAACATTAATGTTTGTTTGTAATTTCATTCATTTCCACTCGTATTTGTCTCTGATAATCTAATAACATTACTGTTTGTTTGTAATTTCATCCATTTCCACTCGTATTTGTCTCTGATAATCTAATAGCATTAATGTGTGTTTGTAATTTCATCAATTTCCACCTTTATTTGTCGCTTATAACCTAATAACATTAATGTGTGTTTGTAATTTCATCAATTTCCACCTTTATTTGTCGCTAATAACCTAATAATATTAATGTGTGTTTGTAATGTCATCAATTTCCATCTTTATTTGTCGCTTATAACCTAATAACATTAATGTTTGTTTGTAATTTCATCCATTTCCACTCGTATTTGTCTCTGATAATCTAATAACATTACTGTTTGTTTGTAATTTCATCCATTTCCACTCGTATTTGTCTCTGATAATCTAATAGCATTAATGTGTGTTTGTAATTTCATCAATTTCCACCTTTATTTGTCGCTTATAACCTAATAACATTAATGTGTGTTTGTAATTTCATCAATTTCCACCTTTATTTGTCGCTAATAACCTAATAATATTAATGTGTGTTTGTAATTTCATCAATTTCTACCTTTATTTGTCGCTTATAACCTAATAACATTAATGTGTGTTTGTAATTTCATCCATTTCCACTCGTATTTGTCTCTGATAACCTAATAATATTACTGTTCGTTTGTAATTTCATCCATTTCCACTCGTATTTGTCTCTGATAATCTAATAACATTAATGTGTGTTTGTAATTTCATCCATTTCCACCTTTATTTGTCGCTTATAACCTAATAATATTACTGTTTGTTTGTAATTTCATCCATTTCCACTCGTATTTGTCTCTGATAATCTAATAACATTAATGTGTGTTTGTAATTTCATCCATTTCCACCTTTATTTGTCGCTTATAACCTAATAATATTACGGTTTGTTTGTAATTTCATCCATTTCCACTCGTATTTGTCTCTGATAATCTAATAACATTAATGTGTGTTTGTAATTTCATCCATTTCTACCTTTATTTGTCGCTTATAACCTAATAACATTAATGTGTGTTTGTAATTTCATCCATTTCCACTCGTATTTGTCTCTGATAATCTAATAGCATTAATGTGTGTTTGTAATTTCATCAATTTCCACCTTTATTTGTCGCTTATAACCTAATAACATTAATGTGTGTTTGTAATTTCATCAATTTCCACTCATATTTGTCTCTGATAACCTAATAACATTAATGTGTGTTTGTAATTTCATCCATTTCCTCTCATATTTGTCTCTGATAATCTAATAACATTAATGTGTGTTTGTAAGTTCATCCATTTCCTCTCATATTTGTCTCTGATAATCTAATAACATTAATGTGTGTTTGTAATTTCATCCATTTCCACTCGTATTTGTCTCTGATAACCTAATAACATTAATGTGTGTTTGTAATTTCATCAATTTCCACCTTTATTTGTCGCTTATAACCTAATAACATTAATGTTTGTTTGTGATTTCATCCATTTCCACTCGTATTTGTCTCTGATAATCTAATAACATTACTGTTTGTTTGTAATTTCATCCATTTCCACTCATATTTGTCGCTTATAACCTAATAACATTACTGTTTGTTTGTAATTTCATCCATTTCCTCTCATATTTGTCTCTGATAACCTAATAACATTAATGTTTGTTTGTAATTTCATCCATTTCCACCTTTATTTGTCGCTTATAACCTAATAACATTAATGTTTGTTTGTAATTTCATCAATGTCCACCTTTATTTGTCGCTAATAACCTAATAACATTAATGTGTGTTTGTAATTTCATCAATTTCCACCTTTATTTGTCGCTAATAACCTAATAACATTAATGTGTGTTTGTAATTTCATCAATTTCCACCTTTATTTGTCGCTTATAACCTATAACATTAATGTGTGTTGTAATTTCATCAATTTCCACCTTTATGTGTCGCTAATAACCTAATAATATTAATGTGTGTTTGTAATTTCATCAATTTCTACCTTTATTTGTCGCTTATAACCTAATAACATCAATGTGTGTTTGTTTTTGTAGTTTAAAGTCGCACTGGCATGCCATATAGCAACGGAAGACCCCAGGTGCCTCTCTGAGCAGTATTTCAGGCACTACGGTACAACTACTGATCTTCCGCAAGTCAGTTTGATAACTTCCCCATATGAACCTACAGCGGTGATGGGCAATGGATTTGCAATCAACGACTATAACCAGGACAATGTCATATACCAACAAGAGTTGAAAATGGATACATATTTAATTGTCAACCTTCAACAAAATCTTAATCTTTTTTCCTCCATTTCTGAAGAGTTACATATAACCATCAAATATATACAGACGTCACAACTAAGTACCAGTATATCATTTACTTTATCAGTCTGTATTGTCTCCTTGTCATTATCGTCATAGACTGGACCCACTTTGTTACAAGACAACATTGTATAAGCAAACAATCTGAAAATAAACAACATATAAATGCTCCTTTAATTGTGATCAAGGTTAAAAGCACATGTAGGGCAAATGCTTTAAAACACTGGAGGTCACGAAAAGTATGAGAGGTTAAATGGACCGTGACTGATAAGCTGGGGAAACATTCATGCAGGCTGTCCGATTAGTGCAGTGGTTAGCATGTTCGTTTCCCACCAATGCAACCCGGGTTCGATCCTCGGACCGGGAAGTATGTGAGATGGTACAGTGGTCGCCAGATCGGACAGATGGGTTTTCTCTGGGTACTCCCACATTTACGCTTTCATCCGAGTCAACGAGAGTGATTAATATAAGTTGTTAAAACTTGCTTCGCAATCGTTGTAAAATAAATAACGTTTAAACTTTAGAAATAAAAATTAATATGTCGACGATCACATTTGTTATGTCAGTAACACTTGTAATACAAAATCTGACGGCCAGGGTAGGTTTGGTAAACAATACACTGGTGTTAAATATTTAAGTGTACATAGCACAGATATGGGTGTTGCAGGTTGCATGGAATCTGGAAGTGTAGCACAGATATGGGTGTTGTAGTCTCCATGGAATCTGGAAGTGTAGCACATATATGGGTGTTGCAGTCAGCATGGAATCTGGTAGTGTAGCACAGATATGGGTGTTGCAGTCTGCATGGAAGCTGGTAGTGTAGCACATATATGGGTGCTGCAGTCAGCATGGAAGCTGGTAGTGTAGCACAGATATGGGTGTTGCAGTATGCATGGAATCTGGAAGTATAGCACAGATATGGGTGTTGCAGTCAGCATGGAAGCTGGTAGTGTAGCACAGATATGGGTGTTGCAGTCTGCATGGACTCTGGAAGTGTAGCACAGATATGGGTGTTTCAGTCTGCATGGAATCCAGAAGTGTAGCACAGATATGGGTGTTTCAGTCTGCATGGAATCCGGAAGTGTAGCACAGATATGGGTGTTGCCGTCTGCCTGGAATCTGGAAGTGTAGCACAGATATGGGTGTTTCAGTCTGCATGGAATCTGGAAGTGTAGCACATATATGGGTGTTGCCGGTTGCATGGAATCTGGAAGTGTAGCACAGATATGGGTGTTGTAGTCAGCATGGAATCTGGAAGTGTAGCACAGATATGGGTGTTTCAGTCTGCATGGAATCCAGAAGTGTAGCACAGATATGGGTGTTGCAGTCAGCATGGAATCTGGAAGTGTAGCACAGATATGGGTGTTGCAGTCTGCCTGGAATCTGGAAGTGTAGCACAGATATGGGTGTTGCAGTCAGCAAGGAATCTGGAAGTGTAGCACAGATATGGGTGTTGCAGGTTGCATGGAATCTGGAAGTGTAGCACAGATATGGGTGTTGCAGGTTGCATGGAATCTGGAAATGTAGCATAGATATGGGTGTTGCAGTCAGCATGGAATCTGGAAGTGTAGCACAGATATGGGTGTTGCAGTCAGCATGGAATCTGGAAGTGTAGCACAGATATGGGTGTTGCAGTCTGCATGGAATCCGGAAGTGTAGCACAGATATGGGTGTTGCAGGTTGCATGGAATATGGAAGTGTAGCACAGATATGGGTGTTGCAGTCTGCATGGAATCTGGTAGTGTAGCACAGATATGGGTGTTGCAGTCTGCATGGAATCTGGAAGTGTAGCACATATATGGGTGTTGCAGTCTGCATGGAATCTGGTAGTGTAGCACAGATATGGGTGTTGCAGTCTGCATGGAATCTTGTTATCCTCTACCATCATGGTATACTTCCCTTGTTACTTCTAATACTTAGTTAATGAAGAGAAAAAGGAGATAATTCAGCAAATGCAATACACATTGCAATATGCAATCATCTTATTGCCTTGTTATTGTTCCAAGTGCGATGGATAAGCTTCGTCTATTCATCTCTCATTCTGCAGCGGGGGATAATAGAGGGCTGCTTAGGAGTCACGCAAGAAATAATAGAGATAAATTATGCCCACAAGAAATAACATGTGGAGAGGAAATTTGTGTTTGTGTATGTTTTACGTTTATTAATCGTTGCTACCGGTTGCCTAATATGTGCGACGCCACCTGAAGAGATTAGTCATTTTCGAGGATAGTGCAATGATACAGAGTCTACCCATTCCAGAATATCCTCTGGTTCTTTTAAGTGCACAGTGACTAAAGCACCGACATGAGACCTCGGTTTAATGTTCCATCTGAAACTGTTAATTTTATTAGGGTCAGACGGGGGATCGAACCTGTGATCCCTGGATTACCAGTCCAGAGTATTACCACTGGACTACAGATCCGTCTGTGAGGAAACTTGTGGCCCACGAGAAGTAATATATACAGGAGAAAAGCCCATGCTCCACGACAACATTTATAATATATACGGTATATATTAGCCTGGGTTTCAGTCTGTCGATTATTCACTTTTTAACTCCTGGCATATTGACATGATCAGATTTATTTTTTTACGTTTATTTATCGTCGCTACCGGTTGCCCATATGAGCGACGCCTCCTGAAGATATTAGTCATTTTAGATTTTGGAAGATAGTGCAATGATACAGAGAGACCCATTCTAGAATCTCCTCTGGTTCTTTTACGTGCACGGTGTAAAGCACCGACACAAGACCTCGGTTTAACGTCCCATCTGAAAGACTGTTAATTTTATTAGGGTCAGACAGGGGATCGAACCTGCAATCCCTGGATTACCAGTCCAGCGTGTTACCACTGGGCTATAGATCCGTCTGAGACATGATCAGAAACTCAATACGGCCCAATTAATAGTCTCATTGTTAAAATATATTTATTTGACTGACCAGGCAAAATATATCGACGCCTGTTCCCAGGCTAGGTATATATATATATATACTTACTATTCCACCATTTACTGGACTTTCCAAGTCAGGAACATCACTATATTCCACTTCTTTATATCCCAAAAAATCACCAATTATTATTCAATACCGAATTGTACCGTAATACATGATGAATGTGTAGCTATAAGTGTGGTACATGTATTCTCCATAGTAACAAGATGATATATACCAGTCATTAATTCACTTCAAAGTCATTATCACAGGTCAATTGTTTCCAATTAATATTCATAGAATGAAGGCATGGACATGATACTGCAAATCTTAATTGGTTTTATCGATAATCAAATTATGTATGGCTGGACAATGAACTGTCGACAGCAAGTACAGGATGTCCCCATAATGCATTGACAAATTATTTTATTGTGAATCTTCTGCCTCATCAGAAATGATTAACTAACTATACAGTGCCATGTAAATGTTACAGTTACAGCATGCATGTACTTAACTAACTATACACAACCATGTAAATGCTACAGTTACAGCATGCATGTACTTAACTAACTATACAGTGCCATGTAAATGCTACAGTTACAGCATGCATGTACTTACCTAACTATACAGTGCCATGTAAATGCTACAGTTACAGCATGCATGTACTTAAATAAATTGCAGATGTAATTTGTATAATAAAGTTAATGCTTTGTATATTAAATTTGTATAATAAATGTTTAGATATGTACTTTGTGCAGTAAAATGATTTATTTTTAGATATAGATGTACTTTGCATTGACAAAACTGTGTATTGCAACTCTTCTGCCTCAAATAACTATACAGAACCATGTAAATGCTAGAGTTACAGCATGCATGTACTTAACTAACTATACAGAACCATGTAAATGCTAGTTACATGCATGTACTTAACTAACTATACAAAACCATGTAAATGCTAGTTACATGCATGTACTTAACTAACTATACAGAACCATGTAAATGCTACAGTTACAGCATGCATGTACTTAACTAACTATACAGAACCATGTAAATGCTACAGTTACAGCATGCATGTACTTAACTAACTATACAGAACCATGTAAATGCTACAGTTACAGCATGCATGTACTTAACTAACTATACAGAACCATGTAAATGCTACAGTTACAGCATGCATGTACTTAACTACCTATACACAACCATGTAAATGCTACAGTTACAGCATGCATGTACTTAACTACCTATACACAACCATGTAAATGCTACAGTTACAGCATGCATGTACTTAACTACCTATACACAACCATGTAAATGCTACAGTTACAGCATGCATGTACTTAACTACCTATACACAACCATGTAAATGCTACAGTTACAGCATGCATGTACTTAACTACCTATACACAACCATGTAAATGCTACAGTTACAGCATGCATGTACTTAACTACCTATACACAACCATGTAAATGCTACAGTTACAGCATGCATGTACTTAACTACCTATACACAACCATGTAAATGCTACAGTTACAGCATGCATGTACTTAACTACCTATACACAACCATGTAAATGCTACAGTTACAGCATGCATGTACTTAACTACCTATACACAACCATGTAAATGCTACAGTTACAGCATGCATGTACTTAACTACCTATACACAACCATGTAAATGCTACAGTTACAGCATGCATGTACTTAACTAACTATACAGAACCATGTAAATGCTACAGTTACAGCATGCATGTACTTAACTAACTATACAGAACCATGTAAATGCTACAGTTACAGCATGCATGTACTTAACTACTATACACAACCATGTAAATGCTACAGTTACAGCATGCATGTACTTAACTAACTATACAGACCATGTAAATGCTACAGTTACAGCATGCATGTACTTAACTAACTATACAGAACCATGTAAATGCTACAGTTACAGCATGCATGTACTTAACTAACTATACAGAACCATGTAAATGCTACAGTTACAGCATGCATGTACTTACTAACTATACAGAACCATGTAAATGCTACAGTTACAGCATGCATGTACTTAACTAACTATACAGAACCATGTAAATGCTACAGTTACAGCATGCATGTACTTAACTAACTATACAGAACCATGTAAATGCTACAGTTACAGCATGCATGTACTTAACTAACTATACAGAACCATGTAAATGCTACAGTTACAGCATGCATGTACTTAACTAACTATACAGAACCATGTAAATGCTACAGTTACAGCATGCATGTACTTAACTAACTATACAGAACCATGTAAATGCTACAGTTACAGCATGCATGTACTTAACTAACTATACAGAACCATGTAAATGCTACAGTTACAGCATGCATGTACTTAACTAACTATACAGAACCATGTAAATGCTACAGTTACAACATGCATGTACTTAACTAACTATACAGAACCATGTAAATGGTACAGTTACAGCATGCATGTACTTAACTAACTATACAGAACCATGTAAATGCTACAGTTACAGCATGCATGTACTTAACTAACTATACAGAACCATGTAAATGCTACAGTTACAGCATGCATGTACTTAACTAACTATACAGAACCATGTAAATGCTACAGTTACAGCATGCATGTACTTAATTTAATGGCAGACATAGCAATGTAATTAATTAAATTACCAATTACATGTCAATGCCACAATTGCAATGTAATTAATTAAATTACAATTACTTTCCCAATGTAATTATTTAAATTACATTTAAATATAAATTCTTATTAGAGACAGATACAAGATATCAACATGTGCAACTTTTGACACTATAATGTACTACCATTTATTTCAAAAGAAAATACTAAATATTTAAATTCCTAATCAGATTTGGTCAGTAGTTGGCCTACCTGTGATTATGATTTACAACTTTGTATGTAAACCCTCTGGCTATAGATGTATGTTGAGTCAAATCTATTCATATTAAATTTAAGAGTTACAATTCTGTGTCCAATAAATAGCCTGCCTAACACAGGTACATTGTATTTTGATAGAAACCATGGCAAGCCATCAATACATATTATACACGATTGAAATTGAATTGTAATTGAAAAGTAATTGTTAATTACAGGCGTATTTTAAAAGTAATTAATTAAATTACATGTAATTAAAAATATCCAATTACTTTCATTTTTGTAATTAATTACAGGTAATTACAATTACTTTGTTCAATTACCCCAGGTCTGTTGAATGGCAGATGTAATTTGCATACTGGTAATAAAGTTAATGCTTTGTATACTAAATTTGCATAATTCAATTTTTAGATATATTTATACATGTACTTTTTACAGTAAGATTAATTTTTAGATCTACATTGTATTTATATAAATTATGTACTTTTAGATATATTGGCTGTCTGATTAGCGCAGTGGTTAACGCGCTCGCTTCTCAATGCAACCCGGGTTCGATCATCGGACCGGGAAGTATGTGAGATGGCATGGTGGTCGCCAGATCGGACAGGTGGGTTTTCTCCTGGTACTCCGGTTTCCTCCCACACGAATGACCACATTTACGCTTTCATCCGCGCCAACGAGAGTGATTAATATAAGTTGTTACAACTTGCTTTCATTCGTTGTAAAATAAATAAAGTTTAAACTTTTAATTGTATACTAATAATTTTAAAACATATCAGAGAACTCCATTTCAGAGAACTCCATTTCAGACACGAGCTGTAAAAACTAGGGATGGCAACGAATATTTCCTCGAACGTTCTAATATCCGATTACTATTCCAGTATTCGGAAAAAAATATTATATTGTCCTCAGTCACACGTTTGGAAATGCTTGAATCGCTCCGAGAATAAGAAAACTGCTAGGTTCTATGAAAATTGGATTTAACATATTCGGGTACATCAATCTGAATAATCATTTGAAGAAGATGACGTTTACGCGTAAAACAGAAATTAGTTTCGTTTGGCACTTTTTATAAGAGTTTGAGTGATTTTGATAGAATTCTATCGAATATTCGAATACCTTCCCGACTGAATATTCGAATAGTTTAATCGCTACCGGTATTCGTTGCCATCCCTAGTAAAAACGCAAACATTCTGAAAGCCAGCTCCTTCACATCGAGAAAAATATGACACACCTAGAGGGATTGGAAATATTGTAATGAGAGACATCGGTCAGTTACTGTCCCTGAATACTCTCTAAAAGTATGTAGGTCCTCTTTAAGTTGTTTCCTCTGTTTTTATCGTTATTTCCTTTGCACTACACGCCATCATTTTTTTCCCATGTTCTTATCTTATAATTATAATGTTACTATATCTCGACAGATATCCTACACTATATCCAATGGGTAAACTATCTGTAATTTATTTTTTATCAATTAATTAACATGATTTGGATAAAATCACATTTATCATAACGCAACATCCGGTTAGGGAACAACTGTAAAAACAAAGGATTCCAACTGAAACCGCTATACATTTAGGGATAAATCAGACTTTATCTGCCAAGGGAGGTAATAGAAAAGCCAGCGAGGTGTTCCTACTTTATGTACTTCAAGCGAGGTAGGGACTGAAGACGCTACACTACTGATTTACAGCATACCATTCTATCAGCAATCCAGTTGTTTGAAGCGGTGTAAAAATGGATCTCTTGCGATCTGACTGAAATACATTTCTTATACTATTGGCCGTACAGCCTGGTTGTGGACCATTGTTTCAAGTTTGCTTGTTTGTATTTTGTGGTTTGGTGTCACACCAACAGCTTAGGTCATATGGCGGCTTTCCAGCCATCATTGGTGGAGGAAGACCGTGGGTGTCCCTTCGAGCAGTATTTCAGGCACGGATGGGCACCCAGGTAGAACAACCAACCTTTTGCAAGCCAGTTGGATAGCTTCCTCACACGATAGAGTTTGACAACCCCAGTGGGATTCGAACCAGCAGTGGCGAGGAGCAAGTGGTTTGAAGTCAACTACAATAACCCCAAGCGACTCAATAAATGCCATAAATCTGTTTATATTGAATCTAGGCCTTTCAACACCACAGATCTCTAAATACGCTTACAGTAACATTACTATTTTTAGACACAATTACTCATTTTGATAAATGAACTAGTCCAAATGTAATTTTCTTATTCATTTATTGGTCTAAAAATATCATGGACCAGTCCATGTCAGTTACTTGGTGTTGAATGGGTTAACGCCCCCAATACATGTATCCGTTTACTCAGACTGTGCAAATCACAATTCTAATTATTCTCCATGTGCAGCACTTTCCCTAGGTCAATATTTGTTTGTTTTTGGGGTTTAAAGTCAAACAAACAGCTTATTACAGTTATTATTGGTGGAGGAACCCAGGTGCATCTCCATGCAGTATTGCAGGACGGCCACGCACCCGGGTAGAACCACAGACCTTCTGCACGCCAGCTGAATAGCTTCCTCACATTAAATAATTTCACATTTACAGGGATTCGAACATACAGAGGTGAAGGGTAAGTGATTTTAAGTCAACGACCGTAACCGCTTGTCCACGGAGTCCCCCGTCTAAGTCAATGTACCTTTAAAGTTCCTATCAACCGTACGTAATACAGAGGTGGTGCAACTATAAAAACACTATATTAGAAATAACATATTGTATTTCTCACCATTCTTATTTTATACAAATTTATGCTAACTTGATTGCGAAACAAGTTATTACAATTTATATTAATCACTCTCGAGACCTCATTTATGATGGAATCCATCGCCATGAGGGAGAGAGAAGAGGCAACGCGGAATTTAAATCCCTTGCCTAAGGGCACAATCATAACGGCTACAGCTGGGCGCTAATTTGAGGCCTTTCGCATATGAAGCGATCACGTTCCACACGATTCTTTTACACTTCTACAACTCTTCATTTGAATACTCAAGTATTAGAATCATAAAATCGCACCAAAACAAAAATATGCATTTCAAATTTATAAATAGCATGGCTACTAAACATTCTTCCGAAATTATTTGAACACTTGTAAGTTGTTTTCCATCAGTAAATTGTGAATTTGTGATCTACAAACACTCAAAAGTGACGGTAGTAATTTCTGATGATGGTTAGCCATGCTTTGGAAACCACATTTGTTTATACATAGTTCTCATGTGACGACATCATTGGCTGCCATTTTGTTTGGCAAAGTTGACCAGATATTATATATATTGTATAGTAGCATAATTTTATTTTCCTCATAAAATATTTATTTTTCATCCCATCACCACGACATAAGTTCAATGGGCATATTTCACAAATTTCGTTCGTATCACTAACGAATAAATAATAATTTACCTGTATATATTACTATTTCAACTGTGAACATAGACTCAAAAATAGCTACAAGTTAAGTTCTTATAATTTATAATTAATTCAAACATCATTGTCCAAAAATTAATTAATATTTAAAAAGTACATTTCAATACCGTTAAAATCATATTAAATTTTATATTAACAAACAAAAATTAATTAAATTATTGCATCTAAATAATTACTAGGAAAATCCTGAAATTGCCATTTATAAAACTTGCCAAACAAAATGGAGACCAAGATAAGATCTTATCAGTGTTTTGACTATTTTCACAGTGTTTTCCCATGCTGTGGGAACTATGTATTATTGGATGTTAAATCTGTACAAACATTTGTTGTGATCCTTGATCACACATCATCATTCATGGTAAGTGTTGTTTCATGCATGGTTTTTAAGCTTGTTTACATAAATTTGTTATCTTTGCAACTGTTGTGTGCAACATTTGTTTATTAGTTGATTAATTTTGTTTTGTGGCGAATATTTTGGGAAAAACATTATTTGGGAATTGCACCACAAAACTAAATAACTGTTAATTATAGGATTAGAATTAATGGACTGCGTACATTTACCATTACACGACCCGGTTATCGCCATATACATGCTCAACAACGGGACCTTAAGATTCGCGACAGATTATGACGGACATTCAACATTCACTCGGGAAACCGTCCTCGTCTTTTGGTTTGATTCTCAAATCCAAAAACTTCCGTTTTTCATATTGTTGTAAAAAAATTGGTCGGTACATTTACACACCGAAATGTCGGTACACACCGAAATGTCGGTACACATGTGTTAGACACCCAAACGTCGGTACACATGTGTTACACACCGAAACATTGGTACACCTGTGGTACACACCGAAACATCGGTACACCTGTGGTACACACCGAAACGTCGGTACACCTGTGTTACAGAGTATTTGATACGTCCATTTAAACTCTATGCTCGTATATAAAGTGTTTTATTCACAATGTGAAAGCTTTAAAATACAATTTCCCTTAGGAGTGACAAAACATACTTCATTTAAGTCCATTCTGTTCATTTCCAGCAACCAGTTATCTAAGCATAATATTTTATCACATAACAAATGCAACTTCTTCTAATGTTAAATGTACAGAAAGTGCAGCCTACAATCTGTGCAGCCTGTGCAGCCTACAATATGTGGGCTACAATCTGTGCAGGCTAGTCACTGTAATCTGCATCTGTTTCTCCGTTGTCCTTTCTTCTCCGCAACCAGATCATCCGGTGTTTCTGTTTCATGTAATACGCAAGTACATCCTTCTGATATCCAATTTCACCATCTGAAAAGAAAAATAGTGTGTGTGTGTTTTACGTTTATTTATCGTCGCTATTGGTTGCCAATAAATTTCCATATAAGGGGAGGTAATTCAGAAATTTTAAATATATGCATAGATTTCAAATTGATCCCGATTACTGAGCGATTGAAAATGAACATTATAGTCATGATATCTAACAACACAATGCTTACTATATCTCAATATGCAGCACATTCTAATTTGCCACAATATGGACTTTATTGCTGTGAATTAGCAGGGTTCCCGCTGTCGGTCACCAATGGCGCCAAAATTCAAAAAATCATTTTGTGTTATATACATGGCTTCAAATATTTATCTGTGAACTATATGGCTCTTAGTTAGCTCCAAGTTTGTCAAATTGACTCCAGTGTTTTCCATTTGGCGACAGTAGTGGAGCAGACAAACATTCAGACAGAGGGAACCCTGATTGGATAGCACAAATGTATGTCAAACTTACGCCAGACAAACATTATGCCGAATAATTCTTATACGCGGTGAATGGTTACACACAAGTTTAGTTTCTACATAGACTTGATAGGACTAGTGAGATGTGTAGGCTATGTTGCTATGCCCCCCCCCCTTGACGTTTAGTTTCTACATAGACCTAATAGGACTAGTGAGATGTGTAGGCTATGTTGCTATGCCCCCCCCCTTGACGTTTAGTTTCTACATAGACCTAATAGGCTAGTGAGATGTGTAGGCTATGTTGCTATGCCCCCCCCTTGACGTTTAGTTTCTACATAGACCTGATAGGACTAGTGAGATGTGTAGGCTATGTTGCTATGCCCCCCCCCTTGACGTTTAGTTTCTACATAGACCTGATAGGACTAGTGAGATGTGTAGGCTATGTTGCTATGCCCCCCCCTTGACGTTTAGTTTCTACATAGACCTAATAGACTAGTGAGATGTGTAGGCTATGTTGCTATGCCCCCCCCCTTGACGTTTAGTTTCTACATATACCTGATAGGACTAGTGAGATGTGTAGGTTATGTTGCTATGCCCCCCCCTTGACGTTTAGTTTCTACATAGACCTGATAGGACTAGTGAGATGTGTAGGCTATGTTGCTATGCCCCCCCTTGACAACCTCATGGCCATTGCTGGGGCAGCATACATGTACCTGATTATCCATGTTGTCATAAATTGCTTTTACCCATACATGGAGAATGGTATATGTAAAGTGAGGTAAAGTCTAGATCCGTTATGTCGAATTCCGCCGGACAGAACAAAATACTTCGACATAGCCGAAGTTTGACTTAACGAAATTTGATATAAACGGAGCTAGTTATATGTACAATGATAGTGTCTGAAACATAGACGCATTTATGTATATAAATCAGTATCGCAGATTCGATCCCCTGTCTGACCCTAATAAAATTAACAGTTTCAGATGGGACTTTAAACCGAGGTCTCGTGTCGGTGCTGTACACCGTGCAAGTAAAAGGACCAGAGGGGACTCTGGAATGTGTCTATGTTTCAGACATTATCATTGTACATATAATTCTATGTCTTCGAGATAACCGGAGAAATCGACATAACCGACTTTGACATGGCGGATGTACACTGTACATGTATATTTATTAACCCCTGCATTAGGAACGGTAGGGGGGTTATTGTTTATGGCTGTGCCTGTCCGTCTATGTATAGGATAACTCCACAATTGTTGATGGAACACATAGTGTATAGGAAACCTTGTATGACCTTTGAGGCTTGAAATTAAATTTTGACCTAAGGTCATTGGCTTCAATTTTGTTCAAGCATCGCCTCCCGGGTATTTAACTGGGAGTTTTGATACAAATGTACATCCTGCGTTTTATGTTTAAATAATTAAATGCTTACTTACACCGTACATAATAGTTCTTTTGGTTGTCCTCAAAAAGATTTTTTTCATCCTGGCATTTCATTACAGCGTCTTCTTTCCAGTAGAATGAACATTCTGATAATCTTGTTCGCAAAATCTTCAAAATAGTATTATCGACCCTCCTGTAAATAAAAATATAAAATGTTGTAGCTGCTTTCTCCAAAAATTAAATTAGTTGTATACATATTTATTTTAGCTTGATTGCGAAACAAGTTCTTACAACTTATATTAATCACTCTCGAGACCTCATTCCTGATGGAATCCATCGCCACGAGGGAGAGAGAAGAGGCAACGTGGAATTTATATGCCTTGCCTAAGGGCACAATCGTAACGGCTCTAGTGGGGCTCGAACTCGGGGCCTTTCGCACCTGAAGCGAACGCACTACCACTGCGCTATCACGACTTCCACATTAAAATTAAACTGATATACTGTTTACAAATAAGACATTGTATGTTGATCAAAGTGCAAGTAGTTAATATCTCCTTGTTTTCATGCATTGCAAGGTTGTATTTAGATACTGTTTTGTAATCTTTGTGAACCCAATATCCACGAATATTTAGTCATTTCACACAATGTTTTATAATCTTCATGATATTTAGTCATTTCACACATACTGTTTTGTAATCTTCATGAACCCAATATCCACGAATATTTGGTCATTTCACACAACGAATATTTAGTCATTTCATACATACTGTTTTGTAATCTTTGTGAACCCAATATCCACGAATATTTAGTCATTTCACACATAATGTTTTGTAATCTTCATGAACCCAATATCCACGAATATTTAGTCATTTCACACAACGAATATTTAGTCATTTCATACATACTGTTTTGTAATCTTCGTGAACCCAATATCCACGAATATTTAGTCATTTCATACATACTGTTTTGTAATCTTCATGAACCCAATATCCACGAATATTTAGTCATTTCACACAACGAATATTTAGTCATTTCATACATACTGTTTTGTAATCTTCATGAACCCAATATCCCCGAATATTTAGTCATTTCACACATACTGTTAGGTAATCTTCGTGAACCCAATCCCCGAATATTTAGCCATGAAATGCATTCATTTCACACATACTGTTTTTAATCTGACTGAGGCGTTGTTTCACTTTTGGTATTCAAATCGCGAGCATGACAATTGACCAACACTGTAACTAATAATAACTGTATAGCGAGTCCCAAATGAAGTCAGAATGCATAGGTGACACTATAAAATTAAAGTAAAGTGTTTGTTTATTATAGTGTCACCCCTATTTAAAGGGCCAGCCATTGCTGACTTACGAGACACCGCTTTTTATGAACATCAGTACTTCCCCGAGTCCTATGCTTGTATGCCAGGCGCCAGGCTGGTAGGCAATCGGTAACCATTATTCAACTAGCTGGCGGCTCACCAACCGGCCATATCAGAACTAACCCCCGACGAGGTTCGAACATTTGACCTCCTGCTCTGTAGGCGGACGCCTTAACCACTAGGCCACGGTGTATGTTCTTTCCATCAAATGATCAAGGTGTTAGTGTTGTAAGAAACTGTAGTAATACTGGGTATATTAAAATGTATGTTGCAAATCATACCACTTTAGTATCAGCTATGTACCAAAATACTAAGACAAAATATGTCTCATTAACATTAAAACAAACTTACATGTCTCTAACAAACTGTACATGTGCTTCATATCTACACAGTGGGTCTCCTATCTCGCATTCATCTATAGTTGGCACACGTTCATAACGCTTGTGATAGTAAACAGGGGCCTCTTTTGGTCTAAACGGGTACACAAACTTTTCTGAAAACACAAAAATTACATGTATAACAAAGGGGATCAAATGAGCCTGGATAAGTAGACTCACTCACCCCGATCTACTATCCACAATACAACTGTTTGCACATTGGTAGCCAGGTAACAGGCTATATAGTTACTTTAAATTTGTTTTGAAAACATAGGATACTAGACTATAAGGATGCTACAGACCCAAATATGTCCACATTGACTATTCCTACCATCCGTGGTCCAGTGGTAGAGCGTCGGATTTGGAATCGATCGTTCCGGGTTCGATACTCGATCAGGACACGTATGTAGTGTCATTGAGCAAGGCACCTCACACACATTGCTTAGTACTGGTTAACTACTTAGGTCGGCTAAGCTTGCCCAGGAAAACATGTCTACGTAAGGGGTTTGACATTAATGGAACATACATACATACCACAGGTTCATGAAAAGTCAAGATGTTTTTAATGGTTTCCGACACGGCGACATACTTTATATTACACCAGTGACACCATTCAAACAAATGTGGTTGTACTACTGACCACATTTGGCACCTTTCCTATTGGCACAACAGTAAGAAGTCTTGAAGATCACTAATAGCTCTAAGGTGTCCAGAGTGTAAGCTAAATGCCTGAGGTATGCCCTCCAAAAATAAGGCGAAACAGATGTCGCCCGTAATCGGCTTATGTCTATTGTCGCCGAAGCTATGGAAAATAAAGCGACCATAAAGGGATTTCAATTGAATCGCCCTGTACAGTGACTGACAGCTAATTATATTTGATCAAAGAGGCAGTATGGCGGGAACATATCGGGCAGACGAGCTTGAGTTGAAAAAATTATTAAATAATTCCAGTCCATTAGTAACCATAATTTTTCTTTTGATGTCTACTCTCACGAGTGTGACTGGCATTTCAGTCTGTAAAAACCAGTACTCAACTCTCAGTAAACGTCTTCCTGGGTATTGGTCAATTCGTACCATGGTGTATTGGACGTTTCGTACCTTGGAACTTGGAAGTTTTGTACCAAATGTCTGAGACGATTTGTACCAAAGTCTGGACAGTTCGTACCCTATGATTAAGGGTTATTGTTAAGAGCTAAAGATGTTTCGTATCAAAGTCTGGACAGTATGATTAAGGGTTTTGTACCATATCTGAATATAGTATACATGCGAAAAACACAAAACAAGGATAATTTCGTATATATGTGATCAAAAAGTATCAAACATCTCCAACACTACATTTTTAAAACTTTTTTTTAATTTTGAGAAACGCCTACATGTACCCTGACTGTTGCAGGTGTTGGACTTTTTAACGGCATTGCGAGTATACTCAGAACTCTATGCAGACTATAGATGATGATGATGAACCTTAATCTTTGGTCGTTTTTGGTCCACTTTATGGCGTTCAATTTATAAATTATAGCAGAATTTCGTGACGAACGAAAAAACGATTATACTTGCGAGGCATGCAGGTTGCGTCTGGCATGTATCCTGGGTATACTGGTAACCGGTGACAATAGCCTGTGTATTTTTATTCCAAAATGAGGCTGGGCAAATAATGTTCACTCTCAATTAAGCATAATCATATTTATTTTATTGTATGCAATATTAGTTAGCAAGAAATAAATCATAACTAAATCAAAAACAAAGTGAAAGCAACAACACATGCCTCCATCTTTAATTTACACGGTAATGATCCTAAAAGTTAGTGTGGGCCATTTTTGATTTCGAGATGTTAACAAGAAGGAAAACAAGGCCACATGCTGTCTATGTTTCACCGACGTAAGCTATCCACCATCTCGTTCCACATCAAACTTAATGAAGCATCTAAAAGGACACCATAATGTAGACGTAAACATCGACAAGACTATGAGTCAATCGCCGAACTTTCCCCCACACCTAACAACATCAGGGCAATTCCTGATGATTTATATAAGCCATAATTCATTACTTGGACACTGTTCCACACTTGGACATGTGCACTGGATTATCTACAGCAGTTGAATTTCTAGTCATTTCCTTTGATCTCATTTCGTGTACATGTATTATTAATTTATTATTATTAATCCTATTAAATACACTACAGCGCTTTTAACATCTGGGCGCTTTCTTAATTTCTACAATTTGCAGTCGCCGGCGAAATATCAAAGAATCTGTCAATGCCTTGCTTATATACTTGTTAATTACACAATAGTCGTAGCAAGGACATTATCCACGAGTACATACACAGTAAGTACATGTACATGTTTTCTACACCTATGGTGTTGATTAATCTCGGAAGACAGGCCGATTTCATTGATGTATTGTATCGGGTAAGTTATAATTGACAAAATTAAACAGTTGGAACTCAGGTAATTATCAGATTACAAATGTATACAAAATGTTTTATAATCAAGCCCCATTCTTACAGATGGATCTATAGCCCAGTGGTAACACGCTGGACTGGTAATCCAGGGATCGCAGGTTCGATCCCCCGTCTGACCCTAATAAAATTAACAGTCTTTCAGATGGGACGTTAAACCGAGGTCTCGTGTCAGTGCTTTACACTGTGCCCGTAAAAGAACCAGTGGAGACTCTGGAATGTGTCTCTCTCTGTATCATTGCACTATCCTCCAAAATCTAAAATGACTAATATCTTCAGGAGGCGTCGCTCATATGGGAAACCGGTAGCGATGATAAATAAACGTAAAAAACATCAAGCCCCAAATCCCCTGTTATCATTCAAACGCATGTTCAATAAGTTTGCTAAAATTCTTTAACTCCAATGAAAATGAAATTAATAGTAAAAAACGGAAACTAGATTTAAAATGTGTGCCTACTTCCAAGAAAGTGAAACTCACTACGGGTAAAAAGGATATTAAATATGATTCAAAACGCGAAACGACTTTTCATTATATACTATGATGATGTTATTCATAAACTTAACTAGTGTAAGCCATCATTCGACATTTAGCATAATAATTGGGGCAAGTAAAATTCACATTGGGGCAAGTCAGTTTGCCAGTGTCACTTGTCCCGGGCATGTCAGTTTGAAAAGAATTTGTTGAGCCCTGATACCGCGACACCCCTACATGTGACGTCACATGAGTAGCGGGCACCCTACAAATGTCAAATGCAGCCGATAGATAACAAATTCTTTGAAATTCACCTAAATATTGACAACATGAATAAAAAGTGTAAGAGGAAAACACATGTTTTGAATAAATTACGGTAAATTTACCTGTAGAAATGACATTTCTGCTAGTTTTTGCTATGGACAATTGCAAAAATCCGACGGAAACTGTCAATAGTAAGCACAAAATGAACATGTGCGGTTCATTTGGATTTATTCTGATATCACCTCTTATTAGTATTCACCGATATTTATACAAACTGTTATATTAGGGTCACTGGGGATCCTGTACAGTAAATGCGGACATTTCATATGCAGTTTGGACGTTTTGCAACCAATGGTAGAGATGTTTCGTACCCAATGTCTGAGACGATTCGTACAATAAACAGCGAATATACAACAATAGGCTAGCTAGCTGCTAAGGCCTACCAACAACACCAAATAAAATGCCAGAGATTCAATACCCGATATATGAAAGAAACAAACCCCTAATATATCTGGCAGGTTTCTCTATCCATTGCGGAAACTCGCCATCCTTCATATATGGCTTCCATGGATTAATCCGATCATCTTCACTAGTTGGTGCCATGATTGCCAACTTTAGAAGTTTTCGGAAATAATTTCCAAGGTCGGCCACTAAGATTTCTCTATCAAGCACGTCTGTCAAGCACTAAACAAACTTAATATATACTGGCTCCCGGCTAGTCCTACCGTACACAGATGAAAGTCGTTACGTGCAATCTTTTCTTTCTTTTCCTCCGTATGCCCTTCCAATTATGGAACACCAAGATGATCCCTGGTCACATCTTGTATTAGTATGAATATGTCGGTATATTCCTCATACACGTAAATATAAAATCACTGGCTAAAAATAAAATATCAATTGAGATCGGGAAACAGACTATATTTATTAATTAATGCTTGGCTAGCAATAACGTTTTTCTCATTTTTTGCTCGTACCGTATTCGACACTCTGTACACTTATCTGTTGAAATACGTAGCAGGACCGTTACTGGTATGGATGCTACGGGAGTGTGGCTACTCGTCTTAATCGCACTGTTGGACGGCTGACCTGAATCCCTCTACTATGTGTGCATGCACTATTCAATCGTCCACGTGGTTCCGATCTATGAGTGTTTTCACAAAAAATAAATGTTTGAACTGTGTATGAATGAGCGAATGGATGATAGTGGGCATTGTTTGATACTATATCGATCAACTATATGTACTGAATCAAAGTTCTTTATCCAGTTCCTTGGTAGCTCACCACTGTCAATTGAGTGTTGGAACGTTTCACTTATGCCACTGACACTTGTACAAGTTTTCAATATAATGTATTTTGGATGTTATCATGTCCTTTCGCTTTTGTTGAGATACTATTGCTCAATTGTTGAATTTAGCTCAGCTACAACATTGGGGATTTGTGTCGGAACCAACAACAGAATGCCTATGACATAAACAGTGAGGAAGTTTCAATGACCATAGTCCACATACCAGTCTTTCCAGATAAAACGTACATTCTGTTATAGAAAAAAAGTAACAAGTACAAAACAAATACAGTGACTTTTTAATGCGTTCATTTTTATAATCCCATATCAATTTGACTGTTGACCTCTTCAATGTTGATGGTGCCCGGGGAGCGTTCGTCAGGGACAGTGGCTAAAAATCTCATTAAGTTAGACACATATATTGTTTTTAACGATATTGTTATTGTGTATCCGGTCTTTTTTCATGGATAACTCTTCACCGCTGTTTACAATGATCATTATGTACTGGAGCCTTTGTTTTGCCTTTTGAATTACAATAAGTTGTGTATGTTCAGAATGCTTAATTAGTACTAACTACCAATTTAATTTCTGTGTTATCATACGTTTTGCTTGTCAATAGTTGTACTTTCTTTTTTATTAATAAATATATTTTGCTTTGCAATTTTAAATTTTAGTTAGTACAGAGCATCAATATGGATTCTATTGACATCCATAAAGTGCGCCAAACATATTAACGTCGTTTGATGTCAATGACGTCACATCATATTGATGACGTCATGTATGTTTATTTTTTATTAGTATTCCTGACGAAGTCCAACATGGACGAAATGTTGAATAAAAGTTACCGATTTATTGGAGTTTGTTCATTCATTCCAAGATATAAATGAAATATAGAAATTTATCAGTGAAATAAAATGTCTTATTCCACTGGTTGACTAGAGTGGAATAACATATTTTATTTCACACTGCTTTACACTTATGGTTCCTAGCCACTGCAGATTCAAATATTGCCATTGCGAACATTATCTGACTCAAGCCAAATCGTCAATGAAGTCATTTGCGACGTCGTCTAAGCGAGATATTTTAGAGCCATGTAGCGCATGATTGCAATATTGCATAGTTTTCTATCATAAAACACGTTTCACCCTAAGATAAAAAGAAAATGTGTTTACTTGAGTAAATGATAAATTATATTTCACTCATGAACATAGAACATATTTATTATTTGTTCGTTTAAGCAAAATTTAATTATATTTCCCTCATGAACATAACAAGCTATTGATAGCGCTACTCGTGATAATAATACATGTACTTTCGATGTTCATTCGATTAAATACAGTCCGATCATACACTGAAGCAGTCAATATTATATATGTGATATTAAGTATATAAAATTCATTTAGAAAAATGGGATGACATTATCAATGACTTGTTTTCAGCACATAACATGATTTCAAGGCTCAGACCATCTACGCAGTATACATATTCTTCCTTGAACTTGCTCATATGTACGAATGAAAGCATACAGATAAGAGTTGCCAAGCAGCATGAATGAATAACACAATGGATAGATGCCTAGATGGTGAGGTAAACGCTGCATAAGAAAACATGAACAAAGCAAACAAAAACATGTTTCCATGCAAAATAAAACAGAAACTATCTTTCAAAAACAGAAGAGGTAGATAATACTGCTGGAGTTGATATGACCATCGTGCACATATCAGATTGGGTTGATGACACATGCAATAAGATAAATCAATGGCACGATATATATGTATCAACTATACTACACACGCAGGTTCATCCATATGCTTAATGCACTTAACTGACTAACAGTAAACTACCGCCGTGTACAAACCTTCACCGTTGTCAAATAACAATTCAGAATGAATTTAAATTAGTAGTCCACCACATCTTCGTGCCACACAATGTACTCTTAACGACTTAAAACTGTTTTCTCAAATACAGTACAACTCAAATTCCATTTCATGTAGAACGATGCGTTTATGGAATGGACTTAAGATTCCCAACTATATACGTGCCAGAACCCAGTCCATATAATAATGCTATCATAATCAAGCCATGTGAGGTAACACCTTAAGGGGCAATTCAAAAGTCGAAGAGTTTCCAAAGGTTCTTTGTAACCACACAAGCTAATGCTATCTCAATCTACGTGAGTTGCTGCAATGGACGGCTCAAACGCCTGATATGTGTACAAAGCTGCTTCATTGTTCGCCTAAAGACTCCCAATAAGATCATATACTTTATAGTATGGGAATAAACATATTATATTAGCATGTATTTTAGATATAAGTGGCGATTGGAAAGTAGGATATTTTCAAAATTTTCATTAAATTTTAGCTGTGACGTCGTGATTAATAAGTTTCAAATTGCCCAGCTTCCTGCCAGTGATGGTTAGCTAGTATCCTCTATATTATGTTCCTTGCTCGCGAAAGTTCCTGTGTCCTTAAATTGGTTATGATCACCGAATGTAAATATTCCGCACCCAAACAGTCATCGATAAGAGATCACCTACCCTGGGTCAATCAGAGTGTTAAGCGAATGATTAGAAGGCGACATAGGGCCTTTAAAAATACTAGGAAGTCAAGTACGCCTTCAAACCGCAAGACATTCCTGGATCTAAAACATTTAGTGCGGAAAAAGGTCAAATAGGCTTATCACCAATATCTGGAAAACATCCTAAATCTAAACAGTGTTGATGCCTCCCATCCTAACAGACCAAACACCAATACACTTTATTCCATCCTTAAGCATTCCAAGCAAGACTCCAAATCAATGCCACCCCTAAAGCATGAAAACAAATTGCACCATGAAGAAGCTGCTAAAGCCATAGCACTGAACAATCAGTTTCAGTCTGTCTTCAGCTCCAAATCCCCACTAAGACTTACCTCCATTTGTAAAATGAAAATTCAGGACACAAATGGAAACCTGAATGGTCAATCCACGCCAAACATGAATGAGATCACAGTAAGTTCAAATGGCATAGAGAAACTTCTCAATAACCTGAACCCCCATAGGGCTAGTGGTCCTGACCAAATTAAGCCAATCATACTTAAATCCTGTCTAAAGAACTCTCACCTATCATTGAAGTCTTATTCCAAAAATCCCTCAACGAAGGATCACTGCCGGCCCAGTGGAAGTCAGCAAATGTTGCTCCCATTTACAAAAAAGGGGACAAGTCAAACCCCGCCAACTATAGGCCTATCTCACTGACATGTGTCTATGCAAGGTACTGGAACATACATGTATAGTTTCCTCCTCGATAGTAAAACACTTCACTAACCATAGTATTCTGTACCATTTGCAGTATGGTTTTAGAGAAAAACGGTCATGCGTGACCTAACTAGTAATGCTAGTCAATGACTTGGTTACCTCTGTCTACAATAAGCATCAGGTAAATCTCATCCTATTAGACTTCAGTAAGGCTTTCGATAAGGTCAATCACGAGAAAGTACTACTAAAAATGCATGACTATGGAGTCAGAGGTCAAACATTTTTAAGGTGGATTAAGAGTTTTCTAGATAATAGACTCCAGTCAGTTGTCCTTAATGGTATTAGTTCAGAGGCCATTCCGGTGTCCTCTGGAGGCCCACAGGAATCCGTACTTGGATCCCTGCTTTTCCTAGCCTACATGAACGACCTCCCACAAAACATCAGTTCCAAAGTCCGTATCTTTGCAGATGATACTGCAATCTATCTATCACTGACATTTGCAAATGAATCGGTCACACTCCAAAACGATCTTAAGAGATTAGAAGAGTGGGAGTTGGAGTGGGACATGGAATTTAACCCCTCCAAATGTCAAGTTATCCACGTCACAAGAAGAAAATATCCTATTCCCAGTCAATATAAACTCCATGGAGTCCTACTTGAGTCGGTCACCTCAGCCAAATACCTTGGCGTGGATATCTTAAATAACCTGTCGTGGGACACTCACATAAAAACATTAGGATTTCTACGTAGAAACCTCCAGGTCAAATACGAACCCTTAAGTCCATGGCTTACCAGACACTAGTGAGACCCCAGCTTGAATATGGCTCCGAGATCTGGTCGCCCCATACTCAAACATTGATATATCAAATTGAAGGTGTCCAGCGAAGAGCAGCCCGTTGGATAAAGGCTGACTTCTATCGTACCTCTAGTGTTACAGACATGCTACATTCCCTAAATCTACGCATACTAGATCAACGGCGTATTGACAATAGGTTATCCCTTATGTATAAAATTCATAATGATCTTGTTGCTATTCCCATTGAAAAGTACCTAGTTCCCCTCTCCCGTCCTGCTCGCTATTGTCATTCCTTAAGATATAGGTTAATTACAGCAACTACAGACTACTACAAGTTTTCCTTTTTTCCAAAGAACAATCTACCATTGGAACCATCTCCCTCCTGACATTGTCCATCTCCCTACCATAGAGTAATTAAATACGGCAGTTTGCCATATTGATCATGTCAATCCTTAGTTGCTCTGCGCAGCTGCTTTTAAACTTTTACCACAACTTATTTTCATTACTTTCTTAAATTATGCTTTTAACTACTCACACTTTTGCACCATGTCTACGTCCCCGCGAGGGGTTCGACATTAAAGGAAGATAGCTAAGCTTGAGAAAGTTCAAAGGCAAGCGGCCAGATTCATCACTGGCGACTACCATTCCCGAGAAGAAGGCTGCATCACAAACATGCTGCGAAAACTGGAGCTCGAGAGCCTACAGTCCAGAAGGAAGGCCAAAAGGCTGACGTTCCTATACAAAGTGGTCGAGGGGAAGGTGCCAGCTTTACCTTGTCACGACATTCTTACACCCATAAGGGCTAAGCGAAACGTAAAAATACGTAAATTCACTGACTGTACTACAATAAACATTCTAGAAAATCAAATTACAAATAATTCAAAGTGCTTCAAAACTTTCACTTGTAATAAAGAGCAGTACAAACAATCATTCTTCCCTAAAACAGTACTAGACTGGAATAAACTCAGTAACAATGTTGTGTGTGCAGAGCCAATAGGCGGTTTCAGGACAGCTCTAAATCCGCTCTACTAGACTCTCTCCCGTTGCACATTATGCCGTAACTGGCCCTGCAACGTAGATATCCAGATCCAGCTAGTTCTTCTTGAATGCTCTTACCCGATTAAACAACACGAACACAGCCTATATGTCGTAAAATAATGATCACGTGATTTTGTCCTTTTCCGTCGTGCAGTCGATATGGTAGGACGTGGATTTTGTTGATCTTTTAATATATCCGTGAACATCGTTTAATTCCTTGAATAATAATTTCTTATTGCAAGGTATTATCAATATATAACAAATGATTGTTGCATACATTAAAAATAATTCCGTTTTCTTATTGTTGTAGTCGCACAGAAAGTTTTCTGCACCTCGCCATGGCTCGAAAGGGTTTCTACCCAAAAAGCGGTCTACCAGGCAGCGTGGTAAAGTCAAGGCATTTCCTAAAGACAACAAGTCTGACCCAACCCATCTTACTGCCTTCATTGGCTACAAGGCAGGAATGACGCATATTCTGAGAGACGTCGACAGACCAGGATCCAGTAAGTTAAATAACTTGATTACTGCACAAATGATAATGGCAAATGTGCCCATGACAAAAATATAAACTGCATTGCAGCAAAAATCGATATAAATATTCTACAGTACGTACATATCAATTCAGTATGAGAAAATATTTTATATGTGACGTTGTGGTCCAATGGTAGAGCGTCGGATTTGGAATCAAACGTCGGGGTTCGATACTCTGGTCAGGCCACGTATGTAGTGTCATTGAGCAAGGCACCTCACACATATTGCTTAGTACTGGTTAACCGCTATGGTCGGCTTAGCATGCTCAGGAAAACATGTCTAGGTCCCCGCAAGGTTTAAACATTAATGGATCATAAATACATGTCTGAATTATTGTCTGCGACACTTCCGTTAACAAATTAAAAAGAAAACTAGCACTTTTGAAGTTTTTTAAACCATGTAAAGTGTATATAGCCAGAATGGATACTTCTGATGTCTTGTTAGTATAACGATACTTAGTCTTTGATGTTTACCATTCAACGAAAGCAATCAAAGTGTTCATTGCCAACCATCCGATAGATAGCGACGGTGTATGGTCATTTCGGCCCACCTAGTCACTTCTTTGGTCATTTCGGCCCATCAATAATATTAAGTCTGGTCATTTCGGCCCAGTAATACATGTATGTTTATTTTGCGAAATTTCGTCAAACATGTTCAAAAAGTGTACTAAGATAACAGTTTGTTTGGCTAGTATAATCACTATATTTGTAATTGACAATCTATCTAATCATTAGCAAGTTTTCACTTGTGGTTAAAGAAGTTCATCTGATTACTGCATTTATTGATAATTAAACCAGGGCATTCATTTGACCCGAGCTCCCGGGTTTTTACGCACGAAAATTGATAAAGATGCATATTTGACTCTGTGAAAATGCCCCGAGAGTCAACTTTGACCCGGGGCGTTGATCGGTCATGCGTCATCAAATATTTTCTCAGCGGAGTAATTATCAAAATATGTCTGTCTACGAGGTCGAAGACCGTAATCATTCATACATAAAACGCAGTTATTTTCATCAAGTCTGCTGCATTTCATTATGAACACGATCGTGATTTACGAGGGACTCACAATCAGACAAATGGCATCTAGGCAAACTTTACGTAAAATCTTCAACCAGCCGATCAGAATATAGTATCAACCACGCATAAAGCGCCTTCATCACTTGCGCCGCACAGGGTTATGTTCAAAACGCGTGGTTGATGTCATTATTCAGTTGGGTGGTTGAGAAAAAAGGCTTACCCAAACTTTAGTATCAAAGGGAAATAAATCTTTAATAACGTTTCTCTAATACCTGTACGGCTCGGTATTTTTCCGGTAAAAATTAGTTTTTATCAAAAGAAAATTATTGATCGTCACAATTAGCATGTTTTTGCAAACAACCAATTACCGTTTGTGTTTGCCATATGTGCTGCTAATCATGAGAACTGGGAAGTTTAAGTAGGTGTTGACATTATGTGTATTGTCAATGTACAATCGGCATAGATAAAACGGTGTTTTTGTAACACGTGTATTGTCAATAATAAGTAGTCTGCTATTTGAGAAGCTTATAGTGGGCCACTGATATAGAAATTATACGCCGGAATCGTTTGATGATGTATGTGAATATAAGTACTTTTGCTATTGTTCGTTACATATTTCTATGGGGTATTCATTGTGTGCACCACCCATTAATCATTTCATTGTTTCTACATTATTCCTTCATTTTCTGGAGAATATTCCTAAATCATTCTTAGTTATATTTTCAATCAGATCGGAGATATAAAAAAAATGAGTATCCGTTTTAAAAATTAAATCTTAAATATGGTTCAGAAAAGCCTTAGTCACTTCGGAATTGGCACACCCAGCAAACGTAAGCTGAGTGATAGTGTTAGTGAACCTGGTACACCTAAACGCCATAAAGTAGACTGTGACACTCCTAAGTCTAAAGTGAAAAGAAAATTCAGGTCCGAGTGGCTGGAAATGAAACAAACTGATGATCAGATTCTGTTGTATTGTACTTGGTGTAGAGATGATAAAAAGAAAAATCCCTTCGCTAACAGTGGTAGCACGAACCTACAAAAATTACATGTAAGTAAAGTACCAACATGCATATATTTGACTTGAGATTTTGACCTCAAGGGTCATTGACTCTTGAGTTTCAAAGTCTAGTGAACGCCCTGATTAAACAATGTCTTTGATCAAGTTAATGTTGATTAATTAATATCGTTCACATTCATTAACAGTTTAACCAGTTGAGTTGAGATAAAGTACTCATCTCGATATGACATTTCGATTTCACCGACGATTTAAAAAACTGTCGAATCACCACTTGCATCACTTACGGACCTGCTGACTTCGCTATTATATATGATACCAACTAAGCTGGCCATACATAGAGATGTGCCGATATGACCATAATTCAATAGCGACACCTCCCGGAAGCTCGACCCCACTTGATTAGCCATTTGGGTTGTTCCAGAGCTTGACCGAATACTATTCCGATCTTCACTACACATATTTTCGTCAACAAACTTGCGCCAGTATTTATTTTTTGGCGATCCGACAACGGGAACCCGATAACTAACAATCTATATGGGCGATGATAGCCCCAAAAGGTGGTATACCACGATAATGCTGCTGTTCTATTGTACTGCTTCCAAAGGCGGTATCCAACCCTAATTTCTTGACAAATAATAGTGTTAAAAATGCCCGTCTGGCCACAAATGTGGCAAGTCATTGACTGATATTCGGTTATTTGTACTTTTCTAATGTATTGCAGAGTCCAACAAGAAGGAAGTAGTTGAGGCTGTTACCATCATTGAGGCCCCACCAATGATTGTTGTGGGCTGCACTGGTTACATTGAAACACCAAGTGGACTTCGTTCATTCAAGACCATATGGGCTGAACACCTGAGTGAAGAATGCAGGAGACGATTTTACAAGAATTGGTATGCACATACACCATTGTTGATTTAAAGTTAATTTTCCATCTTTGGTTCAATTAATTTCGTATATTAAAGATAGTTAAACTGTTTTGTAAAATTTACTTTAATACAAAAGCATTTTGTTGCTGAACTAGGAAAGATATGTTTATTGATTCTGCTAGTTTGTTTTAGTGCAAGCTTCGGGTCCCTGCACCTCCAACTGACTGTTTTGTCAGTGAGGTTCATTTGTACATATGCTCCTCCAGTCCTTGACTGAGAGTGTAACAGTTGGCTCCTCTCTGCCACCCATTGGGTTGGCTTTATTGATGAGCCTGTTGTCCGTCTCTCCGCTCGTGATCATTCGATCATGATGAGAGATCTGGACGTGTTCCCTCCTCGTCAAGGTACCGCTCCAAGAAGAAGGCATTCACCAAGGCTTCCCAGAAGTGGAATGACGACGCTGGCAAGAAGGAGATCGAGAGGGACTTCAACAAGATGAAGAAGTACTGTGCCACGATCCGTGCCATTTGTCATACCCAGGTATGTCACTGTCTACCCGGCAAATATTATACTGGGGTACGTTGCCTTGAAACCAATATTTCGGCCAGGCAGAAATAAACTATTATTGCTCACGTAAAGCATTCGGACGGTATTAATAATTTATTGAAATCTTAGCCATCAATTTATGGTCGTTTACATTGGATCACTTGCCTCTGTAGGTTCGTTTCCTACTTTGTGTCTAATTCTTAGATGTATGTATGGAAGCCGACTTTCGGAAGGTCTGCGGTTTTAAATAGATGCCCTTGTCCTGTACGTGTCTGAAATACTGCCAGTAGGGGCAACCAAGATCTTCCTCGACCAATAATAGCTAGCGTCTCCATATGACTGTTGGTGCGACTATAGACTGCCAAAACAAACCAAACAAATTTTATAACCATTCACTAAGCATAATGTTCTATCCTTATTCGATGACAGGACTGGAAAAGTGTTTCAAAAGTTAATCGTCTTGTACGACTAGTGATCTGCAATTGTAAAACTTTGTTTCAATTATTGTTAACCTACATGACAAATGGCCCAATTAATTTCAGAATATCATATCAGTCATCTTTTTTTGTTTGGAATCGGCAGTTTCCTACGGACGTTGGTGCATCAAGTACTGGTTAACCTCTGGCACCTACCGGCAATATATCCCCAAGTGATGCTGATGCACGCGTAAAACCCAAACGCGTATTGTTCAGAATCGCCTCAACCAAAGAAATGGCGAATATCCGACATTTTGCACTTTGGCCATTTGATTAATTTTGAATGCGCAAAAGAATAATTTTCGTTTTTTTTGTACTAAATTCAATGTGATTAGATACGATGGGTAATATCTATGATGCAAAATTATTTACCTTGCCACTCATTGCGCCCATAAATAAATAATGTCTGCTGGGGGATTGTGGTTTTCCCACTCTCCACACAAATACTATGTCTGCTGGGGGATTGTGGTTTTCCCACTCTCCACACATAAATACTATTATGTCTGCTGGGGGATTGAGGTTTTCCCACTCTCCACACATAAATACTATTATGTCTGCTGGGGGATTGAGGTTTTCCCACTCACCACACATAAATACTATATGTCTGCTCGGGGATTGAGGTTTTCCCACTCTCCACACATAAATACTAGGTTTTCCCACTCTCCACACATAAATACTGTCTGCTGGGGATTGCGGTTTTCCCACTCTCCACACATAAATACTATATGTCTGCTGGGGGATTGCGGTTTTCCCACTCTCCACACACAAATACTATATGTCTGCTGGGGGATCAAGGTTTTCCCACTCTCCACACACACATACTATATGTCCGCTGGGGGATTGAGGTTTTCCCACTCTCCACACACACATACTACTGTAAATCACTTTATATTCGCGTGAGCTTTATTTCGCGAATTCGACCACCAAACTTATTTCGCGGATAACGCTGTAAACCAAAAATTCGCCGAGAAATGCAGTTTATTGTCCGGTATCAGTGTCCCGTATGCGGTGCATATTCAGCTATGCGGTTCAATAACTCTTAGATGACGCTTTGATCAATTATCGCCTTTACGGGTGATATTTGATTTATATTGCATACTATTAAATACTTACTATTGTTATGTTAGGATTAACTTTAAGTCAGGTTTTATTGAATAAACATTCCACACACTATCATGGAATGACAGGTAAACTTTTGCATATTTTCGGATACGATGTTTCGGACATACCCTTGGCAGTAAAATATACGCGATATTTATGAATTCGCGAATAATAGCGAAAATAAAAAACACCGCGAATAATACCAGATTTACAGTATATGTCTGCTGGGGGATCAAGGTTTTCCCACTCTCCACGCACAAATACTATATGTCTGCTTGGGGATTGTGGTTTTCCCACTCTCCACACACAAATACTATATGTCTGCTGGGGGATCGAGGTTTTCCCACTCTCCACACATAAATACTATATGTCTGCTGGGGATTGAGGTTTTCCTAGACTATTTTGATGGTTATTTCACCACTGCATCATCATAATTCTTGCACGTTTTTAGACTGTAAGCAAAACGATGCTTACTTTTTGTTCTTTTATAATTAAATGGTCACAGAATCGTCGTGCGTGAAAAGCAAAATCCAATAAGCACTTGTCTGCAAGCAATATCCACGCTCCATGGCAAACGGACATGTGCAATTTTTCCAACACTACATAGACCGGTCGTCTCTGACCGTGTAATAACATATTGCGTGTAATATTCAGTTGTAACACACTTAATATAAACGATGGTTTGTAGACGAAGCTGTTGAAGAAACGTCAAAAGAAGGCTCACATCATGGAGATCCAAGTGAACGGTGGAACGATCTCGGAGAAGGTAGACTGGGTTCGTGAACACATGGAGAAGAGTGTACCAATCAAGAACGTGTTTGCCCAGGATGAGAACATCGATATTATTGGTGTCACGAAGGGAAAGGGAGTTAAAGGTAAGTCTGGCTACATACAATCATTCACTCCATGTGTAAAGTAAACCGTAAGAACTTTTCTGGTCTCGATAAAAAAAAAAAGTTCAGCCAAATATTTTTAAGAATATCGTCTACGACAATGGTTTCGGTAGTTTGTTTATTTATACGGATCCTTCCTCTCGCTACTGAAACTTGGGACAGTTATGCACATGTTTCTGGAAAGTCTCGTAGTTTAAGCCCAGATTTATTAGAACGTTATGATTTGAATTGAGATTATGTAGATTTGGTGTTTGATTGCAGGTGTTACCTCCAGATGGCACTGTAAGAAGCTGCCGAGGAAGACGCACAAGGGTCTGCGTAAGGTTGCTTGTATTGGTGCTTGGCATCCCAGTCGTGTACAGTACACTGTGGCTCGTGCCGGTCAGAAGGGTTACCACCACCGTACCGAGATCAATAAGAAGATCTACAGAATCGGGGACGGTATCCACTCCAAGGAAGGCAAGGTGGTGAAGAACAACGCTGCCACTGAGTACGACCCCACTGATAAGACCATCACTCCCCTCGGTGGATTCCCTCACTATGGTGAAGTGAACAACGACTTCCTCATGATTAAGGGATGCTGTGTTGGACCTAAGAAGAGAGTGCTCACTCTCAGAAAGGTAATTGTAATAAATAAAATGTCAAGAGTTTAAAGAGTGTGTACGTTAAGATAGTGGAATGGAAAATATAGTAGAAACTAAATGATGAAGCGCATGGTATGTCCCCCTGCCAGGGGACACATGACAACGTGGTTGATTAAACACCCGTGCTGCCTTCCTTCTGATGGTTCTATAGTAGCATCGATAGGTATGCAATCAGATCTTTCTGGCTGTTGATGGGTTGTCGTATCTCGCGAAAGTTGCTTTTTGTCTGAATTTGTAACGCCACAATCGTAAGATAAATAAATACCCGTTTCTGGTCTACAAAAAGTGCCCATTTGTATCGTTTTCAGTCAACCATTTTGTGAAATACATACATGTATACCAACTTGCAAATGATCAGCTATTCTGTATTGATGAGCAACATTATTTTACCAAGCCGTAATTTGTTGCTTGCATACTTTTGACACAAATTGAATAGTAGAATTTAGCGACCATATATGCACACTGTCAAAATACACGCAAGTCAAGTGGAACCGTGGCAAATTTAACCATTTTAATTATGCTGACAAATAGTAGAATTTAGCGACCATATATGCACACTGTCAAAATACACGCAAGTCAAGTGGAACCGTGGCAAATTTAACCATTTTAATTATGCTGACAAATAGTAGAATTTAGCGACCATATATGCACACTGTCAAAATACACGCAAGTCAAGTGGAACCGTGGCAAATTTAACCATTTTAATTATGCTGACAAATAGTAGAATTTAGCGACCATATATGCACACTGTCAAAATACACGCAAGTAAAATGGCAGTGGAAAATTTAATTATGCTGACAAATAATAGAATTTAGCGACCAATGCACACTCAAAATACAAATGGTACCGTGGCAAAGCAAACCATTTTCAATTATGCCTTAACAGTACACTGTCCGGTCAAAAGTTATTCTGAAGATAATCTTTTGACTTAAATTCACCACTAATTGTTTTGAAAAGTTCAAGTGGATTGATTATTAGGACAGACCTTATAGTTTTTAACGGTTAATATGGTCTTATTACACAATTACTCTTATACATGTCAAAACTGTAGAGGAGTCGTTGCCCTGTCCTGCTATAGAGAAAATGGATTTTCCAGGCAATAGTTCACTGAATGATGAAGCGCATGGTATGTCCCCCTGCCAGGGGACACATGACAACGTGGTTGATTAAACACCCGTGCTGCCTTCCTTCTGATGGTGATAATAGTACAGATTACAGCAACGAGATCTATATATTTTGCTGTGTTGGTTATTATTATGACTCGAACCACTAGAACTTAGTTGCAAGATATTTCATCATTGTCACCTTAAAGTTCAAGCTAATCATTGTTACAGATAGTTTATTTAACATCCTTTTTGTACACAGTCAACATTTGTTAAGAATTATACCTGTATTAATATCCATTTACACTGCTTACCGATTATGAGATTCAGAACAAGGGTTTTGGGTTGGGTTTTTTTTTAAAGATCCATTGCTAAGCAAGTTTTTACATTACATTAATCGGCAAGTAATGCTTGAGCGTGTTTATTTGTAAATATATGATACTACTATTGAGTATTTATCATTTAATTGCTAAATTAATCCAGTTGTATTTTATGAACCAGTTACTTTACTAGGCCATAATTACAGACTTCTCTGGAGTAGCTTGCATTGCAATTAATGCTTTGAACTAAATGATGAAGCGCATGAAATGTCCCCCTGCCAGGGGACACATGACAACATGGTTGATTAAACACCCATGCTGCCTTCCTTCTGATGGGTTCAAAGTGTTTGTTAATCTTTTTTGTCTCTGGAGACGAGAATGAGCCCAGATTCTATGTATATACATGTACTGTTCATGAAAAAGGACGGTCAATGCTTCTGGAATTTTTATCTTTTGCCATAGTATCATGCACTATAATATTCTCCCAATTATAAAAGCTTCCAGGACACTGCCCAGAGATCCAGCGATAAATTAAACACTTGATGGCGAGATAGGTGAAAATGTCCACAGAATGTAATTTGCTATTATATGGTATAATTTCCCCCCCCCCCCCCCCCCCCCCAATGGACTCCCTTCCAACTAGCCAGCTTTGTTGAAATATGCGCTCTCGTACCTAACATTAAAAAAGATAATATTTAATAATAATAGTGGCAAGCTTTCATTAAAATCAAGCTTAAATACAAGATTAGTAGACTTACATTTTGATTATTGTCCAAGATCAGTTAGTCATTGAGGCTACTCTTGCCCATAATTGCCTAGTATGGATGGTTTTGTAAATAACAACCTCTGGCCTCAAGCAAAGGTATAGGGTATGCACAAATTATGGGGCACAGTGCCAGAACACAATTATCTGAGCCCCCAAGTACTGTTGAAGTACATGGTCAGGACAGTTCACAGGTCCATGATGACAGTAGACACAATGTCAAGAACCCCATATATACTAATATTAATAATAGAGTATATATTGGGGACCTTGACGTTGTGTCATTGACCTGTCGGGCTGTGATATTATTTTTAAAAAATGAAGATCTGCTTTAATTTTGTAAAAACTCGCGTTTCGTTAGATAATAATAAACACGTTCTACATGTAACATGTATTGCAAAGGAAACCGGTTCCTTGCAGACATGGGGTAATCGCAATCGATTACATTTTTTGATGTAATCGCAATCAGCTTTTATTTGTTCAAGTAATTGCAATCGTAATCAATTACATTGGCAAAGTAATCGCAATAACTGATTACTTTCATGATTACTGTAATGATTGTACATATATTTTTGTTACATTTGCACACATTTTATATCCTGTTGTGCATATTTGTTAACTGTATTTTGTTGTAAACACTAAACAGTTCCTTTGAAGCTAAAGGTTTTTACAGATCTATTCATTAAATGTTACAAATAGTATCTTAAGAGGCATGGAGTTAATCAAGTTGAGTATATCTCCTAAATCCATGTTTTTAAAAGAACCTTTGAAGCTAACTGGTGTTACTTTTTATTACCAGGTCCCATGTTAATGTTGTTCTAAACTACTTGGAGTTAATCAAGTTGAGTAGGTATCATAGACCTATAATTTTAAAAGTGCCTTTGAAGCTATTAATTGGTGTAAATATTTAATTACCAGGTGTCATGTTATAATTGCTCAAATGCATAATCAATTGATTAACTTAAATATTACTTTGAAGAACAAGATTATACTCAAAATGTATTATTAAGCTCGGGGAACTTCCTTGGACAGATATGACTCTAAATATATCCGAAATCGTACATAGTCCGAACATTGATCATGTAACGGAAAAGGGCACTGACAAATTATTAACTCTTTCTCATATCTTCGACGTTTTGTAGACGTGTCGCTCGTGTCCGCCTGTCTCTTCGCCTCTCCTGGTATTGCTCCAGGGACATATTTGAGCGTATTCAGCATTAATGTTGTGCGTGTGCAGACAGCGATATCGTGCGTCTGCAAGTAACGGATCGAGAAACGGTGTTAGGGTAAAAACTACCAAAATACGAAAATGCATCGATGAACTTCGCTGCAAGTTGCGAGTAATTTAATATATTTTGCTGTGATTCTGAAAATTACGGCTAATTAACGTCATTTTCAAGCGATTGTTCCATAACAAAAAATTTTTTTTAGATACAACTCTTTTTTCTTCATAGTCCGACGGGCTACCGTGATGATTTCTTTGGTCGCCCAAGCAGTTTTTTCATCGCCTCAGGCGACTTAATGTCGCACACTGCTAATAGAAAATATCGCGTGTTTGGTATTGACTCCAATGGCAAACAAACGTCAATTCAGGAGTGCGGATGACCGTTATATGAAATCCTACTTTCACGTTTGAAAGTTTGTATACCACAAAAACACAGTTTATTGATTCAATGTTGTGTTCGAATGTATTCAGAAGAATGTGTAGTAACTATGCATTGATACAATAAATAAAAGCATTTTATTTGCTTTTTGCGATGTATATGTCGCTTTAAGAATAATCATAATCTAGCTATTAAAACTGTTTAAAATATATTGTCTTAACAGTTGTGCATATCATTTAGCTGTTTGAATTCGACAGGTGTGATTTTCCGAATGAATTAGTTGTTAGTACATTTCATGCGTATGAACAATCTTATATATTGAACGAAATCTTATTACAATGTAGGTTCACCGTAATGTCACGGGAGATAAATTTTGAAAACAATATTCATTTATAAAAACTACTTTGAATATAAAATATGCTACGCGTAATTGAGGTTTAGACTTAAAAATGCCTTGATAGTAAAATGTCACATTTTTCAAGTCTAAATATTTGGATTAGGTTTTTATTCATTTGCGCGACTGATAATATTGATACTTATGAATTGGTCACCCAATGTAAAGTAGTTTTATTCTCGTATCATTTAATTGCTAAATTAAACCCGTCGTATTTTAGGAATCGGTTACTTTACTAAGCCATAATTACAGACTTCTTGAGTAGCTTGCATTGCAATTAATGCTTTGAACTGTATGATGAAGCGCATGAAATGTCCCCCTGCCAGGGGACACATGACAACATGGTTGATTAAACACCCATGCTGCCTTCCTTCTGATGGGTTCAAAGTGTCTCTGGAGACGAGAATGAGCCCAGATTCTATGTATATACTGTCGTACTGTTCATGAAAAAGGACGGTCAATGCTTCTGGAATTTTATCCTTTTTTGCCATAGTATCATGCACTATAATATTCTCCCAATTATAAAAGCTTCTAGAATATTCTCCCAATTATAAAAGCTTCTAGAATATTCTCCCAATTATAAATGCTTCTAGGACACTGCCCAGAGGTCCAGCAGTAAATTAAACACTTGATTTGCAGGGACAAATTCACAATATTGCCATGACTATAGATCGAGATGCGTCATCTTTCCACTTGTTCAAAGTTGCACAGGATCGATGTATTTTGGATATGTGAATAGCTCTCTATATTAGAAGGATGATATGGTAAAACATATAAATTGCGTCTTGTTTCAGTCGCTGTTGAAGTCTCACAGGAGGAGGCAGATGGAGAAGATCACGCTGAAGTTCATCGACACCTCCAGCAAGTTTGGTCATGGTCGCTTCCAGACAATCGAGGAGAAGAAAACGTTCATGGTAAGTCAGTCGTCCAATCCACCCACTTGCTGTAATACATGTATGGAGATTTCGGTTATTTGCATGTATGTGTAACTTATGACAGAGTTGTCTGAAGAATGTTCATTTGGACGCTCCAAGCTGTGCAAGTCTGTCTATGCTTAGCCATTTCCTTTTAAGTAATACACAATGGAATGTCAGTTTTGCATAGTTTAACCCTTTCAACACTACAGGTCTCTAAATGGACTTACAAAAAGTGTAGATCCAGATGAGCCGCTCGTCACTGTCTCATCAGGATCTGCACTTTCTGCCAGTATTACTATTTTTAAATAAAATTACCCATTTTGATAAATGAACTGGTCCAAAGGTAATTTTCTTATTAATTTATTGGTCTAAAAATATCGTGCACCAGTCCATGTCGGTAGATGTATTTTCCTGTTTTATATATGATGATTCATTTATTTGTACACGCTTATTGTTTTTGTATTTTATCAGGGCCCGCTGAAGAAAGATGCCGTGAAGACGGAGGGTACAACATAATCCCGTTCTCCTGCTCCATCAAATGCATACCTACCATCATTGTGTGTGCACTCTATGCGGAAATAAATGAAGAGAAAAATGCACATTTTGTATTGGTTTTTTGTTTAGACATGCTCTAATATTGTGGATCATCCGTCAGTATATGGGGTGGATTATATGCATCCGTTATTAGTTTGGGGCGGATTATCTGCATCTGTTATTAGTTTGGGGCGGATCATCTGTTATTAGTTTGGGGCGGATCATCTGCATCCATTAGTATACGGCTAATTGTACACATCTTTTGGGTTCCACTCGGGTTAATATTCACAACACTGAAGGTTTGTGAAGAATAGTTTGCCCGGACTACTGTTTCTGAAGAATAGTTTGCCCGGACTACTGCTTCTGAAGAATAGTTTGCCTGGACTACTGCTAAATTCTTAGCCAGTGATACGTGCACACATACCGATAGTATCAAACCCAGTTCTATGTAGTTTCCACGGTAAATATAGAAGGCCTAGTTATATATAGTAAAGCATGTTAGTGATCGCCTGTAGAAAAATATTTCGACACAGCGTGCATGATTGCTGTTTGTATCTAGCTACAAGCAAGCAGTTTCTCTATGCGGTTGCCGAGATGCAACAAATTGTTTCAAAATTCATTGAGGCAATTGGAAGCGGACACCTGCTAGCTCTGGACCTGCATGCAGATGTACTTAAACTGAAGTGGTTTGTCACGTGACGAAGCAGTCTCGGTACCTTTTCGCATTGAACCAAATTTAATATATTCATTTGACCTCGAATCGACATGGTTTTTGGTTAGTCGTCCCCGATGTGAGAGCGATCAGTTTCGTTTATATTTGCATATAAACTATCCAAATTAAACCAGCGACCGTGATTGGAATATGTGCATTAGTACAAGATGTGCAAGTTGGTTAGCTTCATATGTTGTGTAGCATCTGCAGTATAGCTAACATAAATTTGTATAAACTAAAGCATATACGGAAGATGGCCTACAACTGATACACTAGCTTCGAATGTAGTGTACATTGCAGACGTGCCCCAACAGTACATCCAAGTACACTGCAGACGTGCCCCAACAGTACATCCTAGTACACTGCAGACGTACCCCCAACAGTACATCCTAGTACACTGCAGACGTGCCCCAACAGTACATCCTAGTACACTGCAGACGTGCCCCAACAGTACATCCTAGTACACTGCAGACGTGCCCCAACAGTACATCCAAGTACACTGCAGACGTGCCCCAACAGTACATCCTAGTACACTGCAGACGTGCCCCAACAGTACATCCTAGTACACTGCAGACGTGCCCCAACAGTACATCCAAGTACACTGCAGACGTGCCCCAACAGTACATCCTAGTACACTGCCGATGTGCCCCAACAGTAGACTGCCACTTTCAAAATAGACGCAAAGGAAATGACTAAGTTAGTGATGAAATCCAAACCTTGCGAGTTCGTTTATTTATAGTCTGCGCCTCTGAAAGTATATATTTTCTGGGACGATAACTCGTGTGGGATCCATCCATAAGCATCGGCGATTCTCTTCCATAAAACCGATGCACAATACCTCTTATTTAAATATATAGTCTAATCTGATGGGCTTTATATTATTGGGGATTTGAACCTGCCATGCCTGGATTTGCAATTCAGTATACCACTGGCCATACTATAAATATGTGCACGTACTAGTGTCGATGCATCTTTCAGTGTGGATCTAGGTCGTATTTATATGGCAACGATTACCAATATTGTTGCCGACTGGAAATAATGTCGCAATATCAGTTTTATGTAAGCCAACGATAGTGCAATGATGTAGACAGACCCATTCCCGAGTATAGTGGGGTTCTTTTACGTGCATGGTATACAACGCCGACACTAATTTAAAGTCTGCCCGAAATACTGATATGTCATTTTAGTATGGTATGGGGGACGAACCCGTGTCCCCTGGATTACAAGTCCAGCAGGAGCACTGATCCACTACCAATATGCTTGTGGCACAATTAGTCGCAAATAGTTTTTAATGCTGGCATCTTGTACATATGTCGCATTCATTGTTTTGCAAGATTGCGTGTGTTTTACGTTTATTTATCGTCGCTACCGGTTGCTCATATTAGCGACGCCTCCTGAAGATATTAGTCATTTTGGAGGATAGTGTAATGATACAGACCCATTCCAAGAGTCTCCGCTGGTTCTTTTACGTACACGGTGTACAGCACCGACACGAGACCTCGGTTTAAATCCAATCTGAAAGGCTGTTAATTTTATTAAGGTCAGGCGGGGGATCGAACCTGTGATCCCTGGATTACCAGTCCAGCGTGTTACCACTGGACTACAGATACGCCTGTAATTTAGATATTACGAATTCCTAATACGTCTTAATTGAACAGAGTAGGCATGTGGTGTTCCATCCTTTACATTTCTGCAGGTAGCTAGAGTAAATATCGAACTTCCGTCACCAACATCATGAATACGTTGCATCTTTTAACAATCAATTAGTCCACGTGCGTCTATTAAAGCAGCATTACATCGTAATAAATGATGTTTTGGGTAAAATATAAATACTATTGTGTGTGTGTTTACAAAAATCGAAATAGTCGCTCAGAAACGATAACATTACAATAAATACAAAGTGTCGTATATGCGAATTTGTTTATCAACACACGAAATGTAAACACGCACAGCGCTCTTGCGTTAAACAACAGAGGTTGTAGAAAACAACGTATACATTTTGAACATGAAAGACTATCTATCTTCCTCTAATGTCGAACCCTTCGCGGGGATGTAGAAATGTCACTAAAAGACTTAGCTAGCAGAGGTATGAATCAACATACCAAGTAATTTAATTAAAAAAGACAACGTGGGATAAATGGGGACGATGCATTCCGAATGTAAACAAGTGGGGACGATGCGTTCCAGGTTGTAAACAAGTGCGTGACCGATCGACTCGGAAAGTCCCACTTTCGGTTTCGAGTTTGTTTTATCGCAAAAATACACTGTTTACCAAATGAACATAAGCATACAAAGTATAATGTTAGAATGTGTAGCAGCATTGCTACCAATACGTAAACATTGATTTTTTCAAATCTCTTATTTCATACGATTTAATGCTGCTTTAACCGTATTCATGTCTAACACGGTCCTTTAAATACTCGATAAAATGTTCAATAAAGTTATTACATCTCTTTAATGCCCTATTGCTTGCCATTGGGTGGGGTGATTTGTCAGGATCTTCAATGAAATTGGCTATCAAACGGATTCAAGCGTTTAACGGAAACATGAAAAATGAGTTAAGAACTTAACATGCCATTCTTCTACAGTGGTATTGATTGATCACTATCCGGCACATTAAGCAGATACACCGGTATACTATATAGTCGTCCACTTAAATACATGGCCCTCGTTTTTGAAGTACGTCTGTATTTTACTCTTTTTTTAATGAATCTTCATAACCGGAAGAAATATATAATACAGGTACAGTCAAACCTGTGTTAGTGGTCACCTCTATTAGTTTAGTTTAAACAATATTTATTTCTTTGAATATACATAATATGTACATACATGTAGGATTGAGAGAGCAACCTGCTCATATGGTTATATGTACATACATGTAGGATTGAGAGAGCAACCTGCTCATATGGTTATATGTACATACATGTAGGATTGAGCAGAGAGCAACTTGGTTATATGTACATACATGTAGGATTGAGGAGAGAGCAACTTGCTTATATGTAGGATTGAGGAGAGAGCAACCTGCTCATATGGTTATATGTACATACATGTAGGATTGAGGAGAGAGCAACTTGCTTATATGTACATACATGTAGGATTGAGCAGAGAGCAACTTGCTTATATGGTTATATGTACATACATGTAGGATTGAGCAGAGAGCAACTTGCTTATATGTACATACATGTATGATTGAGGAGAGAGCAACTTGGTTATATGGTTATATGTACATACATGTAGGATTGAGGAGAGAGCAACTTGCTTATATGTACATACATGTAGGATTGAGGAGAAAGCAACTTGCTTATATAGTTATATGTACATACATGTAGGATTGAGGAGAGAACAACTTGCTTATATGTACATACATGTAGGATTGAGGAGAAAGCAACTTGCTTATATGGTTATATGTACATACATGTAGTATTGAGGAGAGAGCAACTTGCTTATATGTACATACATGTAGGATTGAGGAGAGAGCAACTTGCTTATATGGTTATATGTACATACATGTAGGATTGAGGAGAGAGCAACTTGCTTATATGGTTATATGTACATACATGTAGTATTGAGGAGAGAGCAACTTGCTTATATGTAGGATTGAGGAGAGAGCAACTTGCTTATATGGTTATATGTACATACATGTAGGATTGAGGAGAAAGCAACTTGCTTATATGGTTACCTCTTTCTTAGCCAGATTCCTAATATGTTGTTTTGCTATACATTTTACCTCTATTAAGCAGCCACCTTGCTCTGTTTTCCAACGTCATGTGTCCAACTAATAATATATTTTAGCACAGCTAGTCTATCCAAATCGGTAACAATAGTCTTGATGTGTAAAACATTGCACATAACGTATTGTACTGTGTTTTTGAAATTAATCCTCATTATTGAGTGGCGTAGCTGGCCCTAAATATATGTACAAGCCCAACTGTAGGTGCGTTTGGGGGCATCCCCACCCCAAAGTAATTTCTTAACTTTAAATAGTATATTTCTGAAGTACTATGTTGGTAAAATAATCGTTAGCAACTCGATAGCTAGATCTATGCATTTTGGAAAATGTTCTTACGTTTTTTGGAAATATGTCCTGAAATGTTGAGTTTCAATACTCAGATGCTACTCAAATCATGCACTAAGTTACCAGGAAACACGTGCAAGCCTGGAAAGGCAGCCCCGCCACTTTTGACGACCAGAAAAAATCGTGCATTGCACGCATGTTTGTTTCAAAATTTCAATGGTCACATTGGAACCCATCATCAAGACTGGAAGTCGTGATAGCGCAGTTTTAGCGCGTTCGCTTCAGATGCGAATGCCCAGAGTTCGAGCCCCGTTGGAGCCGTTACGAGTGCGTCCTTATGCAAGACATTTAAATTCCACATTGCTTTTTCTCTCTCCCTCGTGGTGATGTGTTCCATCAGGAATGAGATTTAGAGAGTGATTAATGTAAGTTGTAAGAACTTGTTTCGCAATCGAGCTAAAATAAATTTGTATAAACTAAACTGACAGCACCGGGGGTTTCAATAATGATTCCAAATTACCAAGGAAGACCTGAGAATGTTCAGTACTGGGTTAGAGCCATCTAATACTATGCGGTGTAAAGTGGGGCTACATATGAACCGTTATGGTTTATTCGCTAATCAAACGCTGGGGATTTCATACAAATATATAGTCTACTTGCGGAACTGGCACAATCTGAAATGGCCGAGACACAGCTAGGCCAGTATCGGACTACCTGACACATATGTTAACGTCGTTACGTAACGTGAGACACAGCTAGGCCAGTATTGGACTACCTGACACACATATGTTAACGTCGTTACGTAACGTGAGACACACAGCTAGGCCAGTATCTGACTACCTGACACATATATGTTAACGTCGTTACGTAACGTGAGACACACAGCTAGGCCAGTATCGGACTACCTGACACATATGTTAACGTCGTTACGTAACGTGAGACACACAGCTAGGCCAGTATCGGACTACCTGTCACATACGTGTTAACGTGGTTACGTAACGTGAACACACACAGCTAGGCCAGTATCTGACTACCTGGCGCATATATGTGTTAACGTCGTTACATAACGTGAACACACAGCTAGGCCAGTATCTGACTACCTGGCGCATATATGTGTTAACGTGGTTACATAACGTGAACACACAGCTAGGCCAGTATCTGACTACCTGTCACATACGTGTTAACGTGGTTACGTAACGTGAACACACACAGCTAGGCCAGTATCGGACTACCTGTCACATACGTGTTAACGTGGTTACGTAAGGTGAACACACACAGCTAGGCCAGTATCGGACTACCTGTCACATACGTGTTAACGTGGTTACGTAAGGGAACACACACAGCTAGGCCAGTATCGGACTACCTGTCACATACGTGTTAACGTGGTTACGTAAGGTGAACACACACAGCTAGGCCAGTATCGGACTACCTGTCACATACGTGTTAACGTGGTTACGTAAGGTGAACACACAGCTAGGCCAGTATCGGACTACCTGTCACATACGTGTTAACGTGGTTACGTAACGTGAACACACACAGCTAGGCCAGTATCGGACTACCTGTCACATACGTGTTAACGTGGTTACGTAAGGTGAACACACACAGCTAGGCCAGTATCGGACTACCTGTCACATACGTGTTAACGTGGTTACGTAAGGTGAAAACAAACAGGGAACACACACAGCAGGCCAGTATCGAACTACCTGTCACATACGTGTTAAGTGGTTACGTAAGGTGAACACACACAGCTAGGCCAGTATCGGACTACCTGTCACATACGTGTTAACGTGGTTACGTAAGGTGAACACACACAGCTAGGCCAGTATCGGACTACCTGTCACATACGTGTTAACGTGGTTACGTAACGTGAACACACACAGCTAGGCCAGTATCGGACTACCTGTCACATACGTGTTAACGTGGTTACGTAACGTGAACACACACAGCTAGGCCAGTATCGGACTACCTGTCACATACGTGTTAACGTGGTTACGTAAGGTGAACACACACAGCTAGGCCAGTATCGGACTACCTGTCACATACGTGTTAACGTGGTTACGTAAGGTGAACACACACAGCTAGGCCAGTATCGGACTACCTGTCACATACGTGTTAACGTGGTTACGTAAGGTGAACACACACAGCTAGGCCAGTATCGGACTACCTGTCACATACGTGTTAACGTGGTTACGTAAGGTGTACGTAAGTGAACACACACAGCTAGGCCAGTATCGGACTACCTGTCACATACGTGTTAACGTGGTTACGTAAGGTGAACACACACAGCTAGGCCAGTATCGGACTACCTGTCACATACGTGTTAACGTGGTTACGTAACGTGAAACACACACAGCTAGGCCAGTATCGGACTACCTGTCACATACGTGTTAACGTGGTTACGTAAGGTGAACACACACAGCTAGGCCAGTATCGGACTACCTGTCACATACGTGTTAACGTGGTTACGTAAGGTGAACACACACAGCTAGGCCAGTATCGGACTACCTGTCACATACGTGTTAACGTGGTTACGTAACGTGAACACACACAGCTAGGCCAGTATCGGACTACCTGTCACATACGTGTTAACGTGGTTACGTAACGTGAACACACACAGCTAGGCCAGTATCGGACTACCTGTCACATACGTGTTAACGTCGCTACGTAACGTGAAACAATCCAAACTAAACCATAGAACCTGGATTGTCGCCGTCATAACGCGAACCACTATGCACATTCACTATGGAGCCCGATAGCTTCATATTTGGTATGGAGACTTGCCTTGGGATCTAGTTCATAATCTGGTATGTATTGAGACTGCTGCTTCGATTATTTTCTCCAAGACTTATGGCCCTTTGTACTTACTAGTATCTATTGTATCTAACATGCTGGCGTAGTCACAATTTTGTGTGTCCTGTATATTCATTATGGGGCCAATTGGATTCTACTTTGACTCGCTGTCTTGAGGGTGACTCGCCTTGGTATGTAGTTGGCTTATATCTTACATAAAACACGCACACTTATATATAACAAGATCCTACAAATTAAAATTGTTAATTTCGTACATTTAATATATTACTCTGGCCTATTGACACCAGTCCAATATTATTAATAATGAACTGCACGTACAAAGGTATGACGCCACGAGTGTTTTAACATTCGTGAAATTAGCCGGTATATATTGTTCAACTTGGTGACCATTCCATTCGTCTCATTTTGAAGTAAAATTTGGTACGTTTATTATTCACATAGGCCGTAAAGCAACATGACGCGACGTCATGAATCCCATTTTTTCTCTAGTAGTTGACGCAATGTCATTTTGCATTTACGGCATGATGTGATGATGGAGAATATAACACAATTCCCAATGTTGACTTCTAAAATGAGGCACTATATTTTTCTTCCGGTTATGGTGATCTACCGGTAATGCTAACATTGTTTACATGTTCATGACTACGCATACGACCTATTTATTTACGAGTTCAAGTCGTAATAAAATGTTATGTAAAGCGTAGACTTTAAGAGGAACATTTATTTACGAGTTCAACTCAATAAAATTTGATGTAAATCATGGACACTGACGCCACTATAGTCCACATTAGTCTGTCGATTTTCACTAATTTACTTCTTGTTGATATTAATATTATACTAAACATACTACTCACACTTTCTCGTCTTTAACCACACATACCACTTATAATAAACATAAGTACTTTTTTTACGTTTATTTATCGTCGCTACCGGTTGCCCATATCAGCGACGCCTCCTGAAGAGATTAGTTATTTTAGATTTGTGGAGGATAGTGCATGATACAGACAGAGACCCATTCCAGAAGCTCCTCTGGTTCTTTTACGTGCACGGTGTAAAGCACCGACACGAGACACGAGAACCACTGGGCTACAAATCCGGCTACATAGGTACTGTACACTATGTGTATATATATACTTTGTAAGTTTGTAATTCACACGTAGGCCCCTACATGATATTATAATTAAGAAATTAAACATTGTATACAGCTACCTAACACGCTGTGCCGAGAACTCATTTCAGATTTATAACACCATTTGATAATTTCAATTTAATTTGCTCTACATAAAATTGAATTAAAATAGAGATGCTGAGATCATTCCTATCTAGTATCCCTCATAACACTCTCACATTGGAAACATTTAATCAACATGTATATCTACCAGCAGTTTAACACTCTCACATTGGAAACATTTAATCAACATGTATATCTACCAGCAGTTTAACACTCTCACATTGGAAACATTTAATCAACATGTATATCTACCAGCAGTTTAACACTCTCACATTGGAAACATTTAATCAACATGCATATCTACCACAGTTTAACACTCTCACATTGGAAACATTTAATCAACATGTATATCTACCAGCAGTTTAACACTCTCACATTGGAAACATTTAATCAACATGTATATCTACCAGCAGTTTAACACTCTCACATTGGAAACATTTAATCAACATGTATATCTACCAGCAGTTTAACACTCTCACATTGGAAACATTTAATCAACATGTATATCTACCAGCAGTTTAACACTCTCACATTGGAAACATTTAATCAACATGTATATCTACCAGCAGTTTAACACTCTCACATTGGAAACATTTAATCAACATGTATATCTACCAGCAGTTTAACACTCTCACATTGGAAACATTTTAATCAACATGTATATCTACAAGCAGTTTAACACTCTCACATTGGAAACATTTTAATCAACATGTATATCTACCATCAGTTTAACACTCTCACATTGGAAACATTTAATCAACATGTATATCTACCAGCAGTTTAACACTCTCACATTGGAAACATTTTAATCAACATGTATATCTACAAGCAGTTTAACACTCTCACATTGGAAACATTTTAATCAACATGTATATCTACCATCAGTCTAACACTCTCACATTGGAAATATTTAATCAACATGTATATCTACCAGCAGTTTAACACTCACATTGGAAACATTTTAATCAACATGTATATCTACCATCAGTTTAACACTCTCACATTGGAAACATTTTAATCAACATGCATATCTACCAGCAGTTTACCACTCTCACATTGGAAACATTTAATCAACATGTATATCTACCATCAGTTTAACACTCTCACATTGGAAACATTTTAATCAACATGTATATCTACCAGCAGTTTAACACGCTTCGTATATTTATGATGTTTTTGTTTTTCATTGCATGCAAATTGTATATGTATGATTATGATGAGGAGCTATGTAACGCTTAAGTCAAATAAACTATATGTTCTGTTCTTATATTGTCAGAAACTAAATCAATTATGGTCTCTGTGTTAACATATATATTTATATGACTGACCAGGCAACATATATCAACGCCTGTTCCCAGGCTATGTCCACGGACAACCATGTATAATGCTGCACCTGTATTTCCAATCCTGGAACATCGTTTTTGAAGTATATAATGTATGTATAATGTATAACCTATAGGTCAATATCCAGCACATACATAGAGTTGTCTCATTTTGAGGCAAAATTCGCAAATTTATAAATAAAAGCGATACTAATAATTGCAACAGTTGACGCCACGTCGACGTTCGCGATTTCATTAATTAGTTTCTCCAGTATGTAGTAGGATGTATCAGGATCCATTTCATTGATCTACATCCGTTATGTCAGTCGGCTATGTCGAATTCTCCGGTTATCTCGAAGTATGATGAAAGTCCCGTTTCAGACACTATCATTTTACATATAATTGGCTTTGTTTATAAATATCGAATTTCGTTAAGTCAAACTTCGGCTATGTCGAAGTATTTTGTTCGATCCGACGGGATTCGACATAACGGATGTAGACTGTATATAGTATGTTTCATAATATACAACAGCGAAGTCACTTCATTATATAATGATGACAGTGCATTACTGTCCCATTATGTATTCGGCTTTATCACATGAAGTATCCGATTCAATATATAGTGGGTGTTCTACGTTTATTTATCGTCGCTACCGGTTGCCCTTATGAGCGACGCCTCCTGAAGAGATTAGTCATTTTAGAGTTTTGGAGGATAGTGCAATGATACAGACAGAGACCCAATCCAGAGTCTCCTCTGGTTGTTTTACGTTCACGATGTAAAGCACCGACACGATAGGCTATCCAGGGTTAAAGTCCCATCTGAAAGACTGTTAATTTTATTAGAGTCAAACGGGAGTCGAACCTGCGATCTCTGGATTACCAGTCCAGCATGTTAACCACTGGACTACATATCCTTCGGTTCAATATATAGCAAGCACGAATGCCCTTATATTACACACGTGCAATATGAATCACGTGACTTGTATCACTATGTTGAGGGCCTCATGGGAGATTAACTTTTGTTAAATGAGTACTCTCGTTAAATAAAGTCTTTATTATTATTATTATTACGCGTGTTTACAAACAAACATGGCCGCAAACACGCGGTTCCAGTCAATGTGTTTCAAATGTCTTCAATTTAAAGATTAAAGCGTAGTTGCTTTCTAAGTTATGTTGAATGCATGCTAACATGAAATAAAATGGAACCGATTTAGGGAACTACTTTGCACATGCGTGTATTTGTAGATCAATGAATATAGTGGGATTGTGGGAAAACATTTAAGATGGTCTAAAGACCGTTGTTCACGTGCTCATAAAAAAGGGTTTATCCAAAAATAAATATTAGTATCACTTGATAAAAAAAATTCTGAACTAAGTTAATAAAAGTTATAAAACATGAAAACTCGTGACAAATTCTCTATGCTTAAGACAATAGAGACCTCACATCATACGGCATTGCGGCATACGGCTGTCCAATTAGCGCAGTGGTTAGCGCGCTCGCTTCTCACCAATGCAACCCGGGTTCGATCCTCGGACCAGGAAGTATGTGAGTTGGTACGGTGGTCGCCATATCGGACTGGTGGATTTTCTCCGGGTACTCCGGTTTCCTCCCATAAGAATGACCACATATACGCTTTCATCCGCGCCAACGAGAGTGATTAATATAAGTTGCTAAAACTTGCTTCGCAATCGTTGTAAAATAAATAAAGTTTAAAATTAAATACGGCATTGTGGGAGACCAGTTGTAACTATCTTATGGACGAGATCATTCTAGATATCTTCCACTTATTCCGATAATAATTTATAAGACATTAGCTCATTTTACTTATGTGATATATTTACTGATAAATTGAACACACAATGGATTCCACGATCGAATAGACGGGACACATTCTAAAGGAATGTACACAATAGATAAAGTAATTATAGTTGTGCATGCGATCTTAATCAAAGACATTTACATGTAGTTTATAACTTTATACCACAGGCGCTTGTTCGCTTGTTTCAGTCAATAAAAAAAGTACCCCATACCCTTGTTGTTTCAGCTAATAAACAAAAATTCCAAGAAATGCATGGGTTTTTTGTTTTATTATTAACTGAAAAGAGAAATATATTTATATTCGTTCTGCGTAAGTTTTAATTAAACCAGTTTTGTCGGATTAAGATGACCAGCGCATTTACGCGTGGTAAATCGCACGTGGTATATACGTGTATGGTACATGTATATATAAGGTTAATCAGGCGTTGTAGGTTAGCATAGGTTACGTGACACATAGATACCCGACCCACCCGCCCCATGGACAGTTTCTGATATGTGTATTAATTATGTTTGTTCTTTATATTTCCAGACAAACGATTTTCTGTCGTATCTGCTACAGATACTCGTGCAGATGGCGGTTTGTGTATAACATTAACAAATGTGCAGTTATTGTGTTCAATGCCGGTGAAAAGCATGACTCTAGGCAAAGACGTTGGGTTATTGGTAAACAATGTATCGAAGAGGCACATGAGTACACCCATCTGGGAATAGTATGCGATAAGTACCTGTCGGCGAGCAAGATGATGCATAATGCCGCTGTTAAACTACGTGGGACCCTGCTGAGTGTAATGAACAGTGGGCTTCATCCATCAACATTGAATCCATTGTCGATGAAAATTATTTAAATTACTCATCTATAGTGCTACCTAAGGCCTTATATGAATGCGAACTATGGAACATGACATGCAAACCCGACTTATCTAGGTTAGAAACAGCTCACCGTTTCTGTGTGAAATTAACACAAGGCTTCAATAAATATACGAACACTGACTATGCATTGTGTACGCTCAACATCGACTGCATTGAAGGAATCGTTGATTTGCGAAAACTAATTTTCTTTGGTCAATTGTGTAGATTACCATGCACTCTATTAGCCAAGCAACTATTTACACATAGACTAGTACGATATATTAATCATGATAGACAGTATTCGGGATTCATGCAGGATATATATAGATTGCTTGGAAAGTACAGGTTGTTACATTTCCTTGAATGTTATATCACAACGGGATATTTCCCTGCAAAATTAACTTGGAAAAGTGTACTCAAGAAGAGTGTATCAGCAGCTAACAGCAAGAACGGTTCGTCAGAATTCAAGCACAATTAACCATACCGCACATTATTAAATCGGACAGCCCATGTGTACTCTGGTCGGCGTGTAGAATGAGGCATGAGTTACTTCCCCTGTGTAAAATAGCGGCGTCAGTCTTGGGTCAATTGGTATCAAGACAATTCTTAAGTACATGTTACAAATGCTCGCTATTGGCTGTCAACAATGTTGAACATATAATGTGTTATTGCCATGCAATTGATCACATAAGGTGTAAAGTGTTGAACATTTTAGCTGACATTGTTAGTACTAAAGATTATATAGAATTCATGCATTTATCACCAATGGACCAGTGCAATGCATTACTATCGTTAGCATTACAGGTAGATGATAATCTTGTTCCAAGGAACTTGTTGCTATTGAAGCTAATATGTAGAATGTTTTCCGGGTAGTTGAAAGCAAACTGATTGTATGTTTTACTGGTGCACATTGTTATGTTCGGACATCATAACTGTTATATATTGCTAATTATGTATTCGTCCATAGTCGAGGTCAATTGACTAAATACAAGGTTATATGTGCTGCGATTACTCAACTGACACTTAACCCTGTTATTTGTGCATTGATATTATACTGTTTGTACATATATATATTAATATGATTTGTAAATATGTTATGCTCTTCAGCAATGGAGGAAATAAAAGTATCTATCTATGTATTAATTATGTTTGTTCTTTATATTTCCAGACAAACGATTTTCTGTCGTTTTTATTGTGAATGTATGCAGTTAACAAATGTGTCAAATTGTCCAGAGTGTACGGCACAGCGAGGATGCGACGGTGGTTTCGGACTATATACAACACGGAGAGCGTCCGTTGTGAAATATTCATTTAAGTGTTAAATGCTTGGACACAACGCTACATTTCGTAGCAGTTTATTCACGGAGCCACCAGCTGTCAGATTGAATGTAACGTAACGTGTATGACCACTCCTATGATGTGTTGATTATCATTGGTATTTAACCATATGCATAGTTATTGGGTTAAATACTTACAAGGAGAGATTATAAATAATTAATGTTTGGCTAAATGAAATGGAAAGAAAACATAAGAAGAGTTCTCTCTGTTTGTGTTATCCTCGGTGTTCGTGCGCATGCCCTTGTATATTTATTCTCATATATGTGATATTATTCTTTATATACTGTACATGTTGTTTTAGATGTGCATGTATGTGATATTATTCTTTATATACTGTACATGTTGTTTTAGATGCCCATGGGACTGAAAACACATTTTTTCATTCAATTTTATGGAACATAAACTGTGACATTGCAATTTTTCGTTTATCACTTTTTAGTACTATCCATTTATTATGTTTTCTCTAAAACTTTTACTTTAAAGTTATATTATATTGTTTGTACTTTATTCATGATAGTATTGTAATCGATTGTATTATGCCCTATAGGGTGGTGTCTTTAATTTCAATTATACTTCCATTTCTTAAAGTTTGTATCATATGGTTTATATGTTGTAGTTTTAATCTATAATTTCTTATTTTGTGTATCTAATGTACAATCCATATATTAAGTAGGTTCCTCATCAGTTTAAGTGTACTATTTAAAACATATAAAAATCAAAATTATATAATTGTTTCCGCATTTTTATCACATGCTTTTAACCCTTCATTCTACATTTTGTAATCTTTTTAATGTTATATGTGTTATGTTACATGTTTATATAAAGTGCTTTTGAACACGTACTGTCTATATGATAATGCCGCTCAATAAGAATGGTATAAAAATAATGTATGCATTCCTTGCCGAAATAAATGTATCTAAGTGTGGGGGTAATTTTTGTTTTATTGCTTGAAACAATCGCCTGTGGTTTAAGCAGTAGTTCCTTTCGATTTCATCTAAGCCAAATATAATAGCTCGCGGTTGGCCTCTGTGTATGGCAATGTAATCGCTTCGAGTTCAACAAATAAAAATATTTAGTGGCACAAAGGTAACCATAATCGCTTCTGCTTCATAAATTGAAATCAATATGTAATTTAAGTTCACTTTAAATATACGACGGTATTGAAATATCTGTTATCTCTCCTACTATCGATAAAAATAAATGAAAATATGTCATATGTCGTATCTCAATCTATCTGCAGTAGATACGTAGACGAGTTGTGGGTATAACTAAAGAAGTAAAAAGTAATTTGTTTGTGTTTACGATCTTCACACCCGGCGTCTTATTGACCCGCTGGGAAATGTATGAATTCATGGGATTTTATTGCAAGCGTTTTAATTAACGTTTAGCAGACTGCTGTGTTTGTCCGTACCAGTGGAGTTTATTTATATTGTAGGTATTAATTATTTCCAGCCTGTTGGACATAGTTGTACTTGAGATCAGACTATCAAACGTGGGATTGTCTTATATTTATTTTGTCTGTAGAATAAACAAATGTCTAACTAACGTGGTATACATGAATAGCTGACAGACGTCGGGTATAACAAAGAGGTCTATTTGAATGTACATGGTAAAGTGTAAGTTGGCATATACTAGATTTTTCAGTGAGTTTGTGGATTATTTTAATTTACAACTAGTTTCTGCAAGGCAAGTACGTACACGTATGCTTAATCAGGAATATGTCAATCAAACAGGTCGTTGTATAAGTAAGCGATGCATTTAATACTCTAAAGTAATGTATTTAATACTCTAAAGTAATGTATTTAATAACATTGAAAATAAATGCTACATTTGCTACATAGCATTGAAGATAAATGCTACATTTATAACATTGAAGATAAATGCTACATTTATAACATTGAAGATAAATGCTACATTTAATAACATTGAAGATAAATGCTACATTTAATAACATTGAAGATAAATGCTACATTTATAACATTGAAGATAAATGCTACATTTATAACATTGAAGATAAATGCTACATTTATAAAGCGTGTTTTGTTGAATTTGGATATACAATTTGCTCAAAACCACGAAGTCTCCGTGTGCGGTTGTTTCATTACATGGACATACAACTATATAGCTCAATTTACAAATTTGGTGATTTTGTAAACATATCCACAAATGGATCTTTGTTATTAGTTTAAACATATTTTATTTCCAAATAGTGTACACTAACCGATTGAACAATACATACATTACACACATATCATAATACAGAACAGGGATTTGAATGAAAGACAGACAGACTATTATATAATTCTTCTCCTCTGCAACGTTGGTATGCATTTCGCTGAGCGTTTGCAATTGTCTTATAAAGTTTGGAATGTTTGACAATTGAATCTGAAAGAGTTATTGAACTTATTAATTTCACAAAAGAAACCAGTTACTTGTGAGGCAATTTTCAATTGTTTTCTCCCAAATTTTATTTCCTGATCAAAATATACATAATACTTACACACATTCAAAACATGTACAGGTAATGAAAACAAAACAATAATATATCAATTTGAATAAACAAGTGCTAATATCCAACAGTATTAACACAGACCATGCATGATAGTTCCATGTTATACACAATCATGTTACATTGTGTAATAAGTTAATAACCTATATTGAAAGGAAACTTTGGATGATTTTGAATGAAAGAAATAAGACTAGCAAAGGAAAGTAAGAAATATCAGTGAAAGATTTTCAAATTTTCCATAAAACCAGAATCGAGTAGTATTGAGAAATGGAAGTATAGCACAATGACGACGATTTCTAAGCATCACTGAACGCTTCGAATTTATTGGTGTGCAGAACATTCTTAGTAATTACAATGGGGCTCTATCCAGTTATTAAAGTGACATTACATCGCAAAATGCAAATAGAATGCATGTTTTCACGTATAAATGCATTGCTACTATAAATTCTTCAGAATACATTCGAACACTAACATTGAATAAATAAACAGTGTTTTTGTGGTCTACAAATTTTCAAAGTGAAAGTAGGATTCCTGAAATGACGTTTGTTTGTCATTGGATTCAATACTAAACGCGCGATACTTACGTTTAGAGATAATTTAACTAAGATTAATCTACAAATAATTATGCATAGGCAAAACTGTGAGATACAACGGTAAATATGTACGATACATTGTGTCATTCAGGATACACGCATTGTATTACGCATGAATGTCGACCCTATTTACATCATTTTGTTATGTCAACAAACCGCGTATACGACGCTTGTTTATTTATTGAAATACTCAGTTTTTGAGACACATGTTGGAAAAACAAGTATACCATATAATAGGAAATTACATTCTGCAGACATTTGCGTTTTTACCGATGTAGTGTCACTTTAAAGGAAATACGTCTACACGGGTAACAATGATTTTAATATGAATTTATCATAATTGTCAGCGTATCTGGTTGTAAAAATATATTTGAAGAACATAATTATAAGGAGTACATAGCGTTTAAACATATTGCGCAATAATAGGGTCACGGCGCATCCATCGTGGATTCAATCGTAGGAAATAACCTTTCGTTCACTCGGATTGCCTTAGCTTTTATCACCTTTGCAAGGTGCGTGTGATGTAATGACTACGATTCACGTTATAAGCCATCATTTTGATATAGGCGACACTCTTACAGACGGATCTGTAGTCCAGTGGTATCACGCTGGACTGGTAATCCAGGGATCGCAGGTTCGATCCCCCGTCTGACCCTAATAAAATTAACAGTCATTCAGATGGGACGTTAAACCGAGGTCTCGTGTCGGTGCTTTACACCGTGCACGTAAAAGAACCAGAGGAGACTCTGTAATGGGTCTCTGTCTGTATCATTGCACTATCCTCCAAAAATCTAAAATTACTAATCTCTTCAGGAGGCGTCGCTCATATGGGCAACCGGTAGCGACGATAAATAAACGTAAAACACACAATAGGCGACACTCTCACAGGTGGATCTGTAGTCCAGTGGTAACACGTTGGACTGGTAATCCAGGGATCGCATGTTCGATCCCCCCCGTCTGATCCTAATAAAATGAACAGTCTTTCAGATGGGACTTTAAATCGAGTTCTTGTGTAGGTGCTGTACACCGTGCACGTAAAAGAAACAGAGGAGACCATGGAATGAGTCACTCTCTGTATCATTGCACTATCACCCAACAATCTAATATTACTAATCTCTTCAGGAGGCGTCGCTCATATTGGCAACCGGTAGCGACGATAAACAAACGTAAAATACACAAATAGGCGACACTCGGTCCGCCTCCGTCGTTAAGGTCGCTGACTTGTATAACACTGATTGGTCACGGGTTCGAGCCCCGTTCAGACCGTGTCTTATTTATATTAAAAAGCTGGCAGTTTCTTACGGAAGTTGGTGCACCAAATACTCGCTAACTGCTGGAGCCTACCCAGGAAAGGTGTTGTTAGATAAACTGCCCGTCGTTCAAATTGGCAACCGGTAGCGACGTTAAATAAATTTAAATAAAAAAGTCGACACTCAGTCCACCTCCGTTGTAGAGTGGTTAAAATCTCTGACTTGTATACCACTGTAACACGCATGGTCACGGCCGGGTTCGAGCCCCATTCATACCGTGTCTCTTTATATGAAACCAGTACGCATGCAATGACGTACATGCTGCATATGGTTAACATTAATATACAATGTGCTGCATGTCGGTCCACTTGAGTCCTGTAGTTGTTACATCGTTAATTCTAGCGGCATATTGCAAAGCATTTGGCGGGACCTGGTGCCTGGTTCAGTACTATCTACATTTCTCACCGGGTTGATGGTATTGCGTATAAGTAATGTGTTTATTATAGTGACATGTGTACATATCAGACAATATTTACATATAAATTATACAATTAAATACACGCGGCCCATTGGGCCTATAAGTCACTTACACATATAATACTAGAAACATATCACATGATAAAACACATTATTTCTCTGACAAACAAAATAGTCGATTATAGTAGTTATATCAAAACTAAAATTGTGGCCAAGGGACATAGATGTTCCACTTCGTCTCTTCTCTGCAGAGTCTAGGACCATACATCAGTCTTGTATAACATATCACAGTGAGGTTTAAATAGAACTAAAGGGTTGAGTTACCCGTAACTCAGAATACGGACGGATGCACCGACGGACGGATGGACAAGAACAAATGTATGTTCCATCAAACTGGGGCACACACTATGGGACATAACTAGTCCAGGTTTCATTGTGCAAATGTATGTACCATCAAACTGGGGCACACACCATGGGACATAACTAGTCCAGGTTTCATTGTGCAAACCATCAAACGGCACACACCATGGGACATAACTAGTCCAGGTTTCATTGTGCAAATGTATGTACCATCAAACTGGGGCACACACCATGGGACATAACTAGTCCAGGTTTCATTGTGCACATGTATGTTCCATCAAACTGGGGCACACACCATGGGACATAACTAGTCCAGGTTTCATTGTGCAAATGTATGTACCATCAAACTGGGGCACACACCATGGGACATAACTAGTCCAGGTGGGGGCACACACCATGGGACATAACTAGTCCAGGTGGGGGCACACACCATGGGACATAACTAGTCCAGGTGGGGCACACACCATGGGATATAACTAGTCCAGGTGGGGCACACACCATGGGATATAACTAGTCCAGGTGGGGCACACACCATGGGACATAACTAGTCCAGGTTTCATTGTGCAAAGTTTGGTTGAGCATAATACACAAAACAACATGATCCCGTATATTGTTTGTCGTACGTTTCTGTATATGTGTACACACTATAATACTCATAATAATAGACCATCAATAGGATAAGATGCAATGAGAATGAGAGACATTGCTGGGTTTTCTATTACCTCCCTTAGAAGATAAATTCCGATTTATCCCGAAATGTATATTGGTACTTTTAGTTGGAGTCCTTTGTTTTTGCTGTTGTTTTCTAGCCAGACGTTGTGGTAGGATAAATGTAATTTATCAAAATCATATTAATTAATTGATAACCAATTTGTACAGTAAAGTATCCATTGGATATGATATAGGATATCTGCCGAGATTTAATAATTTAATAACTATATCATGAGAAAACGGAGGAAAATGGATCGCATGTGGTGCAAAGGAAACAACGATAAAAACAGAGGAACCCAATTAAGATGACCAATCCACTTTTTAGGAGTATTCAGGGGCCGTAACTAACCAATGTTTCTCATTCAAACAGCTGAATCATGTTTATAAAATAAATCAACATTTTTGATTATTTTTTTAAAATATGGCATAGGTATGATTTATACCGAGGACCCTTGCATTTCGAGCATATTAACCTCTGTCTAACCAGTCCAGATTACCATTATATATTTACATATCATTCAAACAGATCCTGCTCTATAGTGACGAATTCTTCACACCGACGTACTCAATACCTTCCATGGTATTTCTTGCACTTGACATGTTATTTAACCAAAACGTACAGTAATAAGTAATTTGTATATATGATAGATCAACACCTTTCTCCACTCTCAATACAATGCTTGAATATGAATGATTCAAACGTAAGCGTTGTGTAAAGAAATACATATGGTTGTAAAGAAATAAATATGGTTATTTAAGGAGGTGTAAGGTGACCCATGTTGAATGTCAATCTAACTTTAAATTAACATGAATATAAAAACATACTTTGGTAATACTAGTATACATAATTCAGGGATCGCAGGTTCGATCCCCCCCGTCTGACCCTAATAAAATTAACAGTCTTTCAGATGGGACGTTAAACCGAGGTCTCGTGTCGGTGCTTTACACCGTGCACGTAAAATAACCAGAGGAGACTGGAATGGGTCTCTGTTTGTATCATTGCACTATCCTCCAAAATCTAAAATGACTAATATCTTCAGGAGGCGTCGCTCATATGGGCAACCGGTAGCGACGATAAATAAACGTTAAAAAAACAACAACAAAAACTAGTATACATATTGCCGCCTACGGAGCGGGAGGTCAAAGGTTCGAATCTCGTCAGGGGTTCGTTCTGATATGGCCGGTTGGTGAGCCGCCAGCTAGTTAAATAATGGTTACCGATTGCCTACCAGTCTGGCGCCTGGCATACAAGCATAGGATTCGGGAAGTACTGATGTTCATAAAAAGAGGTGTCTCATAAGTCAGAAATGGCTGGCCCTTTAAATAGGGGTGACACTATAATAAACAAAACACTTTACTTTACTTTTATTGCCAATCCGAGCATATGATTTCCCATCTAATAACGCATAATAAATATAAATAGTTACATGCGTTTGGTTTCTGGTTACAACGACTGTTTTTCTCTCCAATTAATTCGAAATGTTATACATGATATTTTGTTAGTGGAAACTATGTTTTCTTGGAGTCACTGAGTTTCTTGAAATGGGCCAGCTATTAGCGTTTGTTGATATCGGTCACATTGAACCATTTTATGCCGTTAACCCTTAACCTACAAATCGCAACTAAAGTATAGAGCTAGATCAGACGGCGCGTCGTCCTGTGGCTATATGGCTGTTCGCTATTCGGATAGTGGAGCTGAAACACTTGTCTGAATAGCAAACAACATAGATCCTGATCAGACGCAGCTTTATTAAGGGTTAAAAAACAGGTTATCTGTGTGAAAGGTGGTTATAACTTGTGGCCCAGCCTTCCGCTACCGATATATATATGCGTCTTATGATTTGTAAGCTACTTCTTCATCTGATAATTGCATGTAGTGCGATGTAAAACTGTATTGTCTACTGGATTACACGTGCACTCAAATATGGTTAAATCAATGAAATTCTATTACCTTCGAGCATGCAATATAAATTTTATTAGAACTTGAATGATTGGAAATCACACGTAACGTATCTCCTAATAGTTCATTGTTACACATGTAAAGTTGAAACACGAATGGTTATTGTAATGATTGGTGGTTTCTTAAAGATCATATTTCGATAAGATCATGTTTCGATAAGATCATGTTTCGATAAGATCATGTTTCGTTAAGATCATGTTTCGTTAAGATCGTGTTCCGTAAAGATCCTGTTTCGTAAAGATCATGTTTCGATAAGATCATGTTCCGTAAAGATCATGTTTCGATAAGATCATGTTTCGTTAAGATCATGTTTCGTTTTCGTTAAGATCATATTTCGTTAAGATCATGTTTCGTTAAGATCATATTATTTTAAGATCATGTTTCGTTAAGATCATGTTTCGATAAGATCATGTTTCGTTAAGATCATGTTTCGATAAGATCATGTTTCGTTAAGATCATGTTTCGTTAAGATCATGTTTCGTTAAGATCATGTTCCGTAAAGATCATGTTCCGTAAAGATCATGTTTCGATAAGATCATGTTTCGATAAGATCATGTTTCGATAAGATCATGTTTCAATAAGATCATGTTTCGATAAGATCATGTTTCGTTAAGATCATGTTTCGTTAAGATCATGTTTCGTTAAGATCATGTTCCGTAAAGATCATGTTTCGATAAGATCATGTTTTGTTTCGATATGATCATGTTTCGTTAAGATCATGTTCCGTAAAGATCATGTTCCGTAAAGATCATGTTTCGATAAGATCATGTTTTGTTTCATAAGATCATGTTTCGATAAGATCATGTTTCGTTAAGATCATGTTCCGTAAAGATCATGTTCCGTAAAGATCATGTTTCGATAAGATCATGTTTTGTTTCGATAAGATCATGTTTCGATAAGATCATGTTTCGTTAAGATCATGTTCCGTAAAGATCATGTTTCGTTAAGATCATGTTTCGATAAGATCATGTTTTGTTTCAATAAGATCATGTTTCGTTAAGATCATGTTCCGTAAAGATCATGTTCCGTAAAGATCATGTTTCGATAAGATCATGTTTTGTTTCGATAAGATCATGTTTCGATAAGATCATGTTTCGTTAAGATCATGTTCCGTAAAGATCATGTTCCGTAAAGATCATGTTTCGATAAGATCATGTTTCGATAAGATCATGTTTCGTTAAGATCATGTTCCGTTAAGATCATGTTCCGCAAAGATCATGTTTCGATAAGATCATGTTTCGATAAGATCATGTTTCGATAAGATCATGTTTCGATAAGATCATGTTTCTTTAAGACCATATTCTGTTATCCGACAGAAACGTCGGTGTGCAGCTGTGTTAAAACGTATTTTGACAGAACGTCTTTTAAATTCTAGTTTTTATAATTTCTGATATCATGAACACTAGTTTGTTGAATGTATAACATTAATATGATAAGACAATATGCACAGGTACTACGCTAATTGTTTAGTACGCCAACACTGGATGTTGGTGGTTCGGTGGGGGTGGGAGGGGGGTGGGAGTAAAATAGATCTGAAATATACGTGAGAACTGATAACACCAAGTATAGTAAAGAATAAATATTGGCACAGCACCTGTGAATATAAAAGGCAAAACTTGCTTATATTATTCAGTATCGCAGGTTCGAGCCCCCGTCTGACCATAACAAAATTAACAGTCTTTCAGGTGGGACGTTAAACCGAGATCTCGTGTCGGTGCTTTACACCGTGCGCGTAAAAGAACCAGATGAGACTCTGGAATGGGTCTCTGTCTGTATCATTGCACTATCCTCCAACACTCTAAAATAACTAATCTCTTCAGGAGGCGTCGCTCAAGGTAGCAACGATAAATAAACGTAAAACACACTATTATTCAGTACTACATACATCGGAACAAATTGATAGCAAAGTTGACTTTTTGAAAAGAGCTGTTGCTAATGTTTTCAAAACTTGTAATCCAATCCCTTTGCACTTTGAAAATGTCAGTATATTTATATGAATATTACCAGGTGTTATGTGTGTTATAAATGTGACAGTGATGATATTGTGATATGTAATTGTAAATTGTATTCGTCGTTATGAAAATAATTGCAATAAAATATTATTAAAATTAAAGAAAAAGGCAACCATGTAATCTGTATATTTTTTCTTCTTAGAGAAGTCGAAAAACAGAACAGCTACAAGATGGTATTTCGAGAGGAAACGATAATCCAGGTTCGATCCTTGGTGAATAAACTTGAAAAGGAACCAAAAAGGCCCAGTTCCGAAGTTTTCGAAACTGAATTTTTCCGCAACGCATCTTCTCAGTCTGTCGATGTGCAGCCCACGCAGCCGAAAATCCCAGCCGAGCACCGAAACAAGTCCTGTCTTGCCAGCGGTCTTTTCCACAACGTTTATAAAGGGCGTTTACGAAAAGTTAAGTTTTTGTTGGATAATGGATTAAATGTGAATGCTCGAAATGACTACGGTTATGGCGTGTTAGTTGCTGCGCTGCATATTGAAAACGATGTCAAGCGCAGAAAGATGTTCCATTTTCTGTTAGAACATAAAGCTAACCCTTTACAAAAGGACCCGAAACATGAAAGGAATGCTCTGGCTTGGGCAGCTATATTAGGACGAGACGAACAGGCCAATATTCTGCTCGAAAGTTTAATAGGTGAGCTTAATTTCCACGAGAAGGACAAAGAGGGAATGACAGCACTCCATCTTGCCACCCAGGCTGGTCAAACAGAGACTGTCAAGGCGCTAGTAAGGGAAATGAATAAATATGGCATGTCTGTTGATGTTCCCGATAATCTCGGATTAACACCGTATTTGCATGCAAAGAGGTTAGGACATGGCCTGATTGCTGACATTCTAAAAGTAGAAGGCAGAGCTTGCGAAGGTCAAGGTGATAAATACTCGTTTAAGAAAGCAGACGAATGGCGACATATTGGGATAAAAGAAAGAAATGAGGAGGTCCGTTTGCACCGCGATGGACTCTACGAACGGGCGGCCATTGCAGGAAGTGCCCGGATGTTGATGGAATTTGAAGGTCCCGGATATGAAATAATATCTATGCCAACACTTAAAGGACGAAGAACGCGTGAAAAGAGATCAAAATCTACTAACGACGTCGAGGGAAATGAAAAAGATCTACCAAAGGCAGTGAGAATCATATGTCCAAAGTCGCAGATCAGCATGCGTGCGAGCACAGACCATAGAAAGTTCAGCAAATCGAGCAGACAGTATATGGACACGCCCGATGGTTCACCACAACTTGATACAATGTCGCTTATACAGATGCGGGAACCAAGGAAGGGAATCACCCCTAAACAATTTCGTTCGTCCGAGCTGGATACAAACAAAGTCCAAGAATACAACCACATTGTAGGAGATTTGACCACCATGATGGAATATTTATCGATGCAAAACTCGAAGTCTTTCCGGCGGTCTGTACCTCCAGTAAAAGCAATAGTAGAGGAATATGTGGTGGCCCCAAAGAAAAGTACACTTGCGCTACTTTTTGGTAAAAATAGAAGGATTCGGAAAGCGCGCTCAGGTAGAAAGAGCAAAGAAACTTTAGGAAGCGGGAAGGAGAGGAGGATTTCGAAATTAAAATGAGTGTTGCAGTAGTATCGGCAACATTATCATATACAATGTACATGTGTAGCATAGCCAAGTTGGATATGTCCGGACGAATACCGTACGAGTGCAATGTTCTGCAAGTGTATGAAAGAAAGTGTCTTATCAGAACTGCATGGGAATGGGCAGACCATTTATAAGTTGTAGAAATGACATATTAATATATAAAGCAGTTTAAATATTTTTTAATAAATATGTATTATAAATTAATAAGCTACCGGTAGATGCAATTTATCTTACATTTCTCATGAAAATGACAACACACAAAGAGCACAGAAAGTTGGGAACTAATCTCTTTACTTGAGAGCGATTTTCAAATGGATGATTAAATATATCAAGCACAAGGTTAAGCTCGTGTTAAGCCACTTTTAATGCGGATTTATCAAGCCGTTCTTTCAAATGTTTCGTACCAAATTAAGGCATGCACGCAGAATGCGAAATTAAATTGCCCCAAATAACAGTTAATGAAATATATGCAATGATCGTGCTAAGCCCATGACAAAATGTTCGAGCCAAATATCTAATCTGGACAAGTTATGTGTGAAATTAGTTTAAAGATTTAACTGAACCCATTATTTGTATTTCCTATAGTAAAAGGTTAGCTTAACCCGTGTATGGCTAAACAATCGCTATATGGACATTTAATTTTGCCAAGTAATTGTGGAATACTTTTATTTCAGTTAGCTTAATGACTAACATTTATGGTTATATATATACTAACTTGTTGAACCAGCCGCGAGTTTGCGTTCACTTCAGGTGTGAGAGGCCCGGAGTACGCGTTCAACTATAGTCGTTTATTAGGCAAGGAACTTATATTATTATTTCTATTACAACCCATCATTGTATGATTATTATTGGGAGGTCAGTCTGTTGTGGCGGAGAGTATACATCCCACACATCCTTGGTAAGAACCAGCACTCAGCACTCAGCTCTCCAACCTCCGTATATGACAACTTTCTCACATATCACCATCATTTGTCCCTGATATGGAGCGAACCAGCTGCAGCACTGATAATAGCGTTGACAGGCGTGTTCTACCGACAGTGCATTAGACAACTTAGCCATGGACCAGGAGCCTCTGACTTATTTCCACATTGCCTCTCTCTTTCTGGGTGGGCTACATCGAGATCGAATGCGTCCCAAACAATGAAATAACGGTATATGTCAGTCATAAACAGTGTCAGTCATAAACAGAAATTGATTATTCGACACTCGACCTGTCAGTCATAAACAGAAATTGATTATTCGATACTCGACCTGTCAGTCATAAACAGAAATTGATTATTCGATACTCGACCTCTCAGTCATAAACATAAATTGATTATTTGACACTCGACCTCTCAGTCATAAACAGAAATTGATTATTCGACACTCGACCTGTCAGTCATAAACAGAAATTGATTATTCGACACTCGACCTGTCAGTCATAAACAGAAATTGATTATTCGACACTCGACCTGTCAGTCATAAACAGAAATTGATTATTCGACACTCGACAGTATACTGTAAAGTAGAAATAGAACGAGTTCTGAATAGCAAATGGATTTTGTAAATAAAGTATATCATTTTAAGCACTATTAATTGTATGCGTATGGTTCGACATGCAACGGTCAAGCTATTGACATGTGTCAACAGGTGTGCATGCAAATTGAATACTGCGATGCGATACAAAACATTTGACATACCCGGTAAGCGCATATAATGAGAGACATTGGTTAGTGTTCCTCTGTTTTTATCGTTGCTTTCTTTGCACAACCACTGGCAGGTTAAAAAATTTCATCCACTTTCTCATCTTATAATTACGGCGGATATATTACACTGTAAAACAAATGTTATCATTTAATTAACTTGATTTTGGTAAAATAACATTGATCATATCTGGATAGGGAACACCAGTTAAACAAAGGATTCCAACTACAAGGACCAATATAAATATATGTCAGGGGTGTCGCTACCGATATTGAATGTGTAGGCCCGACTAATAAATTGAGCACTATATTAAGGATGGGAATTTGCTAGAGGACTCTGGGGACATGTTCTCCCCGGAAAATTATGAATCATAGAGCATCAATTGTGACACATTTAAATTTACGTCTTGATGGTCAAATTTCGATATTTTCAGACATTTGAATTTGACATTGTACATAATGTATGTGTCCTCTAAGTTGACAACCCAACTCTTCGTCCCCACCCCAACTCTTCGTCCCCACCCCAACTCTTCGTCCCCACCCCAACTCTTCGTCCCCACCCAACTCTTCGTCCCAACCCCAACTCTTCGTCCCCACCCCAACTCTTCGTCCCACCCCAACTCTTCGTCCCCACCCCAACTCTTCGTCCCCACCCCAACTCTTCGTCCCCAACCCAACTCTTCGTCCCCACCCCACTCTTCGTCCCCAACCCAACTCTTCGTCCCCACCCCAACTCTTCGTCCCCCCCCCAACTCTTCGTCCACACCCCAAACCCTACAGTATTTATTGCATTTTTGGGGATTACGATTTTTTATTTTCTGGTACAATCTGCAGGACCCGGGCCTTCAGTGCCTTATAGTAGCTATGTGCCTGAATTTATTATGTTTATTTTTGGGGATTAAAGTCGCGCATACTGCTTAGGTCATATGGCGACCCTCCAGTTGTTCTTGGTGGAGGAAGACGCCGGGTGGTGATATTATGCTACAATTAATCTGTGTTATATAATAGTTTAGTTTATACAAATTTATTTTATCTCGATTGCGAAACAAGTTCTTACAACCTATATTAATCACTCTCGAGACCTCATTCCTGATGTAATCCATCGTCACGAGGGAGAGAGAAGAGGCAACGTGGAATTTAAATGCCTTGCCTAAGGGCACACTCGTAACGGCTCCAGTCAAGTTATACAATCGTTTATGAATCTAGTACGGTGTTCATACGACATGGGTGTCGTAACTTGGTTCTGCGTACGATACAACAGTTTATATGCCTTACTGCTGCTCATGTGGAAAAAAGGCTACAACTATTATATACAGTCAAACCTGTGTTAGTGGTCACCTCCATTCAGCAGCCAACCTGTATTAAGCAGCCACTTTCCAGATTCCCAATATGTTTATTATACATTTTACCTCTATTAAGCAGCCACCTGTGCTAAGCAGCCACTTTCTGTGATTCCCTTGGCTGGCTGCTTAAGACAGGTTTGACTGTAATCACAAAAATCCGCCCGAATTTATTTAACCCATTTGATACTTCATACCGTTCAAACAGTATTTGCAAAGAACATAGAGCCAGATCAGCTGCCATGGAACGTGCCGTCTGATCAGGCTCTATGCTGTTTGCTATTCAGATGATCTTGCTAAGACACTTGGGTATGTAGCAAACAACATAGACCCTGATTAGCATGCAGCGTCATGCTGCGGCTGATCTGGATCTATGTTGTTTGCAAAGGCCCTTAGATGTATCCAGAATGAAATGGTGGAAATAAGTTAACAATATGTTCTGTTTGTATAGCTTATATTATAGTATCCATTATGTGCATCAGCTTGACACCATGTGTGTAATGTCTGTGCATCAGCTTCATATATTAGATGTGTGTCAGATTGATATCATGTGTGTGCCATCTGCACATCAGCTTCATATATTAGATGTGCATCAGCTAGGTACCATGTGTGTGTATCGTCTGCGCATCAGCTTCATATATAAGATGTGCATCAGCTTCATATCATGTGTGTGTATCGTCTGCGTATCAGCTTCATATATAAGATGTGCATCAGCTAGATGCCATGTGTGTGTTATCTGCCCATCAGTTCCATGTAAGATGTGCGTTAGCATGATATCATGCGTGTGTTATCTGCCCATCAGTTCCATGTAAGATGTGCATCAGCGTGATACCATGCGTGTGTTATCTGCCCATCAGTTCCATGTAAGATGTGCATCAGCGTGATACCATCCGTGTGTTATCTGCCCATCAGTTCCATGTAAGATGTGCGTCAGCATGATATCATGCGTGTGTTACCTGCCCATCAGTTCCATGTAAGATGTGCGTCAGCGTGATACCATGTGTGTGTTTTAAGCATTAATGACCTGTCAGACCTACTGGTCATCGTATGGCATTCGTATCACGATAGAGAAAAGTGAATAAAACGTCATGATAGTCGGGTACAACATGATGATTCACTGATAAATAATACTTACCGATTGCCTGCATGGCGCCTGACCTACAAGGATAGGATTCGGGAATACTGATGTTCATAAGACGTGTCTCATAAGTCAAAAATGGCTAACCCTTTCAATACGGGTGACACTATAATACACAAACACTTTACTTTTACTTTTATATACACGTATGCACAATTATAAATCACATCGATTTCATACAATGTTGATACTTATATATCAAGCATGTAAGACTACTAGGGGATGTGCTCTGACCCCTACTAGTCAATGGACGGCGCAAATAAATGGGGTCCCCTTTTTGGGACTAGAAACAAACAAAAAATTCAGTAAACGTCAAGACGCCACGTTAGCTTAGAGCTGTTCAAAACAAACGTGGCACTTCCGTATTCTGACCAGAACGGGATAACGACTAGTGGTGGGCCTTGACATACAAACAACTTGGAGGTTGACGGCAGTAACGTATCCATTACCATCTCCTCTGCGTCTCCTATCCTACGTCTATGTCTTTGTTGTCTGGACAACTGGTTTCGAGTGCAAAACCAACTCTTCTTTTTTTAAAGAACATTTTGCTAAACCATAGGCTTGACATTATACATACAAAATATTTCGGCCATATCCAAGCATATTTAAAAAATGACATCCGGTTACCGGGTACTCTGATCCAGTGGTGAGTGATAATACCTTTCTATTTTCATGAGTGAAATATAATTTGATCTTCACTTAAACAAACAAATGTTCTTTTTATCTTGGACTAAAAAGTAGTGTTTATTTAATAGAAAATGATGCCCATGCACAAAATGGTACTAGAAAGTCGCGTTTAGTTGACATCATAAATGACGTCACTGACGGTTTGAATCCAAAAACATTCACATTGAAAATATTTAAAACTGCAGTGGGTGGGAACCATAAGCGTGAGAATAATACATGTTGTTTTACTGATATATTTTCTATATTTCATTGAAAAGTATAAAATAAAATACAACATAACAAAACAAAACCATAATTGTGAACTGTTTATATTTAAACCTTTCCCTCATAGAAGCACCTCTTGATGCCATTATCAATACGGCATACATTGACACTGTAGTAGCCAAACCAATGTTCATAATTAAGGCCAAAATCTCATGTAGTCCCAGTAATATCTATGGTGGGATAGATATGACAACTACTTATCCACTGCATGATAGCTAAATGGGTGTCGTTTGTATGGAGATATAATAGTATATTAACCTAATTCTCTATGTAGTTCCAGTAATATCTATGGAGGTGGGATAGATATGGCGACTACATATCCACTGCATGATAGCTAAATGGCTGTCGTTTGTATGGAGATATAATAGTATATTAACCTAAATCTCTATGAAGGAAAGGGTTAAGTATCGATAACATCTATGGCTTCATTGAATTTTCACAGGAAGAATAAAATAAACTAGAATTATTATACATTTATAAGGTCTCTGCCAACACATTGCAAAGTAATATATCCAAGACTATATACTGGTTAGATTTGGTGAAGTGATACTTTACAATCAACAGTGATGAATTTTACAATAAAATATGATGAAGTTTTCAACTAACTCCGATGAAGTTTTCAACTAACTGCGATTAAATGTTCAACCAACTATGTCAAATGTTCAACCAACAGGCAACTATGATGAACTTTTTAAATTAATTTTGATGAAGTTTTCAACCAACCGTGATGAAGGTTTCAACCAACTGTGATGAAGTTTTCAACAAACTGCGATTAAGTTTTCAACCAACTGCGATTAAGTTTTCAACCAACTGCGATTAAGTTTTCAACCAACTGTGATTAAGTTTTCAACTAACTGTAGTTTGTTCAGTAATCGTAATATTAACTCTGTGCATGCTGGGTAAAATAAAGGCTATAAATAGTTCAAATAATTGTAGCAGACGACAATTCATTAATGTATTTTCTTGGAAATATGTCATGCAATATCATTAGAATTGTGTCGCAATATCGTAATGACACAATTCTAATGAAATTCTATTACATATCTGACTGCAATGCAATGAGTTAATGTTCTGGCTACATAGTATTATATTGTGGCTACATAATATTATATTGTGGATAAAGTGCACTGCTGGTTCCCAGACAAGACTGTCGATGTCATCGCTTCCCTACACACAGCTCTATTTCTGTTTTCGGCCTCAATACTCCTAAATGGGTCAACTCTAGCGGAACCTGAAAGAACAACAGTTACACAGCATTATTGTTTAAACCCCCTACTCCAAAACCATGTGGCCACATACTCACTTCATCTCCATACTGCTGTACGTCAGGGGAGTTAACTAGAGCAACAGTTACACAGCATTATTGTTTAACCCTCTACTCCAAAACCATGTGGCCACATACTCACTTTATCTCCATACTGCTGTACGTCAGGGGAGCTAACTAGAGCAACAGTTACACAGCATTATTGTTTAACCCTCTACTCCAAAACCATGTGGCCACATACTCACTTTATCTCCATACTGCTGTACGTCAGGGGAGCTAACTAGAGCAACAGTTACACAGCATTATGTTTAACCCTCTACTCCAAAACCATGTGGCCACATACTCACTTTATCTCCATACTGCTGTACGTCAGGGGAGCTAACTAGAGCAACAGTTACACAGCATTATTGTTTAATCCTCTAATCCAAAACCACGTGGCCACATACTCACTTCATCTCCATACTGCTGTACGTCAGGGGAGCTAACTAGAGCAACAGTTACACAGCATTATTGTTTAACCCTCTACTCCAAAACCATGTGGCCACATACTCACTTTATCTCCATACTGCTGTACGTCAGGGGAGCTAACTAGAGCAACAGTTACACAGTATTATTGTTTAACCCTCTACTCCAAAACCACGTAGCCACACACTCACTTCATCTCCATACTGCTGTACGTCAGGGAAGCTAACTAGAGCAACAGTTACACACAGCATTATTGTTTAAACCCTCTACTCCAAAACAACGTGGCCACATACTCACTTCATCTCCATACTGCTGTACGTCAGGGGAGCTAACTAGAGCAACAGTTACACAGCATTATTGTTTAACCCTCTACTCCAAAACCATGTGGCCACATACTCACTTCATCTCCATACTGCTGTACGTCAGGGGAGCTAACTAGAGTAACAGACATGAGGCTACTGTACATTGTACTAAATACTCAATAATCCATATATATGGGAGACTATATCGGTATATTTGGGAAGTGATAAAGGTGTACTAAATACTCAATAATCCATATATATGGGAGACTATATCGGTATATTTGGGAAGTGATAAAGGTGTACTAAATACTCAATAATCCATATATATGGGAGACAATATCAGTATATATGGGAAGTGATAAAGGTGTACTAAATACTCAATAATCCATATATATGGGAGACTATATCAGTATATATGGGAAGTGATAATGGTGTACTAAATACTCAATAATCCATATATATGGGACACTATATCAGTATGTATGGGAAGTGATAAAGGTGTACTAAATACTCAATAATCCATATATATGGGAGACAATATCAGTATATATTGGAAGTGATAAAGGTGTACTAAATACTCAATAATCCATATATATGGGAGACTATATCAGTATATTTGGGAAGTGATAATGGTGTACTAAATACTCAATAATCCATATATATGGGAGACTATATCAGTATATATGGGAAGTGATAATGGTGTACTAAATACTCAATAATCCATATATATGGGACACTATATCAGTATATTTGTATAGTGATAAAGGTGTACTAAATACTCAATAATCCATATATATGGGACACTATATCAGTATATTTGGGAAGTGATAAAGGTGTACTAAATACTCAATAATCCATATATATGGGAGACTATATCAGTATATTTGGGAAGTGATAATGGTGTATTAAATACATACTCAATAATCCATATATATGGGACACTATATCAGTATATTTGGGAAGTGATAATGGTGTATTAAATACATACTCAATAATCCATATATATGGGACACTATATCGGTATATATGGGAAGTGATGATGGTGTACTAAATACTCAATAATCCATATATATGGGACACTATATCAGTATATTTGGGAAGTGATGATGGTGTACTAAATACTCAATAATCCATATATATGGGACACTATATCAGTATATTTGGGAAGTGATAATGGTGTACTAAATACGTACTCAATAATCCATATATATGGGACACTATATCAGTATATTTGGGAAGTGATAATGGTGTACTAAATACGTACTCAATAATCCATATATATGGGAGACTATTTCAGTATATATGGGAAGTGATAATGGTGTACTAAATACTCAATAATCCATATATATGGGAGACTATATCAGTATATATGGGAAGTGATAATGGTGTACTAAATACTCAATAATCCATATATATGGGAGACTATATCAGTATATTTGGGAAGTGATAAAGGTGTACTAAATACTCAATAATCCATATATATGGGAGACTATATCAGTATATATGGGAAGTGATAAAGGTGTACTAAATACTCAATAATCCATATATATGGGAGACTATATCAGTATATTTGGGAAGTGATAAAGGTGTACTAAATACTCAATAATCCATATATATGGGACACTATATCAGTATATTGGGAAGTGATAAAAAAACACTATATCAGTATATTTGGGAAGTGATAATGGTGTACTAAATACTCAATACTCCATATATATGGGAGACTATATCAGTATATTTGGGAAGTGATAATGGTGTACTAAATACTCAATAATCCATATATATGGGAGACTATATCAGTATATTTGGGAAGTGATAATGGTGTACTAAATACTCAATAATCCATATATATGGGAGACTATATCAGTATATATGGGAAGTGATAATGGTGTACTAAATACTCAATAATCCATATATATGGGAGACTATATCAGTATATTTGGGAAGTGATAAAGGTGTACTAAATACTCAATAATCCATATATATGGGAGACTATATCAGTATATTTGGGAAGTGATAATGGTGTACTAAATACTCAATACTCCATATATAGTGGAGACTATATCGGTATATATGGGAAGTGATAAAGGTGTTGTGCGGCATCTATATGGAGTACCGGGTTAACAATGGTAGCCGCATATTAAAAGGTTGTTTCAAATATTTAGCATCAATAAGTTATACATAGAGTGGTGGAACCTATGCTCGGCGTAAATCCCATATATAATGGCCAGTATAAAATGTTAATTGCACTTGCCGTATATTATTATTTTCTTAAGTCGTGAAAACAACTTTCAAATCACACTTGTTGACAGTTTTAGCTTCATCACGTGACCGTGCTACTCAATACAGCTATCGCAACGGTGTCAGTCGGCACCCGTTTATATGCGGAACTGACGACTTCAGTGCACCTATGCACGGCGTACTTGTTATTTTTTATTTATCCACCATAACTTGTTGACTATCTTATTTTGATATAGTAAATCATTGAATAAAACATTTATTGGTCTTAATCAGAAATGGTATAGAAACCATTTTTCGGGTTAGGTGTAGATTTTTTAAATTCGGATAGCTACCTGAATTGCTCATACACCGTATCAGTTTCAGTGGAAATATTCTCCCAGTGATTTGTTTGTTTATATTCGGCGGCTGGACCAGTCACGTGACAGTTGCAACAGCCTACCGATACACTCAATGGAATGCTATTGAACCATGCTTCAACTCTGTCAGTGAAATTAGCCTAGAACTATATAAATATTTTAAATACGGATGAAAATGGAAAATACGCCGAGCATAGAAATATGCCGAGCATAGGTTCCACCACTCTATATATTGGGACACTACTGACAATACGTTGCAGCATCAAAGTAGGGTTAATTTTAATCCGAAAAAAAAATCATTGAAATCTATAGCTGATATTGATACAATAGATAAATAACTCAGCTGGGTATGTAAAAGTATGTAAACAACAAAGTTGTCATTTGCATAAAGTCTAGACATGTCATGGTCGGAGGTTATAGAACTTTCAAACATAATGCAGGCAAACATAGTGCAGGCAAACATAATGCAGGCAAACATAGTGCAGGCAAACCTAGTGCAGGTACACATAGTGCAGGCAAACATAGTGCAGACAAACATAATGCAGACAAACATAGTGCAGGCAAACATAATGCAGGCAAACATAGTGCAAAGGTAAACATAGTTCAGATAAACATAATGCATCACACATAGTGCATGCAAACATAGTGCAAATACACATAGTGCAGGTAAACATAGAGTAGGCAAACATAGTGCAAACACACATAGTGCAGGTAAACATAGTGCAGGCAAACATAGTGTAGACAAACATAATGCAGGCAAACATAATGCAGGCAGGCACACTTAAATAGGGGTCACTAGCAAACATATTGCAGGCAAACATATTGCAGGCAAACATAGTACATGCAAACATAATGCAGGCAAACACAATACAGGTAAACATAGTGCAGGCAAACACAATACAGGCAAACATAGTGCAGGCAAACATAATGCAGGCACACATAATGCAGGCAAACATAGTGCATGCAAACATAGTGCAGGTAAACATAATATAGGCAAACATATTGCAGGCAAACATAGTGCAAAGGTAAACATAGTGCAGATAAACATAATGTATACAAACATAATACAGGCAAACATAGTGCAAAGGTAAACATATTGCAGGCAAACATAATACAGGCTAACATAGTGCAGGCAAACATAGTGCAGGCAAACATAGTGTAGGCACACACAATGCAGGCAGGCAAACTTAAATAGGGGTCACTAGCAAACATAATACATACAAACATAGCGGAGACAAACATAGCAGAGACACACATAGTGCAGGCAAACATAATGCCAGCAAACAATAGTGCAGGCAAACATAATGCCAGCAAACATAGTGCAGGCAAACATAATGCCAGCAAACATAGTGCAGGCAAACAGGAGGAATAATAATCAATTTTAATTAAAACAATAATTTGTCTTGTTATATTAGTTTATACAAATTTCTTTTAGCTTGAGTGTGAAACAAGTTCCTACAACTTATATTAATCACTCTTGAGACCTCATTCCTGATGGAATCCATCGCCACACGGGAGAGAGAAGAGGCAATGTGGCTAGGGGCACAATCGTAACGGCTATAGCTGAGCGCAAGCTCTTGGCCTTTCGCACCTGAAATGGATAAGGCATTTTGGGACAAATGCACTTTACCGGTTTCTCCCTAAACCTCCTAAATACAATCAATTACAACTTATTGACTGCTTGTTTTCAATACTCACTACCCAATTAACTATTTGATTCTCGATACCGTTCAAACAGTATTTGCAAAGAACATAGAGCCAGATCAGCTGCGACGGAACGTGCCATCTGATCAGGCTCTATGCTGTTTGCTATTCAGATGATGTTGCTAAGACACTTGGCTATGTAGCAAACAACATAGATCCTGATCAGCACGCAGCGTCACGCTGCGGCTGATCTGGATCTATGTTGTTTGCAAAAGCCTTTAAATCTATTCAGAATTAGATGGGTTAAGAAGAAAGTAGCAAGAAAATCTATGAAACCATAACAAACCTAGTCCTAGGATGGTCATGTACAAACCATAACAAACCTAGTCCTAGGATGGTCACGTACAAACCATAACAAACCTAGTCCTAGGATGGTCATGTACAAACCATAACAAACCTAGTCCTAGGATGGTCACGTACAAACCATAACAAACCTAGTCCTAGGATGGTCACGTACTGGTAAAGTGCATTCTAGCCGACATTTTATGTACTTACCTGTGTTTTATCAGATTTAAGAAATCTGACCTTCTGTAACGCATAGACAAGTGCAATCTTGACTTCAACGAGAGCCATTCTCATACCAATACAGTGCCTCGGTCCTATGCCAAACGGTAGGAATACAATCCCATCACTGGATCCCTTATTATCTTCTGAAAACCTGAAAAATTGTTTGGTATACAGTCAAACCTGTCTTAAGCAGCCAGCCAAGGGAATCACAGAAAGTGGCTGCTTAGCACAGGTGGATGCTTAATAGAGGTCAAATGTATAATAAACCAACATATTGGGAAACTGGCTGCTTACAGGTTGGCTGCTTAATGGAGGTGACCACAAACACAGGTTTGACTGTATGCTTGAGAATAGTAGTACATGGACGATTACAAACATCAATGTAGTGATCTCTCTTATCTCTTATGCTACATTACAGACAATGTTCTCCAATATGCTATGCTTCAAACAGTGATCTCTCATGTTAATTTACCTATACGGATTGAATGTATCGAGGTATGCAGTACCTATACAGATTGAATGTATCAAGGTTTGCATTACCTATCTGGATTGAATGTATCGAGGTTTGCATTACCTATCTGGATTGAATGTATCGAGGTTTGCATTACCTATCTGGATTGAATGTATCGAGGTTTGCATTACCTATCTGGATTGAATGTATCAAGGATTGCATTACCTATCTGGAATTAATGTATCAAGGTTTGCATTACCTATCTGGATTGAATGTATCGAGGTTTGCATTACCTATCTCGATTGAATGTATCAAGGTTTGCATTACCTATCCGGATTGAATGTATCGAGGTTTGCATTACCTATCTGGATTGAATGTATTGAGGTTTGCATTACCTATCTGTATTGAATGTATCGAGGTTTGCATTACCTATCTGGATTGAATGTATCAAGGTTTGCAGTACCTATCTGGATTGAATGTATCAATGTTTGCATTACCTATCCGGATTGAATGTATCGAGGTTTGCAGTTACTATCTGGATTGAATGTATCAAGGTTTGCATTACCTATCCGGATTGAATGTATCGAGGTTTGCATTACCTATCTGGATTGAATGTATCGAGGTTTGCATTACCTATCTGGATTGAATGTATCCAGGTTTGCATTACCTATCTGGATTTAATGTATCAAGGTTTGCATTACCAATCTGGATTGAATGTATCAGGGTTTGCATTACCTATCTGGATTGAATGTATCAGGGTTTGCATTACCTATCTGGATTGAATGTATCAGGGTTTGCATTACCTATCTGGATTGAATGTATCAGGGTTTGCATTACCTATCTGGATTGAATGTATCAGGGTTTGCATTACCTATCTGGATTGAATGTATCAAGGTTTGCATTACCTATCCGGATTGAATGTAACAAGGTAGGATTTACCTGTCAGGGTTGAATGTATCAAGGTTGGATTTACCTGTCAGGGTTGAATGTATCAAGATAGGATTTACCTGTCAGGGTTGAATGTATCGAGGTAGGATTTACCTGTCAGGGTTGAATGTATCGAGGTAGGATTTACCTGTCAGGGTTGAATGTATCGAGGTTGGATTTACCTGTCAGGGTTGAATGTATCAGCGTTGGTGTAGTTGTCCTCACTGTGGTGTATGCACCACACAGGTACATGTATAAATGCACCTTTAGGTATCAGAACATCACCAATCCTCATCTCCTCCTTGGCTACCCGGGACAGCCTGCAATACAAGTCTGCCCTCAGTACATTATGATAGCATGAAACTATTATATCTGCTTTCTTTATGTGCATCTCCTCCTTGGCTACCCGAGACAGCCCTGCAATACAAGTCTGCCCTCAGTACATTATGATAGTATGAAACTATTATATCTGCTTTCTTTATTTGCATGCCCCATGAACAATCCTGGCCAGACTGTCTTGAAAAAGAACAATTCAAGAACAAACATTTCTTCCATAGTTGCACGTTTCTTTCAGTCTAATAGTTTATATTATTTATTTTAGTTTGATTGCGAAACAAGTTCTTACAACATTATTTTATTCACTCTCGAGATCTCATTCCTGATGGAATCAATTGCCGTGAGTGGGAGAGAAGAGGCAAGGTAGAATTTAAGTGCCTTGCCTAAGGGCACAATCGTAATGGATACAACTAATAAGTATTATCATTTTCCTATATGTGTATATATGATTTGTGTACACTGTATATCATGTTCCTATATGTGTATATATGATGTGTGTACACTGTATATCATGTTCCTATATGTGTATATATGATTTGTGTACACTGTATATCATGTTCCTATATGTGTATATATGATTTGTGTACACTGTATATCATGTTCCTATATGTGTATATATGATTTGTGTACACTGTATATCATGTTCCTATATGTGTATATACGATTTGTGTACACTGTATAACATTTGTAATCCTTTCAATACACATTGAATCAAAATTGATGCCAAGTGAATCGTGAATGAGAGACATTACTTGTTTTTCTATTACCTCCCTTGATGGATAAAGTTTTTACTGTTGTCGTCAAAACAGATGTTGCGTTAGGATAAATGTAATTTTATCAAAATCGTGTTAATTAATTGAACCAATTTTTACAGTAAGGTACCCGGTATCCATTGGACATGCTAAAGGATATCTGTCGAGATTTAATAGTTTCATAATTATACGATGAGAATGGAAAACATGTGGTGCAAATGAAACAACGATAAAAACAGAGGAAACCAATTAAGAGGACCACTATACTATTAAGAGTATTCAGGGGCAGTAACTGACTAATGTTTCTCATTGGATCATACATGATTCATCATGTTCTCAGTTACTATTACAACTTTTATCAAGAAATTCCTTCCGAATTACAATAACGGTAACACAGACAATTACAACAATCATAAAATACTTCAAGTTGCCATGGTGACATACCTGGGAATTGGTGGGTAAAATCTTAGGACTTCATTTACAAACTGATCCATGTACTTTAGGCTACAAATATTGTCGTATCTTGGTTCCTCCTTAAATCAGAATATTAACAAAGATTATATGTGTGTCATAATTGTAGTTCTAGTTGCATTTTACACAGACATATAATACACACAGAATTTAGAAAATTTTCAAAACCAAATCAGTTCGAGTCCCATCCCCCCACCCACCACTGCCCTTTCTTGATTTATGTGATATGAAAACAACAGTGGGAGCAAAATATCCGGGCGTTACCATTACACCATATCTGTCTTGGAATAAACATAGCAAAAAAAGGCACACTCCATCATGGCCTTCATTAGAAGAAACACGCTTCGGCCCACCACGTGCCAAGTCCACACCATTCACTCCACCTTCGAATATGCCTCAACTGCATGGTCCCAAAGCACAGATTCAATAATCAACATACGGTCCAACGCCGCGTGGCCAGATGACTACTGCAGAACAAGTAGTGTCACCAATATGCTGAGTGAACTGCAGTGCGACACAATACAACACTGGTGGAACATCTCCAGCACCACAATACTCTACACAATCCTGAACAACCGTGTCAACATTTCACCTGATCCACAACACAGATCTGCTACAAGAAAGCTATCTACCAACACAGCTTCATTCCAGACACTGTTGTCCTGTAGAACAAACTGCCTCAAACCGCTGCGAACCAGTCAACCTTGGATGGATTCCAGTCAGTTCTGTTGAATTCAGTAACTCCCCAACTGCCACAGCATTTATCACATTTTAATCACATGTAAAAACACTGAATTTTAGTTGCATAGAACCCAGATTGCTGCTATGCATGTACAGTATTTTATCATTATTGCGAGCATTGTCTTCTAGAGACTACTGCAATTGCTGAAGATGATCATCATGATAATGATGAATGAAAATGTTCGAAGTTAGAATCGTTCTTTCGAGCTAAAAATCTTTCCAGGACTAAAAACATTAGTTAAATCATTCTGAAGACCTCATTCACCAAGAGGGAGAGAGAGGAGACAATGTGGATGTAAAACTTAAATCATTCTGAAGACCTCATTCACCAAGAGGGAGAGAGAGGAGACAATGTGGATGTAAGTGTCTTTGCCAACGGACAACAACACAATGGTTCTGATGGGACTCAAACTCACAAGCCATCAGATAGGAGACAGACACTGGATCCTTTACACCCGGAGGCACAACAAATACTGATGCTCAATGGAGAATGGAAATTGTGCCATTACCTTGAGCCCAGATAAAATTCAGTCAATCAGACATGGCGGCTATTTTCCATATCTAGTATGATCGTGGTAATGTTACCAGAGTGAGACAATTCTATTTAGACAATTGGAACCTGTAGATATTTAACAAATTATTTAGTTTTATATACAATGTAATGTTTCTTTTACAAAAACAGTCAGTTATGGAAAGGATAACGTTTTCATTAACTCTTTCACCACCAATGTCGCATAAAAGCGACTTTGTAAAAACGTAGAGAACCCGATCGGACAGAACAGAACATGCCATCTGATCAGGCTATATGCTGATTGCTCTTCAGACAGTGGAGCTGAAGCACTTGTCTGAATAGCAAACAATATAGATCCTGATCAGACGCGGCGTTACGCCACGGCTGATCTGGATCTATGTTGTTTGCACATGCTCTGAATTTATTCGGTGCTGAAAGAGTTAATACATGTGTATATATAACTTGAGGCCAAGTTTGATTAGAAATAGAGTTGCTACATTTTAATTCATTTGACACAGCCACTTTGTTTTCTGATTGATATGTCCAATTGTCATAATTAACTCTTTCAACACCAAGTAACTGACATGGACTGGTCCATGATATTCTTAGACCAATAAATGAATAAGAAAATTACATTCGGACCAGTTCATTTATCAAGATGGGTAATTTTGTCTAAAATTAGTAATACTACTGGCAAAAAGTGCAGATCCTGATGAGATGGCTCGTCACGAGCCGGCTCATCTGGATCTACACTTTTTGTAAGCCTATATAGAGGTCTGTGGTGTTGAAAGGGTTAACTTAGGTTTTTTTTCCAAATATATGTAATGACTGCGGCTAATTAGATCACTTTTCTGTAAATAAAACAATTCATTTATTCGCCAAGTTTGAAGAAAATACAACATAAATAGAAACGCTACAGTGCAAGCAGCATAAGCTGCAAATGTTGACAGATGGACCAATGGATAAAGTGTGTTCAGATTATCTCATACCAGGTGAGCTAAAACTACTTCTGCAGCATCTTGTTTGGGGAACTAAGAGAAATCCTTCATATGCACTGGCATGGGACATACTGGATATTCCACCCGTAAGAGTAACTACGTGAGAGTTAAAGACAACTATGTGAGAGTTAAAGACAACAATGTGAGAGTTAAAGACAACTACGTGAGAGTTAAAGACAACTACGTGAGAGTTAAAGACAACTACATGAGAGTTAAAGACAACTACATGAGAGTTAAAGACAACTATGTGAGAGATAAAGACAACTACGTGAGAGTTAAAGACAACTACGTGAGAGTTAAAGACAACTACATGAGAGTTAAAGACAACTACGTGAGAGTTAAAGACAACTACGTGAGAGTTAAAGACAACTACATGAGAGTTAAAGACAACTACGTGAGAGTAAAAGACAACTACATGAGAGTTAAAGACAACTACGTGAGAGTAACTACATGAGAGTTAAAGACAACTATGTGAGAGTTAAATACAACTACGTGAGAGTTAAAGACAACTATGTGAGAGTTAAATACAACTACGTGAGAGTTAAAGACAACTACGTGAGAGTTAAAGACAACTATGTGAGAGTTAAAGACAACTACATGAGAGTAACTACATGAGAGTTAAAGACAACTACATGAGAGTTAAAGACAACTACGTGAGAGTTAAAGACAACTACATGAGAGTTAAAGACAACTACGTGAGAGTTAAAGACAACTACATGAGAGTTAAAGACAACTATGTGAGAGTTAAAGACAACTACATGAGAGTAACTACATGAGAGTTAAAGACAACTACGTGAGAGTTAAATACAACTACGTGAGAGTTAAAGACAACTATGTGAGAGTTAAATACAACTACGTGAGAGTTAAAGACAAATACGTGAGAGTTAAAGACAACTACATGAGAGTTAAAGACAACCATGTGAGAGTTAAAGAAAACTACATGAGAGTTAAAGACAACTACGTGAGAGTTAAAGACAACTACGTGAGAGTTAAAGACAACTACGTGAGAGTTAAAGACAACTACGTGAGAGTTAAAGACAACTACATGAGAGTAACTACATGAGAGTTAAAGACAACTACGTGAGAGTTAAAGACAACTATGTGAGAGTTAAAGACAACTATGTGAGAGTTAAAGACAACTACATGAGAGTTAAAGACAACTACGTGAGAGTTAAAGACAACTACGTGAGAGTTAAAGACAACTACGTGAGAGTTAAAGACAACTACATGAGAGTAACTACATGAGAGTTAAAGACAACTATGTGAGAGTTAAAGACAACTACGTGAGAGTTAAAGACAACTACATGAGAGTAACTACATGAGAGTTAAAGACAACTACGTGAGAGTTAGAGACAACTACGTGAGAGTAACTATGTGAGAGTTAAAGACAACTACGTGAGAGTAACTATGTGAGAGTTAAAGACAACTACGTGAGAGTAACTATGTGAGAGTTAAAGACAACTACATGAGAGTAACTACATGAGAGTTAAAGACAACTACGTGAGAGTTAAATACAACTACGTGAGAGTTAAAGACAACTATGTGAGAGTTAAATACAACTACGTGAGAGTTAAAGACAAATACGTGAGAGTTAAAGACAACTACATGAGAGTTAAAGACAACCATGTGAGAGTTAAAGAAAACTACATGAGAGTTAAAGACAACTACGTGAGAGTTAAAGACAACTACGTGAGAGTTAAAGACAACTACGTGAGAGTTAAAGACAACTACGTGAGAGTTAAAGACAACTACATGAGAGTAACTACATGAGAGTTAAAGACAACTACGTGAGAGTTAAAGACAACTATGTGAGAGTTAAAGACAACTATGTGAGAGTTAAAGACAACTACATGAGAGTTAAAGACAACTACGTGAGAGTTAAAGACAACTACGTGAGAGTTAAAGACAACTACGTGAGAGTTAAAGACAACTACATGAGAGTAACTACATGAGAGTTAAAGACAACTATGTGAGAGTTAAAGACAACTACGTGAGAGTTAAAGACAACTACATGAGAGTAACTACATGAGAGTTAAAGACAACTACGTGAGAGTTAGAGACAACTACGTGAGAGTAACTATGTGAGAGTTAAAGACAACTATGTGAGAGTTAAAGACAACTACATGAGAGTAACTATGTGAGAGTTAAAGACAACTATGTGAGAGTTAAAGACAACTACGTGAGAGTTAAAGACAACTACGTGAGAGTTAAATACAACTACATGAGAGTTAAATACAACTATGTGAGAGTTAAAGACAACTACGTGAGAGTTAAAGACAACTACATGAGAGTTAAATACAACTACATGCGAGTTAAAGACAACTATGTGAGAGTTAAAGACAACTACGTGAGAGTTAAAGACAACTACGTGAGAGTTAAAGACAACTATGTGAGAGTTAAAGACAACTACGTGAGAGTTAAAGACAACTACGTGAGAGTTAAAGACAACTATGTGAGAGTTAAAGACAACTATGTGAGAGTTAAAGACAACTACGTGAGAGTTAAAGACAATTATGTGAGAGTAAAAGACAACTACGTGAGAGTTAAAGACAACTACGTGAGAGTTAAAGACAACTACGTGAGAGTTAAAGACAACTACGTGAGAGTTAAAGACAACTACATGAGAGTTAAAGACAACAACGTGAGAGTTAAAGACAACTACGTGAGAGTTAAAGACAACTATGTGAGAGTTAAGACAACTATGTGAGAGTTAAAGACAACTACGTGAGAGTTAAAGACAACTACGTGAGAGTTAAAGACAACTACGTGAGAGTTAAAGACAACTACGTGAGAGTTAAAGACAACTACATGAGAGTTAAAGACAACTACATGAGAGTTAAAGACAACTACGTGAGAGTTAAAGACAACTACATGAGAGTTAAAGACAACTACATGAGAGTTAAAGACAACTACATGAGAGTTAAAGACAACTAAAAAAACAACTACGTGAGAGTTAAAGACAACTATGTGAGAGCTAAAGACAACTACGTGAGAGTTAAAGACAACTACATGAGAGTTAAAGACAACTACGTGAGAGTTAAAGACAACTACGTGAGAGTTAAAGACAACTACATGAGAGTTAAAGACAACTACGTGAGAGTTAAAGACAACTACGTGAGAGTTAAAGACAACTACGTGAGAGTTAAAGACAACTACATGAGAGTTAAAGACAACTACGTGAAAAAACAACACAGAGTTAAAGACAACTACGTGAGAGTTAAAGACAACTATGTGAGAGTTAAAGACAACTACATGAGAGTTAAAGACAACTACGTGAGAGTTAAAGACAACTACGTGAGAGTTAAAGACAACTACGTGAGAGTTAAAGACAACTACGTGAGATAAAGACAACTATGTGAGAGTAAAGACAACTACATGAGTTAAAGACAACTATGTGAGAGCTAAAGACAACTACGTGAGAGTTAAAGACAACTATATGAGAGTTAAAGACAACTACGTGAGAGTTAAAGACAACTACGTGAGAGTTAAAGACAACTACGTGAGAGTTAAAGACAACTACGTGAGAGTTAAAGACAACTACGTGAGAGTTAAAGACAACTACGTGAGAGTTAAAGACAACTACGTGAGAGTTAAAGACAACTACGTGAGAGTTAAAGACAACTACGTGAGAGTTAAAGACAACTACGTGAGAGTTAAAGACAACTATGTGAGAGTTAAAGACAACTACATGAGAGTTAAAGACAACTACGTGAGAGTTAAAGACAACTACGTGAGAGTTAAAGACAACTACATGAGAGTTAAAGACAACTACGTGAGAGTTAAAGACAACTATGTGAGAGTAAAAGACAACTACATAGAGTTAAAGACAACTACGTGAGAGTTAAAGACAACTACGTGAGAGTTAAAGACAACTACATGAGAGTTAAAGACAACTACGTGAGAGTTAAAGACAACTACGTGAGAGTTAAAGACAACTACGTGAGAGTTAAAGACAACTACGTGAGAGTTAAAGACAACTACGTGAGAGTTAAAGACAACTACGTGAGAGTTAAGACAACTACGTGAGAGTTAAAGACAACTACGTGAGAGTTAAAGACAACTACGTGAGAGTTAAAGACAACTACGTGAGAGTTAAAGACAACTACGTGAGAGTTAAAGACAACTACGTGAGAGTTAAAGACAACTACGTGAGAGTTAAAGACAACTACGTGAGAGTTAAAGACAACTACGTGAGAGTTAAAGACAACTACGTGAGAGTTAAAGACAACTACGTGAGAGTTAAAGACAACTACGTGAGAGTAAAAGACAACTACGTGAGAGTTAAAGACAACTACGTGAGAGTTAAAGACAACTACGTGAGAGTTAAAGACAACTACGTGAGAGTTAAAGACAACTACGTGAGAGTTAAAGACAACTACGTGAGAGTTAAAGACAACTACGTGAGAGTTAAAGACAACTACGTGAGAGTTAAAGACAACTACGTGAGAGTTAAAGACAACTACGTGAGAGTTAAAGACAACTACGTGAGAGTTAAAGACAACTACGTGAGAGTTAAAGACAACTACGTGAGAGTTAAAGACAACTACGTGAGAGTTAAAGACAACTACGTGAGAGTTAAAGACAACTACGTGAGAGTTAAAGACAACTACGTGAGAGTTAAAGACAACTACGTGAGAGTTAAAGACAACTACGTGAGAGTTAAAGACAACTACGTGAGAGTTAAAGACAACTACGTGAGAGTTAAAGACAACTACGTGAGAGTTAAAGACAACTACGTGAGAGTTAAAGACAACTACGTGAGAGTTAAAGACAACTACGTGAGAGTTAAAGACAACTACGTGAGAGTTAAAGACAACTACGTGAGAGTTAAAGACAACTACGTGAGAGTTAAAGACAACTACGTGAGAGTTAAAGACAACTACGTGAGAGTTAAAGACAACTACGTGAGAGTTAAAGACAACTACGTGAGAGTTAAAGACAACTACGTGAGAGTTAAAGACAACTACGTGAGAGTTAAAGACAACTACGTGAGAGTTAAAGACAACTACGTGAGAGTTAAAGACAACTACGTGAGAGTTAAAGACAACTACGTGAGAGTTAAAGACAACTACGTGAGAGTTAAAGACAACTACGTGAGAGTTAAAGACAACTACGTGAGAGTTAAAGACAACTACGTGAGAGTTAAAGACAACTACGTGAGAGTTAAAGACAACTACGTGAGAGTTAAAGACAACTACGTGAGAGTTAAAGACAACTACGTGAGAGTTAAAGACAACTACGTGAGAGTTAAAGACAACTACGTGAGAGTTAAAGACAACTACGTGAGAGTTAAAGACAACTACATGAGAGTTAAAGACAACTACGTGAGAGTTAAAGACAACTACGTGAGAGTTAAAGACAACTACGTGAGAGTTAAAGACAACTACGTGAGAGTTAAAGACAACTACGTGAGAGTTAAAGACAACTACGTGAGAGTTAAAGACAACTACGTGAGAGTTAAAGACAACTACGTGAGAGTTAAAGACAACTACGTGAGAGTTAAAGACAACTACGTGAGAGTTAAAGACAACTACGTGAGAGTTAAAGACAACTACGTGAGAGTTAAAGACAACTACGTGAGAGTTAAAGACAACTACGTGAGTTAAAGACAACTACGTGAGAGTTAAAGACAACTACGTGAGAGTTAAAGACAACTACGTGAGAGTTAAAGACAACTACGTGAGAGTTAAAGACAACTACGTGAGAGTTAAAGACAACTACGTGAGAGTTAAAGACAACTACATGAGAGTTAAAGACAACTACGTGAGAGTTAAAGACAACTACGTGAGAGTTAAAGACAACTACGTGAGAGTTAAAGACAACTACGTGAGAGTTAAAGACAACTACGTGAGAGTAAAAGACAACTACATGAGAGTTAAAGACAACTACGTGAGAGTTAAAGACAACTACGTGAGAGTTAAAGACAACTACGTGAGAGTTAAAGACAACTACGTGAGAGTTAAAGACAACTATGTGAGAGTTAAAGACAACTACGTGAGAGTTAAAGACAACTACGTGAGAGTTAAAGACAACTACGTGAGAGTTAAAGACAACTACGTGAGAGTTAAAGACAACTACGTGAGAGTTAAAGACAACTACGTGAGAGTTAAAGACAACTACGTGAGAGTTAAAGACAACTACGTGAGAGTTAAAGACAACTACGTGAGAGTTAAAGACAACTACGTGAGAGTTAAAGACAACTACGTGAGAGTTAAAGACAACTACGTGAGAGTTAAAGACAACTACGTGAGAGTTAAAGACAACTACGTGAGAGTTAAAGACAACTACGTGAGAGTTAAAGACAACTACGTGAGAGTTAAAGACAACTACGTGAGAGTTAAAGACAACTACGTGAGAGTTAAAGACAACTACGTGAGAGTTAAAGACAACTACGTGAGAGTTAAAGACAACTACGTGAGAGTTAAAGACAACTACGTGAGAGTTAAAGACAACTACGTGAGAGTTAAAGACAACTACGTGAGAGTTAAAGACAACTACGTGAGAGTTAAAGACAACTACGTGAGAGTTAAAGACAACTACGTGAGAGTTAAAGACAACTACGTGAGAGTTAAAGACAACTACGTGAGAGTTAAAGACAACTACGTGAGAGTTAAAGACAACTACGTGAGAGTTAAAGACAACTACGTGAGAGTTAAAGACAACTACGTGAGAGTTAAAGACAACTACGTGAGAGTTAAAGACAACTACGTGAGAGTTAAAGACAACTACGTGAGAGTTAAAGACAACTATGTGAGAGTTAAAGACAACTACGTGAGAGTAAAAGACAACTACATGAGTTAAAGACAACTACGTGAGAGTTAAAGACAACTATGTGAGAGTTAAAGACAACTATGTGAGAGTTAAAGACAACTACGTGAGAGTTAAAGACAACTATATGAGAGTTAAAGACAACTACGTGAGAGTTAAAGACAACTACGTGAGAGTTAAAGACAACTACGTGAGAGTTAAAGACAACTATGTGAGAGTTAAAGACAACTACGTGAGAGTAAAAGACAACTACATGAGTTAAAGACAACTACGTGAGAGTTAAAGACAACTATGTGAGAGTTAAAGACAACTATGTGAGAGTTAAAGACAACTACGTGAGAGTTAAAGACAACTATATGAGAGTTAAAGACAACTACGTGAGAGTTAAAGACAACTACGTGAGAGTTAAAGACAACTACGTGAGAGTTAAAGACAACTACGTGAGAGTTAAAGACAACTACGTGAGAGTTAAAGACAACTACGTGAGAGTTAAAGACAACTACGTGAGAGTTAAAGACAACTACGTGAGAGTTAAAGACAACTACGTGAGAGTTAAAGACAACTACGTGAGAGTTAAAGACAACTACGTGAGAGTTAAAGACAACTACGTGAGAGTTAAAGACAACTACGTAAGAGTTAAAGAAAACTACGTGAGTGTTAAAGACAACTACGTGAGAGTTAAAGACAACTACGTGAGAGTTAAAGACAACTATGTGAGAGTTAAAGACAACTACGTAAGAGTTAAAGACAACTACGTGAGAGTTAAAGACAACTACGTAAGAGTTAAAGACAACTATGTGAGAGTTAAAGACAACTATGTGAGAGTTAAAGACAACTATGTGAGAGTTAAAGACAACTACGTGAGAGTAAAAGACAACTACATGAGTTAAAGACAACTACGTGAGGGTTAAAGACAACTATGTGAGAGTTAAAGACAACTATGTGAGAGTTAAAGACAACTACGTGAGAGTTAAAGACAACTATGTGAGAGTTAAAGACAACTACGTGAGAGTTAAAGACAACTATGTGAGAGTTAAAGACAACTACGTGAGAGTTAAAGACAACTACGTGAGAGTTAAAGACAACTATGTGAGAGTTAAAGACAACTACGTGAGAGTTAAAGACAACTACGTGAGAGTTAAAGACAACTACGTGAGAGTTAAAGACAACTATGTGAGAGTTAAAGACAACTACGTGAGAGTTAAAGACAACTATGTGAGAGCTAAAGACAACTACATGAGAGTAAAAGACAACTACATGAGTTAAAGACAACTACGTGAGAGTTAAAGACAACTACATGAATTAAAGACAACTACGTGAGAGTTAAAGACAACTATGTGAGAGTAAAAGACAACTACATGAGTTAAAGACAACTATGTGAGAGTTAAAGACAACTACGTGAGAGTTAAAGACAACTACGTGAGAGTAACTATGTGAGAGTTAAAGACAACTACGTGAGAGCTAAAGACAACTACATGAGAGTTAAAGACAACTACGTGAGAGTTAAAGACAACTACATGAGAGTTAAAGACAACTATGTGAGAGTTAAAGACAACTACGTGAGAGTTAAAGACAACTACGTGAGAGTAACTATGTGAGAGTTAAAGACAACTACGTGAGAGCTAAAGACAACTACGTGAGAGTTAAAGACAACTACATGAGAGTTAAAGACAACTACATGAGAGTTAAAGACAACTACGTGAGAGTTAAAGACAACTACGTGAGAGTTAAAGACAACTCTCACATGGAGCTACGGATAACGAAATTCCGCATGGGCGGAACTTGCTGGAAACATGTGTCTTGGCCATTAGGTGAGCGATAAAAAAACAATGTAACCTGTCCCAAACATTGCTCCATTTCCTCATACAGTTTTTTGTCTATATCTGGATGTAGTGCCAGTACGTATGCAGCATACCGAAGAAGGCTGGCCGTTGTCTCATACCCAGCCAGGAAGAAGACAAACGCCTGTCCATTTACCTCGTCATCACTCAGTTCTAAATGTCAAGAGATTGATCGAATGTATAGAAAACATTGAGTAACACATTAACCCTTTCTGTGCTGTAAATGAGTATATTTGTTTTTGCAAACAGCATAGAGCCAGATCAGATGGCATAGAACATACACTGAACATCCCGTCTGATCAGGCTCTATACTGTTTCCTATTCAGATAGTTGAGCTAAAACACTTGGCTGAATAGCAAACAGCATAGATCCTGATCAAATGCAGCATTATGTACCGCCACGGCTGATCTGGATCTATGTTGTTTGCACATTCCTTCCAATTTATTCAGCATTTTAAGGGTTAAAAATATTATCATACAGTTACAAAAGTTGCATTGATCATTGTTTGCCCAAAAACACAACTTGAAAGAATCTTTGACAAATGTGTTGATGATATTCCTGAAAATAAAGTCTATCCAACCAAATTGTTTGAAGTTATCATCGAAAACATAGGATTTTACATCTAAAATTGCATTTTCTCATTACTTTATTTATTTTACAATGATTGCGAAGCAAGTTTTAACAACTTATATTAATCACTCTCGTTGGCTAAGATGAAAGCGTATATGTGGTCATTCATGTGGGAGAAAACCCACCTGTCCGATCTGGCGACTATCGTACCATCTCACATACTTTCCAGTCCTAAGATCAAACCCGGGTCACATTGGTGAGCAGCGAGGGCGCTAACCACTGCGCTAATCGGACAGCCATTAATGATGTACAATGACACATGGATAGTTTTATGAAAATGTTAATTTATCATCTTACTTGTCGTCTGATGTCTGTGTCTATTTGATACACAATTTCATATGAAACCATTAGTGAACCTATTGTCTAGAAATTTACATCAACTTGTTAATTTATCAACTTACCTGCTGTTTGATGTGTAATGTGTTTTGATAAATCCCCAGATACATTATGTATGTTTTCCAAAGTGGTTTCATCAAACTGTTCATATATCAAGTTACTTGCTGTCTGATGTTTACTGTGTCCATTAGATACACCATCAGATACATTATGTATGTTTTCCAAAGTGGTTTCATCAAGCTGTTCATTTATCAACTTACTTGCTGTCTGATGTTTACTGTGTCCATTAGATACACCATCAGATACATTATGTATGTTTTCCAAAGTGGTTTCATCAAATTAGATAAACCACCAGATACATTATGTATGTTTTCCAAAGTGGTTTCATCAAACTGTTCATTTATCAACTTACTTGCTGTCTGATGTTTACTGTGTCCATTAGATACACCATCAGATACATTATGTATGTTTTCCAAAGTGGTTTCATCAAACTGTTCAATTATCAACTTACTTGCTGTCTGATGTTTACTGTGTCCATTAGATACACCATCAGATACATTATGTATGTTTTCCAAAGTGGTTTCATCAAACTGTTCAATTATCAACTTACTTGCGGTCTGATGTTTACTGTGTCCATTAGATACACCATCAGATTCATTATGTATGTTTTCCAAAGTGGTTTCATCAAACTGTTCAATTATCAACTTACTTGCTGTCTGATGTTTACTGTGTCCATTAGAATTTGTTTCATCAAACTCTGCATTCATCAGCAGCTGCATGAAGTCTACCTTGCTCTGAGGAAGTGGACATATATCAATGATCAAAATGGTTATGTTGTTGAAATAGTTATGAACAAAAAGTCACAGTGATAAAATCTGGAACGTTTATATATATATATCTGTTGGTAGTTTCGAGCATAAAGATCATTCAATTAGATCTACCATGCAAACCATAATTTACTGTCAGTCATATACTGCTTTTATTTTAATGTATTTTACTTAGGAGATAATATTTGTCTTGCCATTTTTTTTATTGTTTATCAGTGAACAAAACACGGTTTGGAGTTCTGGTTAATTCCTATCATCAGAATGACAAACCGTGTTTTATTCACCGATAAACAACGACAAGACAAATATTATTTCCATTCTAACATGACCCAATATAATGCTATGAACGCATAAATGTGTGTGTTATTTTGTTGGCGGAGTAAAATTCAACAGCCGTAAAATAGACCGGCTGTAGCCGTGGTTTATTGCAGATTAAACAACCGTAGATTGTTCTTTGTTTATAGGAACAAAATATCAAGTAATGTTAGATTATTTCATGACAAAGCATTAAAGTTATCAATATATCATCTATTAAAAAGAATACTGACATTGCATTAACACTTTCAACACTACAGGCCTCTAAATAGACTTACAAAAAGTGTAGATCCAGATGAGCTGGCTCGTGACGAGCCATCTCATCAGGATATGCACTTTTTGCCATTAATAATTATTACTATTTTTAGATAAAATTACCAATTTTGATAAATTAATTGGTCCAAAGGTAATTTTCTTCTTAATTTATTGGTCTAAAAATAGAATGCACCAGTCCATGTCAGTTACTTGGGGTTGAATGGGTTAATAAATGAATTGATAATGGCAGATCTTATTTATATCATTAAAGTAGTTTACAGTAAACAATGTTTGTGGCCAACTCCACTTTATATCTGGAAACATACCACTTTATTATTTCTCCTTTCCTCAATGAGAGCTTTACCAGTGTCCTCGTAGAAGCGAATGCTGGCAGACGGCCACATGCTGATCCCAAGCTTGTACAGCAGCTTACCAACACCAGGAATAGCAGCTGTAACATGTAGTCAAACAGGCATAGGTCAGGTTTGTAACCCATATTGTCACGGTGATGTTGCCTAGCGATGTCACGACAAATGATGGTAAATGCCAGGTTTAGTATGATAATAACCCTGACTATAACAGGGATCCCTTTTACTGTCACAACAAATGACATTGAGGCATAAAGGGAAGTAACCTTTGCGTTATTTTCTTTAAAAAATTTTTTTTTTTACTTTTTCATAAACCATAAAGTAGCGTTCTTTTTAAAGAATATTTGTTGCTGTTTTATAATTGTCAATAGAAGACATTGTGATAATGTCTCTGATTAACTATACTTTCACACGACTATAGAGTCAAACTTGCTCGAAAGAAAACATTCATTAACCCTTTCCCTCATAGAAGCACCTCTTGACGCCATTACCAATAAGACATACATTGACAATGTAGTAGCCAAACCAATGTTCATAATAAAGGTCAGAATCTCATGTAGTCCCAGTAATATCTATGGAGGTGGGATATATATGGCGACTACCTATCCACTGTATGATAGCTAAATAGCTGTCGTTTGTATGGAGATATAACAGTATATTAACCTAAATCTCTATGAAGGAAAGGGTCAAGAGACCACTTGTATTAACAGACCACTTTTTCACTTCTTATTTATGTTGTCAAGGAACACAGTAGCTTGAATTAATAGACCATTCCTGCTTAAAGACCACTTTTAGCCCTGCCATTTGGTGGTCTCTTAATACAAGTTTCACTACATAATAAAAAAATACCACAAGAATATACAATACATATATACCAGTAAGAATATACAATACATATATACCAGTAAGAATATATAATACATATATACCAGTAAGAATATACAATACATATATACCAGTAATAATATATAATACATATATACCAGTAATAATATACAATACATATATACCAGAATAATAAATAAAAAATATATACCAGTATAATATATAATACATATATACCAGTAATATATATAATACATATATACCAGTAATAATATATACACATATATACAAGTAATAATATATAATCACATATATACCAGTAATAATATATAATAAATATATACCAGTAATATAATAATACATATATACCTAATAATATATAAACACATATATACCAGTAATAATATATAATACATATATACCAGATATAACACATATATACCAGTAATAATATATAATACATATATACCAGTAATAATATATAATACATAATACCAGTAATAATATACAATACATATATACCAGTAATAATATACAATACATATATACCAGTAAGAATATATAATACATATATACCAGTAAGAATATACAATACATATATACCAGTAATAATATATAATACATATATACCAGTAATAATATACAATACATATATACCAGTAATAATATACAATACATATATACCAGTAAGAATATATAATACATATATACCAGTAAGAATATATAATACATATATACCAGTAATAATATATAACACATATATACCAGTAATAATATATAACACATATATACCAATAAGAATATATAATACATATATACCAGTCATAATATATAACACATATATACCAATAAGAATATATAACACATATATACCAGTAAGAATATATAACACATATATACCAGTAAGAATATATAACACATATATACCAGTAAGAATATATAACACATATATACCAGTAAGAATATACAATACATATATACCAGTAAGAATATACAATACATATATACCAGTAATAATATATAATACATATATACCAGTAAGAATATATAATACATATATACCAGTAAGAATATATAATACATATATTATACCAATAATAATATATAATACATATATACCAGTAAGAATATATAATACATATATACCAGTAAGAATATATAATACATATATACCAGTAAGAATATATAATACATATATACCAGTAAGAATATATAATACATATATACCAGTAAGAATATATAATACATATATACAGTAAGATATATAATACATATATACCAGTAAGAATATATAATACATATATACCAGTAAGAATATATAATACATATATTATACCAGTAATAATATATAATACATATATACCAGTAAGAATATATAATACATATATACCAGTAATAATATATAATACATATATTATACCAGTAATAATATAATATACATATATACCAGTAAGAATATATAACACATATATACCAGTAAGAATATATAATACATATATACCAGTAAGAATATATAACACATATATACCAGTAAGAATATATAACACATATATACCAGTAATAATATATAACACATATATACCAGTAAGAATATATAACACATATATACCAGTAAGAATATATAATACATATATTATACCAATAATAATATATAATACATATATACCAGTAAGAATATATAATACATATATACCAGTAAGAATATATAATACATATATACCAGTAAGAATATATAATACATATATACCAGTAAGAATATATAATACATATATACCAGTAAGAATATATAATACATATATTATACCAGTAATAATATATAATACATATATACCAGTAAGAATATATAATACATATATACCAGTAATAATATATAATACATATATTATACCAGTAATAATATAATATACATATATACCAGTAAGAATATATAACACATATATACCAGTAAGAATATATAATACATATATACCAGTAAGAATATATAACACATATATACCAGTAAGAATATATAATACATATATACCAGTAAGAATATATAACACATATATACCAGTAAGAATATATAACACATATATACCAGTAAGAATATATAACACATATATACCAGTAAGAATATATAACACATATATACCAGTAAGAATATATAATACATATATTATACCAGTAATAATATAATATACATATATACCAGTAAGAATATATAACACATATATACCAGTAAGAATATATAACACATATATACCAGTAAGAATATATAACACATATATTATACCAGTAATAATATATAATACATATATACCAGTAAGAATAAACAATACATATATCAGTAAGAATATATAACACATATATACCAGTAAGAATAAACAATACATATATACCAGTAAGAATATACAATACATATATACCAGTAAGAATATATAATACATATATACCAGTAAGAATATATAACACATATATACCAGTAAGAATATACAATACATATATACCAGTAAGAATATACAATACATATATACCAGTAAGAATATATAATACATATATACCAGTAAGAATATATAACACATATATACCAGTAAGAATATATAACACATATATACCAGTAAGAATATAACACATATATACCAGTAAGAATATATAACACATATATACCAGTAAGATATATAACACATATATACCAGTAAGAATTATAACACATATATACCATAAGAATATATAACACATATATACCAGTAAGAATATATAACACATATATACCAGTAAGAATATATAACACATATATACCAGTAAGAATCAAAGGTATCTGTTTCCATATGTTGAATTGAAAGATTGGTTCCAGGTTCTTCACAAAAGGATCATCCGGCTGTTTCTGAGAATCAATATCAATACCAAATGCAGCTGATGCGATGACATCCATAGAGTAATGAGCAAATATCCTGAAACACACAGCACCTGCTACAGTACTAGGATATAATTATATGCATTATCCAGTACACAGCACCTGCTACAGTACTAGGATATAATGATATGCTTTATCCAGTACACAGCACCTGCTACAGTACTAGGATATAATTATATGCATTATCCAATACACAGCACCTGCTACAGTACTAGGATATAATGATATGCTTTATCCAGTACACAGCACCTGCTACAGTACTAGGATATAATGATATGCTTTATCCAGTACACAGCACCTGCTACAGTACTAGGATATAATGATATGCTTTATCCAGTACACAGCACCTGCTACAGTACTAGGATATAATTATATGCATTATCCAATACACAGCACCTGCTACAGTACTAGGATATAATTATATGCATTATCCAGTACACAGCACCTGCTACAGTACTAGGATATAATTATATGCATTATCCAGTACACAGCACCTGCTACAGTACTAGGATATAATTATATGCATTATCCAATACACAGCACCTGCTACAGTACTAGGACATAATTATATGTATTATCCAGTACACAGCACCTACTACAGTACTAGATATAAGTATATGTATTATCCAATACACAGCACCTGCTACAGTACTAGGATATAATTATCCAGTACACAGCACCTGCTACAGTACTAGAACATAATTATATGCATTATCCAGTACACAGCACCTACTACAGTACTAGATATAATTATATGCATTATCCAATACACAGCACCTGCTACAGTACTAGGATATAATTATATGCATTATCCAGTACACAGCACCTACTACAGTACTAGGATATAATTATATGCGTTATCCAGTACACAGCACCTGCTACAGTACCAGGATATATATGCTTTATCCAGTACACAGCACAAGTTTGAAGAAATTACATTATGTATTATTGCAACCAGGCAATGTCACATGGTTGCAATGTCACATGGTTGCAATGTTACATGATTTCTCTATACATGGTTTCCATGTCACATGGTTGCAGTCATGTCACATGGTTGCAGTGCTACCATGTGACGTGACTGCAACCATGTGACTGCAATCATGTGACATTGCAACCATGTGACATTGCAACCATGTGACTGCAACCATGTGACATTGCAACCATGTGACTGCAACCATGTGACTGCAACCATGTGACTGCAACCATGTGACTGCAATCATGTGACATTGCAACCATGTGACATTGCAACCATGTGACTGCAACCATGTGACATTGCAACCATGTGACTGCAACCATGTCACATTTCATCATTAGATCCAATAGATCATGCAAGAAAACAAAATTAGTATAAAACCATGTGACATTGCAACAAGACGGTTCTGTAGTCCAGTGGTAACACACTGGACTGTAATCCAGGGATCACAGGTTCGATCCCCCGTCTGACCATAATAAAATTAACAGTCTTTCAGATGGGACTTTAAACCGAGGTCTCGTGTCGGTGCTTTACACTGTGCACGTAAAAGAACCAGAGGAGACCATGAAATGGGTTTCTGTCTGTATCATTGCACTATCCTCCAAAAATCTAAAATGAGGAGGCGTCGCTGTTATGGGAAACCGGTAGCGACGATAAATAAACATAAAATACACACACACACAATTCTTTGTGAATTCATACAAGCCAGGTTCATGTACAAGCTCTTACATTTTGATCTTCACATCTTCTCCTATTCTTTCGCTCAGACAACTGGCCAACGTCTCAGCACATTTGTTGATGATTGGTACAAGCTAAAGGTATAGGTACAATTCAATATCGCTGGTATTACCGGGAAAACCCAATATAGCATGACAGGTAGATGAATGTTTTAATGTATATACTTGATCTACCAATGACAAACACAATGTACATCTGACTTTCTCTGATAGATTGTTAAATGGTAATCATAAAGAAAGTACCGTAACTATGGCAACTCTCCAGATATTATTGGTGGACGAAGACCCCGGGTGCTTCTCCGTGCAGTATTACAGGAACCTGGGTAGAACCACTGACCTACAGCAAGCCAGCTGGATAGATTCCTCACATGAAATAATACGACATCCCCGGTGGGAATTGAACCTACAGCAGTGAGAGGCAAGTGATTTTAAGTCAAAGACTTTAACCACTCGGCCACGGACGTCCCTGAACACTATATTATCTGTGTACACAGAGCTGCCCCTGAGATACAAAGTGAGATACCATACTCTTGTTGATTACATCCTCTGGTTCCTTTGCATGCAGAAACGTATGCAAGATCTTAGCTTACCGATTCATCCAAAAGACTTAAAGCGACATTATAGCGGACTAAAGGATGTTCTAAGTAAAATGTACCAGAAATTTAAAGAATATAATTTCCATTGACGGTGTGTATAAATCAATATTCACACAGAAAAGAAAAAAACGAAAATAATGATAGCACTGTCGTATACATAAATTGTTTATCAACAAATGTATGTAGTTTGTAAGGAATGCTGAACCCATTTCATTCTGGATATATTTAAAGGCTTTTGCAAACAACATAGATCCAGATCAGCCGCAGCGTGACTCTGAGTGCTGATCAGGATCTATGTTGTTTGCTACATAGCCAAGTGTCTTAGCAAGATCATCTGAATAGCAAACAGCATAGAGCCTGATCAGACGGCACGTTCCATGGTGGCTGATCTGGCTCTATGTTCTTTGCAAATACTGATTGAACGGTATCCAGAATGAAATGGGTTAATGCGCATGACGCAACGGTCTTAGATGTTTGTTCTGATTGCAAATAGAGAGCGATGTATTATGAATGTATGCAGTGCTTTGCGAACCGATTCAGGAATGTCATACTTTCACTTTCAGTTTGTTATCATTCAAAGGCACACAATTGGCTGTCTGATTAGCACAGTGGTTAGCGCGCTCGCTTCTCACAAATGCAACCCGGGTTCGATACTCGGACAGGGAAGTATGTGAGATGGTACGGTGGTCGCCAGATCGGACAGGTGGGTTTTCTCCGGGTATTCCGGTTTCCTCCCACATTTACGCTTTCATCCGCGCCAACGAGAGTAATTAATATAAGTTGTTAGAACTTGCTTCACAATCGTTGTAAAATAAATAAAGTTTAAACTTTTAAAAGCACACTATTTGCTGACTGTGTCGCTTTAAGATGGTAGAAATTAATAGAATGTATTTGGACATGCTAAGGTTGGGCATCAAACACACAACACTTGGATTAGTAGTCGTATTGTTATTTATAAGAGTGGTTTTGCCATCATTCTGTAGAACAATAACAAAATATTTCTGATTTTAGATTTCATTAGAAAATGATAAAATTAAATGTCTTATAAATTTTATATACTGTATCTATAACAAGATATGAACAATTATGTCTAGTTACATTTTACAGTCTTCCAGCATTGAGCAAGTATTATAGTAGTACCGGTAAGTATAAACTTTATTTGTTTTACATTTACATTAATCACTCTCATTGGTGTGAATGAAAGCATATACTGGTATGTGGTCATCTTCATGGGAAAAACCCCGCTTGTCTAAACGGGCATCCACTATATCATCTCACATTTCCTGGTCCGAAGTGCGTGAACCACTGACGGGTCTAACGCATGTAAGTGTTAAAACAGAGACATAGTTACATTTCTCAGCTTTCCACTACTGAATGTAGGTGTTATGATGTTCCGGGTTCTCTTCCACCGCCGTCCCGTCATAAAGAACAGACCATTCAACATCAGCTTAGGTAGGTTATTGGCTTGCTAAAACATTAAACATGAGATCTTCATATTTCCAGTACCAAATGTAGATGGCTAAACAGTGGCATAGATATATTTCTGTTGTCCAGCACTAAATGTACATGTCTAAACAGTGGCATAGATACATTTCTGTTGTCCAGCACTAAATGTAGTTGGCTAAACAGTGGCATAGATACATTTCTGTTATCCAGCACTAAATGTAGTTGGCTAAACAGTGGCATAGATACATTTCTGTTTTCCAGCACTAAATGTAGATGGCTAAACAGTGGCATAGATACATTTCTGTTATCCAGCACTAAATGTAGATGGCTAAACAGTGGCATAGATATATTTCTGTTGTCCAGCACTAAATGTAGATGGCTAAACAGTGGCATAGATACATTTCTGTTTTCCAGCACTAAATGTAGTTGGCTAAACAGTGGCATAGATACATTTCTGTTATCCAGCACCAAATGTAGATGGCTAAACAGTCGCATAGATACATTTCTGTTTTCCAGCACTAAAAGGTGTTATGATATTCCGGGTCCTTTACATCCCATCTTAAAGATCAGATCATTTAATAGCAGTATAGATATGCTACCTGCTAAGACATTAGCCCTTTCCCTCATAGAAGCACCTCTTGACGCCATATGACATACCTTGACAATGTAGTAGCCAAACCAATGCTCATAACCCATTCCCCCATAGAAGCACCTCTTGATGCCATTACCAATATGACATACATTGACAATGTAGTAGCCAAACCAATGCTCATAACCCATTCCCCCATAGAAGCACCTCTTGACGCCATTACCAATATGACATACATTGACAATGTAGTAGCCAAACCAATGTTGATAATAAAGGCCAGAATCTCATGTAGTCCCAGTAATATCTATGGAGATGGGATAGATATGGCGACTACATATCCACTGCATGATAGCTATATGGCTGTCGTTTGTATGGAGATATAATAGTATATTAACCTAATTCTCTATGTAGTCCCAGTAATATCTATGGAGGTGGGATAGATATGGCGACTACTTATTCACTGCATGATAGCTAAATGGCTGTCGTTTGTATGTAGATATAATAGTATATTAACCTAAATCTCTATGAAGGAAAGGGTTAAATGGCTGTCGTATGTATGGAGATATAATAGTATATTAACCTAAATCTCTATGAAGGAAAGGGTTAAATGGCTGTCGTTTGTATGGAGATTATAATAGTATATTAACCTAAATCTCTATGAAGGAAAGGGTTAAATGGCTGTTGTTTGTATGGAGATTATAATAGTATATTAACCTAAATCTCTATGAAGGAAAGGATTGAATAGCTGTCAGTTGTATGGAGATATAATAGTATATTAACCTAAATCTCTATGAAGGAAAAGGTTAAATGGCTGTCGTTTGTATGGAGTTTATAATAGTATAGTAACCTAAATCTCTATGAAGGAAATGGTTGAATAGCTGTCAGTTGTATGGAGATATAATAGTATATTAACCTAAATCTCTATGAAGGAAAGGGTTAAATGGCTGTCGTTTGTATGGAGATATAATAGTATATTAACCTAAATCTCTATGAAGGAAAGGGTTAAATGGCTGTCGTTTGTATGGAGATATAATAGTATATTAACCTAAATCTCTATGAAGGAAATGGTTAAGCAAGTTTAAGTGGTGCTAGACTGCATCATACACGGGGAGAGTTGGCAGAGCCACAATGAAGGGTCTCATTTCTCCATACCAACTCTGCGCCGAACGCCCTGCACTCATTAGTTACCATAAAGTGAGAGGTCTGCTATAATCCAACATACAACATACATCCAATATAGACAGGCCAGTAGTCCAGTGGTTAACTTGTTGGACTGCGAATCCAGGGATCGCAGGTTCGATCCCCCATCTAACCATGATAATATATACAATCTTTCAGATGGGACTTTAAACTGAGGTCTCATGTTGGTGCTTGACACTGTGCACGTAAAAGAACCAGAGGAGACTCTGGAATTGGTCTCTGTCTGTATCATTGCACTAGCCTCCAATATCTAAATTACTAATCTTTTCAGGAGGCGTCGCTCATATGAGCAACCGGTAGCGACAATAAATAAACATAAAACACACACACATCCAACATACAGGTCTGTCTGTGAAGTTATTGAAGTTTTTGATGAGTATGGCTTTCAGTATCTCTGGGTCTGCAACAGCTATGACCGGTCGGTAACCACTGTAGAAACTGCAACAAACAATGAATTCTCTCAGATTGAGTGCGTGGCAGAGACCAACATGCTACAGTAAATACGGTAAGGAGTCTAGATGAGATAAATGCACCATTACTGAAGATAAGGTTCTGGTTCATGCACTCCTAAACTCCCTCCAATTGCTCTCTAGTAATTATCGTATCAGTATACTAATTTGATTCCATTTATTATTCTTTAACTCTTTGCATTCTGGGTAAAATAAATGCTATAAATAGTTCAAATAATTGTAGCAGCCAACAATTCATTAATGGGTTTTTCTAATTAACAGCTGAAAACACTGGAAATATGTCATGGAATTTCATTGGAATTGTGTCGTTACAACATAATTCTAATGAAATTCCATGACGTATTTGACTGTTATTTTCACCGCTAGCATACAAAAAGTTAAGTTATGCTCTGGACTAGCCTGCAAGAGTTAGTTATGCTCTGGACTAGCCTGCAAGAGTTAGCTATGCTCTGGACTAGCCTGCAAGAGTTAGTTATGCTCTGGACTAGCCTGCAAGAGTTAGTTATGCTCTGGACTAGCCTGCTAGAGTTAGTTATGCTCTGGACTAGCCTGCAAGAGTTAGCTATGCTCTGGACTAGCCTGCAAGAGTTAGTTATGCTCTGGACTAGCCTGCAAGAGTTAGTTATGCTCTGGACTAGCCTGCTAGAGTTAGTTATGCTCTGGACTAGCCTGCAAGAGTTAGCTATGCTCTGGACTAGCCTGCAAGAGTTAGTTATGCTCTGGACTAGCCTGCAAGAGTTAGTTATGCTCTGGACTAGCCTGCTAGAGTTAGTTATGCTCTGGACTAGCCTGCAAGAGTTAGCTATGCTCTGGACTAGCCTGCAAGAGTTAGTTATGCTCTGGACTAGCCTGCTAGAGTTAGTTATGCTCTGGACTAGCCTGCAAGAGTTAGTTATGCTTGGACTAGCCTGCAAGAGTTAGTTATGCTCTGGACTAGCCTGCTAGAGTTAGTTATGCTCTGGACTAGCCTGCAAGAGTTAGCTATGCTCTGGACTAGCCTGCAAGAGTTAGCTATGCTCTGGACTAGCCTGCAAGAGTTAGCTATGCTCTGGACTAGCCTGCAAGAGGATACGTATATCATGGAGAAGGGAGATAAATCTATAACTATTGAAAGCAAAATTATGATGCTTCCTCTCTTTGTGTGTAGTTATTATTTGAAATAGTTTAGACTAAAGTGCAAATCTGAAATGAGTAAGTAGCAAAGGGGAGATAAATATGTAAAGTACAAATCTGAAATGAGTACGTAGCAAAGGGGAGATAAATATGTATTTTGAAAAGATACGGTTCTTGGACTCTGCACTTCCTCACATTGCTCTCTATATTTATATGTTTCAAGCTTCATATGATTTCCTTATAACATTTGTCGAGATTTGTCGAGATTTGTCGAGATAAACATGCCATATTATAATCACAATAGCAAAGGGGAGGTAAATCTTTTATTAATGAAGACAGAGTTCTTGCTGTGTAATTCCTAATTAATTAG